>VWPU01012471.1:0-166810 GCA_013398955.1 Callaeas wilsoni
CTTTTCTTTTCTTTTCTCTTCCCATGACTTGCCAGACACCCCATAGTCATCTATGATGCTGCTCAGACCTTATGGTAAAGGGCAAATAATTCGGCATAGCCAACTTAAGAGACTAAGCAAGGTGTATGAGGGACTGCTGTAGAGGAAAAAGTGAAATGAGAAAACTAATTTTTATTATATATTTATACTTTTTTCCCCCCAGCTTGAGATAGTCTCTATCAGTATCCTGCAACTATAAAGCTCTCTGGCAGTTTCCACATCTGCCAGAAGGGAATTGATTCTCTGACAAGGTCTGTGTAAAGAATGGCTTTTCCCTAAAAGGATACTGAGTTGGAGAAAGTCTCTTCTCCCATACTCTTTTTCTCCCTTTGCTTCCTCCAGACTCAAATGCCCCCTTGAGGATTTATTGCAATTCATACACTTGATACTTAATGAAGATCTCAGGTTTTAACACTTCATACAAATGATCATTGTTTTCTAAAGATGCTCTGGAAATGCTCACATCCCTCAGGCATACTGATACAGGCTGCTACCTGGTCAGACAGTAAACAGTCCAAGGTCACCTTTACTGAGGTGAAAGCAACACCTGGTGAAAGATCTGATACCTGACTGTAGCATAAAGATATCCCCTATCCATTATGAATGAAGTTCTCCTTGCAAATAGAGAATATTTTAGATTTCCACGGCAATTTATGCACCTTTACAACATATGTAATGAAAACACAGAACCACAGAAGAGAACTAGAAATGCAGCTTCTTGCTAAGTCGTGGTGGAGACCAGACATGGCATTAAATATGTAAAACCTTGTGTGAAAGTCTGTCTGAGTCAAGTCTAAAACGGCTTCCCGGATAGAAGAGCACCAAGCCGAACTGCATTAACATATCCTGAATGTTTCCTCACAAAGGCAACAACCTCAAACGATTAAAATTGATTTGAAATGGCAGAATTAGGAGACCTTTGAAAATAACAATATTGTTTTAGTTATTTAGTAGCTCTTCAGAACGAGTGTAACTTTTTTAATAGCCAGCAGTAGTAACTGTGTTGCTTAGAAGTTGCTGGGATCACAAGATCAATCAGCAAAACCAGTCTGCAACCTTAGTGCTTATTGATTCAGCTGCTTTTCCCCAGCAAAAACAATTATTGCTGTGTTACAAACTCCATTTTTCGCTGCTTGGTATGTGCACAGTTTTTTAATATTCAAAAAATAGTTGATTTGATAAAGAATTTTAATCTCCTTTCATCACTTTGGGTGTCACTTTTTCAAATAATATGTGTTCCTATGCTTTCTCATCACTTCTGGGCAAACAATTCGAGATGGAGTTCCTGGGATTAAGTTATGAATAAAAGACCACCTTTAAGGAAAAGCATGGGGAAGATAAAATGGATGCTGATATTAAATGATAGTGGAAAATCTGGAAACCTGAAAATCTGTGCAAACAGCTAGAAACGTCTGCTTAAAGAGAGACCTTCCATCCCACCTGACCTGGCCTGCAGAGGGTATTTCTTGCACTCTATACTCATGTTTTAGTTGGGTTTCATGTGCTGCACATTTAGGGTCTAATCCTTTGAGCTGTCTCTAGGATGAAGAATGACGAGAGAGATACACTCCAAAGCCCAAAAATTAAGCTGATGTAGATATACATTAAACCAGAATTACTGCTCCCCTGAGCAGCATGACAGAGACGAGAACCCAACCCTGATGGGGTGCAACTTGCCAAAACCATAAAAAAATCAATAAGTGCATTGACCCAGAAGAATTAAAGTTTAAAAAAAAAAATCTGGCTAAGTCAGTTCTTTGAGATCCTAGATGAGGAAAGTTTTCCATAGAATCATAGAATGGTTTGAGTTGCAAGGGACCTTAAAGATCATCTGGTTCCATCCCCCTGCCATGGGCAGGGACATCTCCCACTAGACCAGGCTGCTCAGAGCCCCACCCAGCCTGGCCTTGAACTTTTCAGGGATGTTCTATATCGTGTTTTTTATCTCTTCGTGTCACTTGTACTCATCCCGCCTGTTTGGTGCCAGGAGAAACAAATTAAAGTTAAAATAATGTTTCAAGCATGCCAATAGTTTTTTTTTTTCAGCTCATCAAATAGACACAGAGGCTTTTTTTTTACTCCTTCCCAGCCAATTTGTATAGACAAGTAATAAAAGAGGATTAAGCCTTTATGCACAACATGTGGACAACAGAATTCCAGCTACATTCCTACAGAACTGCATCATTCGCTCATCAGAATCAGTGCTAGCAAGCAGGTTTCTACAGTGTAGAAGCTATGGAACAAACAGGTCTGTTGAGCTTTTGAGGCCTGATTAATGTATTATGTCACAAATAAATCTGTAAAAATTATTGACTTTCATGAACTGAACTGGGGAAGTAGAGTTTTAATTTACCCAGAGGTTTTGCGCTTCAGCAAAAACAATGTTTATTTTATTCCAAGTCCAACTTGATATTTGCTTTTGAATCAGAAAAATCTGTTTTGTTTCTTTGTCCTACGTTTTTTCACCCTTTTGAGTGTTATTTGCGGGTAAATTTCAAAATGAAATGTCATTGAAAAATGCTGGATCAATATTAAGCATGTATTTCAACATTTCCTATGAGAATAAAAAAAGAAATCACAATGATTTTAGCCAAAGCATTTGGAGAAATTTGACAACTCACATATGCATGTTTTGGGTCAAGAAAGTCGTACCATCCTGTTGTCCTAATATGTTGATGGAAATGCATTGTAATGAAATTTCCTTGTTTAATATTCTTCAAGCTTTGTTGTTTATTATTGCTGTTGACTTTCAAAATTAGAGTGAGATGATTTGTGAATTAATGCCCTTCCCTACTAGAAGTATTCCCAGTTTGTTCTTTGCCATCCTGTCTTCCCCCAAACAATTCCTGGTTAAATACTTCAAGGGAGAAATAAGTGTCCACCACGACTATGGGTGGGGCTCCCTCAGCTAAAGAAGCGGTGTGATTGCTGGGGAAAAAATAATAGAGACCTAGCTGATGACATTGTAGTTGATACAAATACGTGTGTCCCTGCAACAGCCTCCCAGATTTTTTTATATCATATCTATAAATCAGTCTAAGAATCAATTTAAGCTTGACTGCATAGATGGACATGAAGATGGAGAGGCTTGCTTGCTCTCCAGCTATTAACACAGAAGGACACAACTTCTGTGATAGTCAACTCCATGTTTTTATTTGATGTACAGCTTTTTCATATATTAAACTTCTAAAAGGCTGCCTGGAAAATGGTAAATCTGATCTTCCTGCACTTGAGACTAATAAAAAGGGATTTTCAGGCCTCTTAGTTTATTTCTATCAATCCAAAGAAAAATCTTTTCATAAGGCAGTAAGTACATCAGCAGCCAGTTCTTTTCAAAGAATGCTAATTATATTCTCTCTGTATGAATTAATTATAATTCCTTTTGACTATAGTGATATTGTTTAGAGGAATTATCTCTCAGGTCAGATGAAAAGGTTTGACTTTGTGTGACACACTGGAGTGATTTCCTCTCCATTCTGGTATTTAATATTCCTTAGCAGGAACTTTGTGAAGAATTAAAACCAAATTAAACTGAGAAAGGGGACCCCTCCACTGATTTCCTCATTTAAAACATTATATAGAGAAGCTCCTCCATGGACTGCCATGCACAGCCGAACAATGACACAGACATTTTTTCCTCCACAGAGCACCTTTGGAGCAGCATCACGACATGTGTCCCCAAATGTACTTTGCTGTGATATGGTTACACTGGAGACAAGTGGAGATTAAGGCGCAGGTGGAAGTTATCAGTAGCTTCACACCTGCTTAGCCTGGTTCTGAAACTCCCTCTGATGTGTGAGAGTCTGAAACACAGCCTTCCTATGCAGAGGTATTTATGGAAACTGTGTAATCTGCAGGAAAAAGCGTGGGGTGCAAACCTCTCCTGAGTTCTTCACTGCTGCCTCGGGTGAGAGATTTTTGGGCGCTGAGACACAAGGATTCAAACGATCTCCAGTTTTGCAGAAAGCAGCAGAATCTCCTAGGTTACACCTCCCTTGCTCCTGAGCTTCCCAGGACATGGTGCACTTTGAAGCTGGAGAAGCATCTTAAATCCTTTTCCTGTGCGCTGGATCCAAGGCTTAGGCTGCTCATAACTGCTCTGTGGCTTTAGGGTGTGCGACTTCAGAGCCTTGCAGAAAGGGCCCGAGCCACCTGGTATGAGAGATGTTGGCCATGTGGCCTCATGGAAAACAGGTGGAGCAAATTGGCCTGGACAAAGAGGCCCAGCTCCTAAATTATTCTATGATTCAGAGCAAGTTCATCCACAAGAGGTTCTTAAGGCTTTCAGGCAGACTCTGACAACCAGGGAGGTCAAAAGAGATGCTCTGGCAGTTTATTCATATGACAGTTTAGTAAATTTAGCCTTAAAATGGATTTTGCTTACGTGTCCTACTACTGCTCACCTGGCAGCTCAAGTGGAGGGCAATAAACACTTCAGTCTTAGTTATTTCTTTGTCCTCCCACCATTATTTCAGAAATTATTAAATAGAAGCTAAACTGCCAATAAAACACGAGATCTGTTAGTGAGACTCTGCATTAACCCAACTCAGTCTGTGAATCGGACTTTTTTAGGACACAGCATCCCACTGGTTCTCATGGCACTGGTTCTGGCCACCAAACCTTCATCTCCACTGCCTCCCCCCACTCCTCCTCCGCAGGCTGCTTTCAACAGCTCAGTCACTGACAAGCTGGCAAGAAGTGCAAGACTCATGATGAAGCTACAGGGATGCTAAGCAAGAAGTTTTTGTTCACATACCCCAAGTTTAGAAGTCCTGGGAAGGCCTCAGGATAACAATGAACTCATCAACTTCAAATCAAAATGCAAAGCTCATTTGATCTGATTCAACTTCCCTATGAAAAAGTATTCAAAGTAAAATTAGATGGAAGATAGAATGAAAAACTGAGACCAAAAATGCTAGTAGAAAATAATTGCTTTTCAAGTTGGAAGGTACAAAGTGCAACCTGGGAAATCTGGTTGTGTGCATCTCTTCCAGGAGACAAGAGTAGGGTAACACAGCCCTAAAGCTTTGAGCACAGTGACTCTGGCTGGGAGATACTGCACATAAAATGCAGCCGTGCATGATTGCAGTACTCAGAGGAATCAGCTGTTTTGCTCTCCTTCAGCTATGACATTGTTTAAATCAAAGAAATAAGAGGA
The DNA here is from genome assembly GCA_013398955.1 of Callaeas wilsoni. Lineage (NCBI taxonomy): Eukaryota > Metazoa > Chordata > Aves > Passeriformes > Callaeidae > Callaeas > Callaeas wilsoni. The sequence continues at coordinate 5,198 of VWPU01012471.1, forward strand.
AGAAAAAATCCCCCCGTGTCATCCTTTCACTCTCAGATGTAGGAAGTGGCGTGCCTGGGGCAGAGATAAAGGCTGCAGTGTCTCCTTTCAGGTACCACGTCGCCGTGAATGGCAGCACAACCCTTCCTCAGCAACACTCAGCGATATTTGGTGTGTATTTTCCCCTGCTCCAGCGGGAGATGGATGTGGAGGAGAGTGCTCCATGACACAGCAGTTATTGTGCTCTTCCTCTCTGCCAAGCAGCGAGCTGGGTGTTGACCGCGACCGAAGGAAGAAGGGTGAGAGCGCTCATTGTGCCCCTGCAACATCTCAGTCACACTCTGCAGAGCTGCCAGTCCTGCAAAGGAAAGAAAATGTGCTCGTTAAACTCATGGCCTCCTCTTTTTTATTTCTTGCCATATTAAAAGCAATCTCTGTTCTCCTCAGTCTGAAACCCAGGGTTTTTGTTTTGATGATTTCTAGTTTCAATAGTTCAATTTTAGTTTCACCTTCTAATTTGTATTCCTGGTATCAGCTGCTAAAGGAGCAAGTTAAATGATTTGAATTCACAGTGATTTAACATTACTAATTGCACTGCCAAATGCTTTCCAACATTGCTGGTTTTTTTCAAAAGACATCAAAACCTCTAATAGGTTTAAGATCCTCCATACTTAAAAGAAAGGAGAGAAGGAAAGAGCAAGTAAGGCAATAAACCTGAGTGGAGCAAATTATCAATTACAATCAGTTAACTGTGTTATCTAACCCTGTGCCTGCCACAGAGAAGAAAATCAGCCTTTTCATTCTCTGTAGGTGGCTACGCTTGTATTGCAATAGAAGTTATTTGTGCTGCTGCCTCCACCAGCTCAAAGAACGAGGAGCAGCGCTGAACACAGTCAAAGGCAAAACCTGGGGGAAAGGGGAAAGCCCTTGTTCCCATAGTTACAGCAAGCCATTGGGAAGATACACACCTCCAAAGGCTGAATTAGAAAAGTGCTTTTAACTCAACATATTCTATTTAATTTCAGCAATTTTCCCCTAACTATTATACTGCTGTATGGGTTGTGTTGACAGCTGCTGGAGCTCTGCAGTCCTCACCTCCAGCAGCTGCCACAAAGAAGCCAAGCACACACTTTGGAGTTAAACCACTAATAAACAGCTTTTCAGTAGAACCAAACCTCTCTCCTGTGGGTGGGCTGACCACCTTGCCACATTATGATAATTTAAGAGCTCAGAAGAGAAAGAACCTTAAAATAAGGGAGATGTGAGGGTGGAGGGAAGACAGCATTGCTTTACATCTGCTGTTGGTACCTGCATGTATCAGGCGTGCAAATTTTTTGAGATTAATTGTTATTATTTCTATTACCATATTATCATTATTATTGTTAATAATAATAAAAATAATATCATGGATGTACAGTGCTCAGGTTTAGTACCATCACATCTTTTTCCTCTTTCTGTAATAAAGCAAGCTATGCTCATATAAGCACTGATATAATTTTATTTACTCTGTGCATTGGTATGGGTGTGGGGTGGTTTGTACTTCTGTAATTATATTACTGCGTGTAGCAGTCTGTGTAAAGATAAGTTCTTAAAATTATTTTCAGGAGTCACATTTTCCCCTTGAAGCCTCCTGCCTTTGTTTGCTGTTATATAACCACATTTTGCTCTGCTTTGAAATATTTTCCCTTCTCTGTCGCTGTTGGAAATACCCACGCAAACCAAGAGGAGAAATGGGCTATAAAGGGAACAAACAAAACTGAGTATTGACTTAAATTTGTTTTGGTTTGGTTCCAAATGTTGCCAAACACACAAGATAAATACGTAGAGAGTGGAGAAAAACTGCCCCCCTCTCTCGCTTGCTTATGGCGCCACTTGCAAATGCCATAAATTAAAAAAAAAAGGGCTAGCAAGGATACACACAATATTAAAGCATGCAGACTCCTCATGGGTATGACCCGGATTCTCAAAGCTTTTTAATAAAAACATCCTTGAGGACCCTATGGGAGTCAAAAGTACATGTGGGTAAAGAGAAGGCAATGCCATCTTCATTATATTTATCTCAAATATATTCTCTATTTTACTATTTTTTAATCTATTTTTCAATCTATTTTTCATTTTTACTGTTGACAGTCTTATAATTTTCATGTCTTTCAGGCCTACAATTTTACAATCATGCTTTATTGATAAACTGAAGCTTGGCTTACAGTATTTTCTAGAGGCTGAGCAAAAATTGGACTCTATTGTAAAAACCTGCGTCCACACATGCATATGCACATGTCTAAAGGCTATCACCCAGCAAATTTACAGCTGGGTACTTAAAACCAAGACAAGCATTAGAAATGAAATATGACTAGCACTTCATAAATGGAGCTCTGGGAGAGAGAAATTGTGTCACATCCAAAATGATGAGATCCTCCTCCCTCATCTTGGCCCGTGCCCTCTTGGTATTACAGCTATGGGAAAGCTTTCCAATTCTCTTTTAGAGTAATTTATTTTATGGTATTTTAGGCATCCCACCTTTGAATTCCACCCCAAAACTCTCATTTAAGCCTTCCTTGCCTCAGTCTTTGAGTAACACAGACCTCCTTGGCTGTGCCTCTCCTTGCCCCAAGTTGTCCTTCTGCTCCTCCCTGCCCTCAGGAGCCCCAAAACACTGTTGGTAGCATAAAGTCACCACCTTTACCATGAACACTCTTTAAACTGAAATGTCCTAGGATCCCCAGTATCACCACATTGTGTCCTGCCCCTTCTGCCTTGCTAGAGGTGACTTCCTGGGTGCCTCCTTTATCCTCCTTTATCCCAGTCTGTCTGTGGTGCTCGTAAATCAGGTGCTGCTGCTGTGAAGAGATTTAAGAGAAAGGAGCGAATCCTGGTGCCAGCACTGCTGCCAGACTTCACAATTACTGGAGAAAAGGGGCCACAATGAGTAAATGACACGTTTATGGCAATCTCAGGACAACTCTATGCTGTCTTCAACCTTGACTTTATGGGTGGATTGGCTGATAAAAATTGAATCACAAGGTCATTTCCTCCTTCATGATCCTTCTCAAGAACCATTTTTACTGGGGTGCCTGGAGGAAATTAGCCATTATACAATGGAAATGGCAAAAGGGTCAGTGTCCAAGCTTAGTCTGAAGGGAGAATTTCCATGAGCCCTCCCTATATTGTCTGTAAATTGAGAGATCTCAAGGCAGGGTATGTCCATAGGTCTGTTGGGGAGCACTATCTGTGACTGCTACTGGAACACTATCATTACAAAAAACTAACAGCAGTAATATTTGGGCCTTCATTAAAAAAATCCATATGAATGATATTTGTCAAAAAGGCAATTGATACCATCCTATGCCATGAAAGTCTCATAAAGGAACCTAAAAATGCCCCAGATTGCCTAAAAGCATTGATGAGTTTGGACTCCAGTCTACATTTTTGCACTTAATGTGCATTCTAGAAATATTTCCCTACTGTGTTTAATGAATCCAGGAGCAAATTAATTTAGAAAAATAAATTCAAATAGACTTTTCTGAATCAATATTGCAGCATTTCACATTCTTGATAACTTGAATCATAGTGCTGAAGCAATATTCAGCTGCTGTAAATTGCCACAGCTCCACTGAAGCCAATAAAGTTACAGTAATTTATTTCATCTGAGGATGTGATTTTTTACAGAATAGTCCTGAACTTATTTAATTGTGGTTTTTTTTCATTTATTTGTTTTAATAAATGGAGGAAAAAGGGCAGACTACTGCATTTGCAGGCAGAATAAAGTGATTACTTCTGCAAAAAACTGGAGGGTACCACTAGCAAAATCAGGATTATCAGCAACCAGATTGTGAGGAAAAGAGCTCAACCCACGAACAGAAACTGGAAAGTTGTGCATCTTCTTTTCTCCCTTTCTGTAAGAAGAAAATCTGAGTTATGGAAACACACTGGAGACATTTCAAGATTTTGTATGATGCAATTTCATTAAAGTGCACTAAAACTGCAAATACATGTGTGTCTCAGTGAGGTTTTCTGGTGGCCTCCAGAACCTGGCTTTAATGCTGGTTAGAAAGAGAATTTCAGAGAAGGGACAGATACACAGGGATTTTTATTACACCATAAACTGGCAACTTTGGGAACTGCTCATTGAGGAATTTTTTGACTGGAGCTGGATGTTTCTAGGCCAGAGGTGTGAGTAGCTGTGCATTCAGTGACTCCCACTGACTCTTGGCAGCAAATTTATTCTGTAGCTTCCGCAGGATCCTGTGAGAATTAATTCCCTGGCCTTGTGTGAAAAGATTTCTTTTTTCCTCTCTGGTCTGAAATTGATGGTTGATAATTTCATTATCAGTCTACCTGCTGTTGTATTGTGAGAAACAGTGAATAAATCACTTCCCGTTCTTCATATCTACCTCAGCCATATTCCATCTCTGTCCTCTGTTATCTAGTCTATTATTATGTATTATCTGTCACCTAGTCTATCTACGCTCCTTGTAATAAAACTATGGAGTAAATTTGGTCTTCCCATCTCTGTCTTAGTTCCAGTGCATCCCTTTGAGATGGGGTGAAATTAATAATAAGCACATAATATAGAGCAATAATATACAGTAGCATAACACTATTTGATTTTTTTATTTTTGCCTTTCCTAATAATTCTTAATATTCTTTGTTTCTGAGTTCCTGAGCGTTGATGTGTCAGGTATTCAAAGTGCTCAGTGAATCCTGAAGGACTCCAAGTATTCTTAAATGACAAGAGGTAAATTGCCACCTAAGGGACTGCATGTAATGGCTGTACATCTATGCATCTGTGGACATGCACATGTATGCCTGCACTGCCTGTTGCTGTATCACCCTTCATCACACTGCAGTTACTAATATGGAATTAAATACAAACACTCATGGTCTTCTGAAATACTTCACAGTCAGCTTTAGACTAACCTTTTACGACTAATTTTGTAGGAGCCAATATTATCAGTGCCCTCCTTCTCTGCTTGCTGCAACGTTTATGGATGTGTTGAGGAGCCCTGGGCCCAGGTCCAATCCATTAGTAGCACTATAAGTGACAGTATTATACTGTGAAGAATCTAATGAGTTATTCTTGTCTTTTCTTTTCTTTCCTTTTTCTTTTATTTTTTTTCTATTTTTAAGCATCTGCTAATTGATCATTGTCATTTATGCTGTGAATATTCAGTTTTTGTAAGGGCTGTTGACTCATGGCAATGGCAATGACTCAGTGCCATTTTTTGGGCAATACAAAAAGACTGTATTAGCTCTAATGTTTTTTTGCTCCTCACCTCTTCTGAGAACTGTGTGATATGTGAGGCTGTGTGATATATGACTGCCCTCTGCAAAACCCATGCTCTCTTTTCCTTGGCATTTCTTACACATATTTTTTTTCTTAATTACTATGGTTTCTAATGTTTGCAGTCCAGAAACCAAGGTATTGGTCCCTAGTATCCACGATAACTCTTCAAATATTTTTTCCTACCACTTCATCAGGTTGCTTTAAAACCTCATTTCAGGACACTTTAATCTGAAGCAGTGCCTCCTTTGCTCTTTCAGTGCCTCCATGCAGAAGGTAGTGAGAAAAGTCGACGACAAGCACGTACATAAAAGATTCTCCCTTTTCTGGGACCTCAAGTTTTTGACCATATTTTTCTTCCTTTAAAGATGTTTTTCTCCTTGCGATGCAGTCCTCCGGGGGCAAAAAAAAAAGGCCTTTTCCAAACTGATTGTTTATTTCCTAGCATCTCACTTGTCATTCCATCTCTTGCTTGGTGTATAGAGCACTAATGTCCTCTGGTAATGACAGCACTGCCATGCACTGCTGCCTTCAGCCTTTATCGAAGCTGCATCGGTTTTCTACCTTGCCCTGACTTGCCCTGAGAGTTACCTTCAGATTTTTCTATTGTGCTTCGTGTTGTGAATGTTTATCTATTAGTTCCAAATTATTTTCAGTGTGAAAACAGATATTCCTGATTCTGCCTCATTTCCCCCCCTCTCTGTCACACGCACGAGCATGTGCACAGCCCTGACTCCTTAATGGTGGAAAAAATCATTGCTTTCCCTGAGAGCAAAGAAATAGGGAGATGTCTTGAGCTGGAAGAAATGGATTTCTTCAAGGACTACCTTGAGAGATACATGGTTTATTTTGCACAACAAGTGGGAGTGTAGTCATCTGACTTGCTGATGACACATTCCAGGTACGGATGGGGAGCTCAGAATATTTCACAGGCAGAATTTGAGGACCGAGCATTTTAAACAGGATTAGTTTCACAGTACAGAGTGCAAAATCATATATGGACATATGAGTTATAAGAAGACTTGCTGCCATTAGATGCCTGCTATTAAAGGCCTTTCTGCTGGGATGGCAGAGCAAAGACAAGATAAAGACACGTAACCTTGCATAGAGGCTGTCAATGTGACAGAAAACTCAAAGACCCTGGAAATCCAAGATGGATTAGGTGAGTTATTTCCTGCAGAGAGAGGGGTGTACACATCCACGCTGTCAGGTGCAGCATAATTTGGTCACCTGGGATGAAAACCGATTGCTTTAAAGTGGAATGCATGGCTGACAAGGGCTATTAAGATGGTTAGAAAAATGGAGAGCATAATATATGAAGGGATACTAGAAGAGCCTGGCTTGATTAATTTACTGGAATGGGGGTGACAGGAAGCACGGTTTCTGTTGATAGACACCTCAGTGGGGTGAATGCTAAACAGGCAGAAAGGAATTATGGCCAGGAAGTAAAAGTGGCAGGAGAACAAACAAGGCACCCGACATGGGAGAAATGAAGCCTGGATCTCTGGAGAAGGCCCTGATCTGATGGGCAGGGGAGCTTTTGGAGGCTTGGAGCACCTTGGCAAAGAAACAAATCCTTTATGGGAGGATGCACAGTGTCCTCGCCACCTGCAGGTGAAGACTTGGAGGTCCTCCTGCTTTTCCTACCAGCTCACTGCACATCCTTAGACACAGCTTGCTGTTCACTGGGCTCCCGTCTCCACACCGGTAAAATCCAGGCAATTATGCTGATGGCTTCTGCAAAGAAGGTTGAGACCTGCCAGCAAGGAGGGCTAAGCAGCATAAAGGTGTTGTTATTCTCATTTCCAGCTACTTCAAAGGAGAACAGAATCTGCCTTTCCAGCCATCAGGTGTATGAGGGGGTGAGAACAAGGGCTGAGAGAATAATGGCTGCGTTACCTGCACAGCTGCAGGCAAAACCCCAAGTGTTTTATACAGAGAATATAAGTTAAAGAGAATCTTTATTTACTTTTTAATAATTCACCTCTCCATGTACCACCAATGATGCTTTGAAATTAATAAATTTCCTGACAGCAGGGACTGTAACTCTCTGCATCTTTTTTTCCCAACATTTTCTTTTGATCATTGCCTTTTCCAAAATAAGCATCTATACTGAAAGTAGCTGCCTCTTGCTCATAAATGAATAGCTGCCTTCATGGTCTGTGCTACATTTATTTTAACTTGGTCAGACTGGCTAAAATTAGATGACTGCTACTGAAATCTAAAATTCAAAGAAGGTCAAAGTTAGCCAGATTAGTGTGTGGTCAGCTGCATTTTAAAATCTTAAAAGAAAGTCCTAAAATATTGGTGTATTCTCCACCAACTAGGGAATATTAATCATATATAAGGTGAAAAAATGCAGCTGATCCCACAAATATTTCCAAAGCTAAATTTATGGAACCACTGCTCACCCACAGGTACATTCCTTCATCTGTGTTGTCAACAGTACCTATTTTAATGGGGATCCTTTAGGTGTCTCTGCTCTTTGGCCATACCTCCAACCCCTGCAGGCTTTGTAAAGCTGAAAAGCACCAACAGACTGGCACTGAAATTGTTAGCTGGGATTTCACCTGGGGCAGAAGACTGTCAGGCTGGTGTCCATGTGGTTTGTTCAAAGAATCTTCAGCTCCAGTTTGACTGATGTGGGAAATTCTTGACTATGTGCTGGTGCTTCTCTAGCACTGGGAGTACTGGGTGGTCTCGTTTTTCTTAGTGAAAAATGTTTCCTTCTCACTCTGTCACGACATGTTTAAATAAACAAATAATACTAATGTCATTTTGTAGCAATATTTCTTCTGTGTAGACTCAGAAAAATGCATGTGCAGCATAGTATTTAGTGAGTCTTTTCAGCACAAGGGTGGGTTATATCACTTTTCTGATAGAAAGATTGAAATTATTGCACATGGCAGAAAAAACTCTATATTTAAGGGCAGATGCCTCCAGATGCAACAGCACATGATTCTCCATTACTAGCACTGTTAAATTTCTCAGGCTATTCAGATGCACACTTGACTACACTGACAAATCCTGATAAAATCAGATTGCCAAACAGAAAAAGGAAAAAAAGTTATACAAGATAAAAGGGCTGTAAGCTCAAAAGTTCATTGCGACTGTTATAGAGCATGATCAGGTTTACACTTGGAAGTACTAAAAGGATGATGAGTGTTTGACAGGGCCAAATGTGGTCCTTAGCTTTTTGGAGGTAGCTCCTCTTGGTAAGTACAAGCATCTGTCTCTATCAGCAAACTCACTGATCCAAGGCAGCACAAAACTTTTCCTTCAACATGACTTTCATGGTTTCCCTCTCAGTTTGCTTCACCTTAAGGTACTTTCTGCCTGGTGTCTTCACTTCAAAATATGGCAGTGGTACTTCAGTGGTACCCCTTGTTTGCTCAGAACAGCTGTGGAAAATTATGGGACATTTTTATTTTGGGCTTAAAATGGAAGGCATCACTGTGCACCCTTGGATATTCAAAAACCTAACAGTGGGCTCATCGTAACAATGACAAATCAGGGATATCATCAGCTCTTTTGCAAACACTGAAACTGGAGTTCATCTTATGCTGCTTCACGTAACTTAAGCATTTAGGGCAAGTTACTGATGACCCCTCCATGGCCAAAGGAGAGGGAAATACACTTCTAGAGGAAAAGCCCTTCCAGTTTACACTGTCTGCATCCACAGTGAGCAAAATTTAAAAAGCTTGTATCAGTGACTGAGCCTTTAGACAATCCCACCTTCACTACCAGTTTTATTTTAACTGGGCAACAGGCATCCCTGCTTTGCAAGTTTTTATCTTGAGGAAGGTATTTTTTACTATGGCTTACCAAAAAACATATTTGAATTTAAAATATTTCTTTGGCCAGACCTTGTCACATACATTGCCTCTTTGCCAAAACAAATACCAGTGCTCCCCAGTTACTCCTGGTTTCATGCAATAAGATAATTCTGACACATTGAACAACAAAGCAAAGCAATGTTACCTGTGGAGGGTGGCATTCCCATCACTGGTGGGTGTTAGGCAGAACCCAGTGGCTGACTTACTGCAGTTCCTTCCAGCCCCTTTCCTACACATCTCTGGAATCACTAAAACACCAAAAACATAAATAATCTGAAATGACTGAGAGATGGGGAAGAGGGTTACAGTGTGCAGACAGCGAGCGTATAGTGAAAAAAAAAGAAAAAGGAAAAGAAAAAAGAAACCATGCATTTTTTTATGCCCCAGCCACGTGCCAGATCCCCAGTTCTCCTGAAGGGCTTGTTTCAAGATGTTAGTACTGCGTTACTTGACAGCCTGCTGCTTCCAAACTCAGAATTCCTGGTGAGCTGCAGTCTGCAGTTAAGATTTGAGCATTCAGAAAGGACTGTAACTGAATTTAGATGCATGTAACTCTTAAATTACACTGTGCTGTAAAGTATTGATGTTTATACTTGATAGCTTTAATATTACTATTTATGTCTCAATAAATTATACTTGCAGAAGTAAAAATGGGAAAGCCAGACTGCATTAATATCTAGACTAAACATAAATCTCAAAATATAATTGATATGGATATTAGCAGTGCAATTTCAATAATATTAAACATGCCTACGGCTTGTGATAGGATCTTCTAAATGCAGTGTACAAGGGATAAAGTGAATCAGGTAAGAAATATTTTTTGCAGAAGAGCTGGTTTGAATGGAAGATTAAACCCCAAGTATTGGATACCAGACACTGATTTGAAGTGAGAAACTTCAGGCTTTTGATAAACAAAAGCAAGCTAAAAATAAATTGATTTTAATACGACACTAAAATGTGCCTCAAATTTGAGGTCTGCAAATTATTCACATAATCATTGTGGGGTTTGCAGTGGAGCATACTTGCATTATTTTCTCTGGAGAGAAGACAACTTTTTACTTGCCAGTCATGCTGCACAAAAAATGGAGATGGGAAACATCTCCCTAAAGTAGAAGTGTGTCTATTAAATATTTAAAAATAAGCACCCTATAGCAGAAGTTATCTGGCAAGTCAACGGCAGGCTTGTTGATGCCTCAGACTGTATTTCCGAAACAGCAGGGCACTGCATATCACCCTGAACAGGGCTGTGTTTTTACAACAATAAATCAGTATTCAGATCCTCTTCATGATCTGACTTGCAAGACTGTTGTTCACATTATATATTTGTGCTTATTATGGGCTAGAGGAAGCTGAGAAACTCATAAAATGAGCTTATCTTTTGTGTTAGGGTGAAAAGTGCTTTAAATTGTTTCAACCATGAACTCCATAGATAGTGTAGCTACCCATATGTGAAATTACATTCCATAGAATGGCAATTTCACTCAAATCCATTAATGAATTTTCTAGCCTCCACAGGTTTCAGTATGGTTTTAATTCGGGTAGGGCATCTGCAGAGAAGAAGAGGAGTGTTATTTGAAAAACATCATTGTATAGGGACAGAGCATCCTGGTCTGTGGAGGCACCTGAGGAAACCTCTGGAAAAGTTGTGAGGGTTGATCCTTCCCACTTCTTGGTAAACTTTCATGTATGAAGGAATGGGTGGAGGAGAGTGAGGTGGTTCTCTTGCTTCTCTGGATGCAGGAAAAATAAGACCAGGAAATGCATATAAATTTATTTCACTGTTATATTCAGCCTACAGATTGCTTTAAAAATGTCATTGATTTACCACAGTAACCTGATAGTGTCAACACAATTAATTATCCCTTCTCCAGGTTGTTTAAAGATGCTTCAATGTCTGAGTTGCCTTTGTGGCCTTCTATGAATGCCATGCAGCAAAATCTTGGGAAAAAAAATTAAAGCCCTGAAATAACTGATTGTAGAAATAAAGACAATAAATCTTCTCTTTTAACTCCATTTGCTCAGCACTTGACATGATTACAGGGCCTTCAGCATGCAGAAAATATTCAAGTATCTTCTGAAAGGAACCTGCATCATGGTAAACTTTCACTAGTCAAGACAGGCGTTCCTTGTACATGAGGACTACATGGCTTAACAAAAAATGTATGCATACATCCAGAAAACATGCTAGGAGTCTGAAGGAAGTGGTGGTAGGGCTTGATGCTAACTGGAGTCTAGACAAAATTTTTAACTTGGTTCATGAAATAGAAGTCCTGCACCGTAAGTGGAAAAGAATGTTTTGGGCTTGATGAAGTAAGCACATGTTTTTGTTTGTATGACATGCTTATCTGTCACTTGTAAATTGAACCACTAATATTTTCCATGCGACTTTATATTCCAGGAAACTTGTTCAGAATGATTCATTCCATTTACTAGTGTAGTTTTATGCTGGCATTACATAATACCGGAGTGCTACAGCCTGCACAAGTTAATAGCTGACTTCTGAGGAGAGTTTAATAATGATTTCATGTGCAAAGAACCACACTGGAGCCAGCCAAAACAAACTGAAAGCAACTTGTCTCAGAATTAGAGTTAAATCCCTAACTGATTTGGGTCTACATTACCTGGAGGCACTTGATCTTTTTCTATCAAACACAATTGAGATTAGCAGCATGACATGGCTTTTTTGATGTAAAAGACAGACATAAATAAGGGATTTTCTAAGGAATGTTTCTTATTCTGGACTGTTTTTCCTGCTGCCATGAATATCAGAGCTAATCTCTCCATTAGTGCTGCAAATGCTTTTTTTCAGAATTGAGAAATTTGAAAAGAATCTGGAGCAAGGTTGAGATGGGGCTGTTGTTTGCAAGCTGTAATGAAGTAATGGTGTCAGCCCAAGATGTGGCTCTACAGGCTGGCAGTGACCTCATGAGAGATCCACCTCCTTTAACTGCAGATATATCCAAGTATAACATTTCACCCAGACTGGTTTCTTTTGAGTTAACCTGTGTCTTTGGTAGTTGGGAAAAAAGTCCTCCAATGAGAACACCTAGCTCACACTTGACATCTTGCATAAATTTTGACTATCTTTAAATTTATATATTGGAGATGTTTATTATTAGAAATACTTGCACCTGGTAATTTCCTTCTCTTCTATTGAGAATTGAAATTCGATAATTAATTTACAATACAATTTGCCATGTATAAGGGAAAAATACAAAGTCCTTAATAAAAACTGAATTTTGGGTTTTACCTCCAGGTCCCTTTTTTATCTTGTTTTTGAGTGCCTTAAAGGAGAGAAGTAAAACATGACAGACAGAAATACTCCAGACTCAGATCACCATCTGCACCCTCAGCTCACTGGTGCTTTTTTCCTTTTCCCTTTTCCTGCCTTCTGTTACCATTACTCGCCAGATCTGGGATCTTATTATCCCTTTCCTCTCCTAGCCAGACTCTGAGCAGGAACACAGAGCATGGATCAATGTCTGAATATTTCCTCAGAGCTCAGCAGCCTTGCTGGCTCCCATGCATAGAGAAGTTTGGATTTCCCAGCAGTTTAGTGCTGTGATTTTCCACATTTGTCTTTCAGGCAGTTCCTCATCTCAGGCCTAATGTGCCCAGCCAGGCATGGAGCTGAGGACAGGCACACCAAGAGATGAGCAGGGAGCCTGCTGCCTGTGGAAGAAAGCCTTCGAGGCTTTGTTCTCCAGGGCTCTGGGTGCTGGGGAGATGCTCTAAAAACCCAACACGAACAAGTCCGAGGGTGCTGCCCTGTCCCTACACCCAGCTCCCTGAGGCTGGTGGGCAGCAGCGTGACTTTTGAATGCTGGGGAAAAAACACAACCCAGAAATTGCTGGATAACAAGCAGAAACTCACAGGAACTAACTGAGAAATAAAAAGCTCAAGACATTTTAGTCACACGCATCTAGCTTCCTTCCTAATTCCCGTCAGTCTATTTTTTTCTTCCATAAAGTCATAGTTTCTGGCATACTCCGCAGTCTGATGGTGCTACAATGACTTTTTTAAGGACATCTCCCTTTGGAATATTTGTGTGTGTGGTTTCTTTGTTCTGTGAGCAGAATATGCCTGCCAGCAAGACAGAATCTCATTTAGTTACAAAATACACTGATTCTCTTAATGAAGTTGTGGATCTGCTCTGCAGATGAGGGTCTCCTCAGCTTCTCTCGGTAGGACAATTATGGTTTGTTTTAAAAGTACAAAAATTCTCTGAGGCACCAGCTCCTTCAGTTTTTTTAGCAGGTTTTGTTGATTTATATTATTTTTTTAATGCGGTGCCACAAACTGGCCATGCATTCTGTCCTGAGAGAAGGGCTTTAGTTTTTCAGGGGGATGTTTTAGTTTTCATTTATCACATTACTATTCTGCAGGGGTTTGCTTGAGCAGTCAGAATTGAGTTGTGTCACTTGAGCATGCATTTTAAATTAAGATGGGGTCATCCTCTTCTGTGTTTGATAACCATCAGTTGCTTGAAGCATACAAGAAGATGTGCTCAGACAGGTAGGCTTGAGCTTTCTGGTGATGAAAATTGCACAAATCTTAAAACTTATTAGGCCATGCAATTAAACACTTGTTCTTTTTTGTTTATGCCCTGTAGGTGTATTTTTTATGCAGTATGGCTCTTCCTATGAAGATGAATCTGACAATCATTCACAGAGGCATTTATCCTTGCTTTCTCGTATAAATTCAGCTCCTCTTCCTGAATTTCAGATTAAAAAATATTTAAACTACTTAACTGCTTCTGCTGCTCATTCTGGCCACACCAGTTACTTCTTACCATTGTACACAATTCCATCAGGCATTTGCAAAGCTGGAGGTACTCTGGGGTGGCAGAACTTCCCATCTTGTAACATCCATATAATATATTTATCCCATCAGTTTGAAAATCTATCCCTCTTGGGCCCTTCCAATGTATTCTTATTAGAATTAGAGCTGATGTTGTTTTCATTCTGAGCAGGAGTGCCTATGGGACCCAGATGAGACTGGCAGAGTGCTGAGCTAAGCTTTACAGGCTTTATAGAATATGGCAATCCCTGCCCTCAGAAGCTTGTGAGCCAAATAAACAGGACCAAGAGCAGCAGGAAAGAAGAGAGGTGAAGTGACGGGTCAAGGTCATGCAGCAGAAGACCGTGAGAGAAATGGGACCAGAACAGAGGTTTCCTGAGCCCTAGGATATCCCCTGTTGCACTAAGTGTGGGGTATTTTATGGAGAGGAATCCATAGGCTCTGAGGTTTCAATTATTTTTTCGTTGCCCTCCCTCTGCCACCCTTACATGTGACCAGCGGCAGCTGTGGTGCTGGCTACTGCCAAAGTAGTAAATAGAGTCTTTTATCCCCACTGAAGGGAGAGTGAATGATGTAATTTGGCTTCTCTTCAGTCCTGCTGGCTGCCAAGACATTATTTCTGTATCAGCGCACATGGCCATTTGGCACCACACAGGACCCCTCTTTTTGTGGAAGCGGAGGCAGGATGTCAATTCTTTTTGATGTACCAGTAACGTATCTGGAGCCGGGCAGCCACGCTTCTTTCAGGAGGCAGCCGACTCCCAGTGTTCCCTAACAAAAGAAGGAGCGTGGGCTCCTTCCACCGCATGTGCAGAGCCTGAGATGGTAACCAACCACACACCTCCTCCAGGGCGGCCCTGCTGGCCGCAGCTCGGTTATGTTGGGTGCTTTTAATTTCAGTGGCATAGCGCGGCTCTTCGTGTCGCTTATGGGGCGGTTCTGCTCCAGAGCACCTCTGCTCATTAAACCTCTTTGTTCCGCAGCCTCTAAATTCGAGCGGTATCCCTTTTAAGGGCTGGAAGAAGGATTCAGATACTGTGTAACACGGGAAGTCATGAGGCACCCACAAGGCCGTATTTCTGCCTAGTCTGCCGCTGTCTTCCAACCATACGAAAATATTCTTACTCCGGTGGCTTTCCATCAGGTCATTAACTTTGGTTTATTGCCTGTGAAGACAGTTCTGTGAACTTTCCTTCTGGATTTTTGTGAACAGGAACAATTTGCTGGAAGGGGAGTGGAAGGAGAGCGGTTTCCTTCTGATGCCAGTCCAGATTTATGTGTTTGGCTTGTCTAAGACCTGGAATTACTCTGTTTCTTCCTTGAGACCTCCTGCACCTCACACCGAATGAGAGGAGGATATCAGATAATCTTTTTTTTTCTCTCTTAGGAAAACATAAGAGAGTCCTGGACAAAAGAATGCCAGCAAAGCTGCTAAAACCAGCAGGCAAGTGATGGTGAGCTCCTTTTTCATCCTATGTCTGTCTGTGTCTCTGTAAGGAAAGAAAGAAGTTGCTTTCATTCAGGTAGGAGACACTTAACAAAGTAACAGAGTCTGCAGCCACAGGATTAAAAAAAAAAAAGAAAAAAAGGAAAAAAAAGGCACTATCCTGTCTCAGTTTGAACTGGCTAAAGAGTACTTGCATAGTGTCCACCACAACACACATGGAAATTCCCAGCATGAGAGAACAAGCTGGTCCAGAGCCTTTTCCCAGCCCTGTTCCTCTAACTAGGACAGAATCAACAAGGCATGATTTTTAACTGCACATTAATTATAAGCTTGACAGTCCTCTCTTTCATTTTTACTGCATTTTCAACTTACTGGTGTTGCCAGAGGCAGCTCACACGTCTGCTCACAGGAGTGCTGTGAATGAATGGTCCAAGGTTTTCATGGCCTCTGTGAGCTGACAGAGGCTCATTCCTTCCTTTGCTGTTTGGCAGTCAGAGCAAGGAGACAGATTGGACATGCCTGCATCTGTAGCATCCAGCCTCTCAGGAGTTATGCTCATTGCTCCACACTCAAGGGTAAATCCAGTGAATACTTGAGCATCCAGAAGTGGCGCTGGAGGGCAGGGGTAGCTGAGAGGGCCCCAGTTTCAGTCTCTGCCTGTGGATGAGGCTGGTCAAAAATGCCTGGGGCTGGTGTCCAGGGGCAGCCCAGTCACCAAAATGGACTCTTTGGGGTATGACTGCCCTTTATCTCATGCTGCCAGAGTGTTGCTCCTGGTCCCACCACTCTCTCTTCACTACACCAGTGCCATTGGGCTGAACTGCAGAGGTGCAGGTGAGCAGGTCAGAGAGCAATGCAGCAGAGCCTCAGCATTTTCTTATGCTGCAGGATGAAACCTATTCAGGCAGATGGCTGGATTTGTCCCTTCATGCACAGAGAGAAACACGTTTTCCTACTTCTCACCCCACTTACCCACTCCTGCCCCCAAATCCCTTGGTTGCACCATCTATATCCATTTCTCACACGAGTCTTTTATTCCCTAAGTGGCTTCTCTTGCCTTCTCCCATTCTCACTGAGAAAATGCTTCATTAAAGAATTTTTCTCAAGAGAAGTGTTTGGCTAGAACACAAGTGTGTGTATGTGTGTTTATTTTTCCAGTAGTAGGATCACTGTAGCCAGTCTGATATAGGAGGGCTCAAACTCAGACTCCCTGCTTCCACCTTGGAGAAAGTGCTTGGCCCACGGTGAGTGGTGAGTTTTTCCACTTAGAGGTGAAGCTGCTCCCTCTGAGAAAAGTAGCAGAGTTCAGGGGAGAGCCGCAGAGGACCTGACTTTTGCTTCTGCTGTTTCCAAGGGAAGGAGAAGCAGTGCTGCAGGCATGAGGGGCTGTTCCATCATGTTTTGCTGCCACCCTGGCTATTAATATCTTCTTTCAGAGTAGTCTGACCATGAATAGAAAAAATTGGTGGTGGTACTGATGCCTTCAGCCACTGCCTGCTTTGTGGGTGCCTATACCTCAGTGTGTGTGGGCATGCAAAACAGCTGAGGAAAGAGTGTCCCCAGAACTTGCTCCCTGCTCCCATCCGAATTGCTCTTGGCCCGTGGGGCACTACCAGCTGGTCAAGTGCCCATCATCTCTGGCTGCATGGGCACAGAGCTCAGCAATTCAGCCTCTCACTGGCCTCTCATTCCTGACTGTCAGCTGCTTCAGCTCTGTGTCTCTGGCTGTACCCCTGTCTCCCAGGGGTAATCACTCAGCCGAGCTTCCCGCTGACTTGTCCAAATAGGTTTTTATCCTGTCAAGAATGCATGGATACTCTGTTAATTTAATAATTCGCTGAGGCAGGATCTTATGCAATATCATTCATAACAGCTGTTTTCCTTAACTACCTTTGCTGCACAATGAAACCTGGGAGTGACAGCAGTGGATCTGAACGTTGCCTTCCCTGGAAATGGAGGTGAAACTCAATCAACACTTGTGCTACATTCAGCAATGGCATTAATGGCAAGAGCCAGAGGGTGGAAAGGTCCTTACAACCAACTCAATCTTTCATTGAGGAAAATACTGGATTTTGGATTTGGAACAAACGCAAGTTTTGGAAGTGAAAGGATGAGTTGGTCCGAACATCACACCTACAGGATAGTCCTCAGCCTCTGAACTTCATTTGGCACTGCTTAAAATAACAGATAATCCTGTGAAAGGTCTGGAAACTCCTGACATATGGACTCAAGGAGGAAGATTCACATCTGCAATCCAGAACTGGAGCCAGACATAACTTGTGGAGCAGAGCCTTTTCTTGTACAGGAAGGTTTAGATGCACTTCTTCCTGATTTACCTCTGATGCTGAGACTGAGTAAATAGGTGACTTTTATTTTCAGGACCTAACTCACTCTTCCTGCTAATGCTTCTGTGGAAGAGACACACGGGCACCTGTTCTGAGCCCTGCCTGCTTCTGTGTTTGAGGCAGAAAACAAGATGCAGAGTGTCTGCTCTGTCCTCTCTGCCAAAGTCAGGATGTCCTCAGTCACTTGGTAAATGGGGAAGGCTTTTCTCTCTGGTCTCTGTGTGTGTGTCCCCAATATATTGGCTCTAAACCCCTCCACAGTTTATAGGAAGCATTCGAACCCCCTATCTTCAGCGCTGGCCACTTGGCTATATCTTCACTAACATCCTAAAAACGAACTCCTACAGCCCTGTTGATGCTCTTAAGCTGGAGCTTTGTTTCCAGCATCTCTGCCATAGTCAGAAATGGTCCTAAGTATATCAGCATGGCGCTGTAACAAATGATAGAATTATTCCTGCATACAGCACTGTTCCAAAGACACTTATTTTATCAGCCAGTGCATTTCGGTGGAATTTATTTCCCCTCTCCTCTTATTCATTTACTTCTGTTCTTTTCATTGCAATAAAACTGAACAGAGGGGGGAAAATCTGGATGTCAGTTCAAAATGTTGTAGTAAATAATTCACAGTAATATAAGGAGAAATTGCTTTCTGTTGACTGCAGCTCATGCAGGGCACTGCGTACAGCTCAGCCCGGATAAACATGGTCACACACAAATTTAAAGTCTGTCTGTCTTCTGTTTCAACCCTGTCTGGTGTTATATAGGCTATATGAAAACTAGTGCCAGGTATTGACCCAGAGTGGGGTAATGGATGGTACAGCTGGCTGAGGTAAACAGAGGATGGTTATTGTTTTCATCTCAGCCCCTTTCCTCCTTCACTGCTTTGGTCACCGAGAAAAGGAAAACAGAGAAGTGAAATGTGAGACCTTCCAGTTGCCTGCATCTGTTAACCAATTTATTTTTTTAAGGTAGAGGAAATGGGAGGGTAGAAAAGGTGAAGGTAGGAGTATGACTTAATCTACGGGAGAGCCAGGTCAGCAAATAAATGTAATAACTCTTAGAGTTAGTGCGATCTGTGTCAGTCACGTTAACCTGTTGAACCAATGACCCGTGGCTCCCACCTGGAGTGTGGCTGGAAATAATAGCTCTAACAGCGCCCAGGACTGCAGATGGAGCACAGACTTCCTGAGGCTGCAAACAGTGATTGAAAACTATCTGGATTATGGAAACTAAAACCAACCAAACAAATGGGAAAACAGCAACCCCTGTCTCTGCAGCTGGTTGACAGAACATTAATTCAGATACCATTCAAAACACTAATCTTTACTTAGTTTCCAAATCTGAGCTGAAGCAGACAGGCTACAGTTACTGGATTTAGTATTGTAACTTGTGCTTTTTAAAGTTGCTTTTAATCTTTTTGATCCATGACAGGGTAAAACATCAGGGTGTGTCAGAGCTGGCAGCTCTGCAATGGATAATCTGGCTTGTAAATGCATTGCCCTGGATTACCGAATGGGCCAGGGAGAAAAAGGTGTTGGTTAAGAGGGGCTCAGGCTTTTAATTACATTTAATATAATGGTCTGCTGAATATAGTGGTTGCACAATGATGAGAGGAGGAGGAGTTGGGAGGAATCTTTCTGCTTCTATTCCATACTTCTTAAATGATAAGGCACAAATTTTCATGCCACACCACACATGCTCGGTGTTTATTATTGTTTAGGTAGCTGGCCATGCAAAGTACGGCTCATGAGCGTGGATGATTTGAAAATAATGACTCTGACATTATATGACCTTTAGGTACATTGACAGCCACTCCAGACTACACGCTATTTTCTGAATAAAAGAATTTTTATTTTTTCTGAGGAAGTCTGTTGATGGAAGAGCTTTAAATGTAATAAAGCCAGAGTTATAGTCAAAGCGACAGCCCTTGTTGTGGAACACGCTGTAGGGGACATGAGATGATTTCTGTGCATGATAATGCATTTGCTTTTAAATGCCATCACTAGATTGATAATTATAGAATTCTTCATATTGCGCCTGGCAGGGTGTCAAGGCTGAATCTTACCAGTCTGTAAGAGTGGGAGATAGAAAAGCGCGCTGTGAACCAGAAGAGTTCAGTCACTTCATGCATGCAGCTGCTAAATGTATTTAAGATGTTAGAGGAGAGAGACTTTAGTCTTTTCTTTCAGTCAGCATAAACCTGATGCTTTATTCACACTCCGAGTATTGGCAGGAAGGCTTTTAGGAGCTCTTTGTTGCCAACAATCCGTAAGTGACCACCACACAAAGCCTGTCTTCTCCAGTTTGGTTAGATATGTGGCAATTGGTTTAATTCCTTGTATCCAGCTTCTACTTCCGCCATTTTTAGAGGCACAGGGATGCTCGAAATTCCTTTCTTTTCGCTTTCGAAATACAGAGAAATAACAGCAAGGAGAACAGAGCATCTGGAGCATCGTGAAGATATTCAGTGTCTATAGCAGGCAGAGGATGGAAAAGAGGAGGGACTCTGCTGGTCATGTTCAGCGACCAACTTCCTTAATCAACTTACTCTGGATAAAATAATAGGTGGAAATTTTAAGAACACCATGACCTAGGGAGTGATAAATGAAACAAAATAAAAGGACATGAATTCATAATTAGGTTTTGTGTATTGGGTACACTGAAAATCACGGCTGCAATTGCCCAGACACAATCAATGTCATCAGCACAGCTCCCTTTGCTGATTGCAAACCCTCAGTGTGTTTGCCGCTGTGTATCACAGGCAAATGTGGTTGAAGCCTTGTGAATTCTGCTGGTGAAGAGTGGGATTTTTTTAAGTCCCTTAGTGATCTAAATATGCCAGTGTTGACTCACAGTGAGATATCTGTTTTTAAGCAGGTAAAAAGGAAATTAATCAAAAACGAAAGCCCTTTTTGGGTGGACAAGCTGTCTGTGAATGCTTAGATAAATATGATGAATGGTTTCTGTAAGAAAAAAGAGGAGGATGCTATTAAAGATATAAATATGTTTTATCTGGCCTTTAAAATACAGGATTTTGATATTCTTTAATTTCAGGGATGTAGGTTTTTTTTTCTTTTTGCTTAAAAATTGTCCCAATTATTTAAAGGTGCTCTAAACACTAATCACAACTCAGCACTTCCTTATGCATCAAATAAAACATTTCCACATCTATCTAAAATTTTCTTTCTCATTCCCCACCCACAGCGTCTCAGATTGGAAACTGAACCAAAAATGCATTATTCATCCAGACCTTTTCAAAATTCAGTCTGTGGTCATCCAAAGACCCTGAAAAGGGCAGAGCACACTGTGAGGGTGTGCTGAGGATCTCCCTTCCCACTCTGGTGAGGAGATGGTGCTCACAGTGTGAAAAGCCAGATGCCCAAGTGTAAGTCACTGGCTGCGGGGACAATGAGTGCCAGAAGGAGAAGGTGGCAGCTTGCCTGAGCCTTCTCTAGAGCTGTTGAGAGCCAGCAATGAAAAAATCTGTGTGCACCCCTCATTTCTCAGCAGCACAAAAAACAGCCCGAGAGGAATCGAGGCAGAAGAACCAAAAATTCAGCAGAAAAAGGATGAGAAGAATGATAAATAGAGAAAAAAAAGTGCACATCCTCCACAGTAAGCAGAAGTAAGACAACAGAAAACAGTGTGTTGGCGCTGTGTGCCAGCGCACAGAGCTGGGAACATGAATGGCAGGAAGCCTGGGAGTTGTATCTGCAGCAGGAGGCGTCACATGAGGGCAAAGCTGGACGGCCACGGCGGAAAATCTGCCTGACTGACAAAAAATCAATTCCTTCCAAAAATACTTTTGTTGTGGGACGAGCTCCTTCACAGCCTGTGCAGGGTTGCAGAAAATATTTTGGGGAGTTACGAAGACAGAATGCAACAAAAGCACGGGAGCACCGTTGCTGTTTCTCGGTGCTCGGAAGCACGTTCATTCCTTTTGCTGCCACATTAATGGAGGAATTAATGTGATAAAGGATGATAAAGGAAACACCCTCGCTGTGCACTGCTTCTATTTCTAGTTACAAGTTAAAAATTCTTCTCTTAGGAAGATCCCTCTGTGTTGCGCAGGTGTGTGGGAAATTCTGAGCATTTTAATGACACTACATCTTATTTTAGTTAGAGAAGTCTGAAGGAAAATTTCTAAATTCAAACAGAGAACTTCAAAAATGCCATGATTTTCAAGATCTCTGAATTCTAGAGGTATGCAAATAACTTTTTTTTCAATTCCTTGGCAAGTGTAAAACATCGTCTCCAGCTGATGATATTTTTAGCAAATACAATCTTTTGGGGGGTGAAAATGAAACCAGCAATTTTGCAGTCAAAACCTCTTACAAAATGCCAATAAAAATGTGCATTTCTTTCCAAATGACAAGCTGCTTATAATATGAAAAGTAAAATGTTTTGTTTTAAAATATTAAAATGGACCTTGTTATGGAGTGCAATATTTTATTGAAACTGAGATGAATGAGCAAACATTTCAGTGTCCCAGAATCTGCATTTTTTCATGGAAATGAAATTTCAAGTATTAGCTTTGCCAAGTTCCTTTCAGCTTCCATTGGATGTGACTGATAGATGTTTATTAAAGCGAGCTAATTATTTGTGTACATAAATATGGAATTTGCAATATAATATCAGTTTATGGTTTTGTAGCGATTTCTAAACATGAATTATAAAAGACCAGTGGTGCACTGTAGCTCCTTATATAAGCTGCAAGAGCTCCAGAGGTACACCGGGTTAGACAATACAGCAGAGTGAGGACACTGCAGATTTTAATTATGGCAAGTTTGCTTACTGACATCATCACAATTACATCAATAACCTATTGAAGTTGTCCAACTTATGTGGCTCAGCTTTCCGCAAATAAAACAGCTGTTGATCTGATGAAGCGCTGAACTGTTCAGTTTCTCTTGGTTCTCTTATTCTTTATTCCCCTTCCTATAACACTGGTTTGGATTTGCAGGCAGTGTTATTTTCATACATCAGTCTCTTTCACAAAGCAAAATGTAAAAATCCTGACACATTTTCCCTGGCACTTCTCCCACTCTCACTTTTCTTTTTTTAACTGATAGGTGTCTTCTAAATTGCTAAATCAGGAGTACAGACTGCCATCTTTCTCTGCTGGTAGGATGTGTGGGGCTGAGCTGTTTACACCGAGGACACCACCAGGTAAGATGGTCTGTGAGTGACCAAAACCTTGTTTCAAAGCCTCTTGTGACTGATGGTTGTGTCCTCCGGTATCTAATTTGTTGTAAGATCTGACTGAAGTTTATCCCTACAGCTGAGGGTTTCATACCATCTGCTCCTTCAATTCTCTTTCCTCTGTTTCTCTCACTCTCTGATGTCTAACAATGTGCTCTAACATGTGCTGGTTTTAAACATACCCACTCCCATGGCAGCACTGTGAGAGTTTGACTTTACCAGCCCTCCTTTCTTTATAGTCCTGGAAGGAATATTTTTTTTTCAAACTTTTATATCTATGTTAAATTTGGTTGAAATCCAATATTTAAAAACAAAATATAGTCTGGCATAGGAAACAATCTGAGTGCCAGACACACGTTCCTATAGGCATTCACATCCAAACATATGCAGCACGAAACAAGGGTAACACATCTCAGAGGCACCACATTCCGTATAAGTCAACACTTCTGGAGATACTGAACATCTGTGTGAACACTGACAAATTTTAAGTTTCTTGTGTCTTAGCAGTTTTCTTATGATAAGCTCATTGTGATGCAGGCAAGTGTTAAAAGGAATGAAGTCAATGACTGTGATGAACCCTTTGATAAAGCACACTTGAAAGTTCCCTCCCCAAAAATACATGAAGATATTAAGTAGTGAGGTAGAAGGGTCAAGTTCATCTCATGCACTGATATCTGATTAAAAGACAGGAAATAAATCTGAGTATAAAAGCTCAGTTATCACAGCAGGGAAAATGCTGCAAGAGGTGACCACTGGGATCTGTGCTGGAGTTTGTGCTCTCCAGTGTATTAGTAAATCATCTGGAAAGAGGAACAAAGAGGGAAAGTGAAGCCTTTGCTGAGGAGTAATAAAAACTAAAATTGGCTGTGAAGACTTGCAGGAGGATGGCTGAGTGATGGGCAATAAAGCAGCAGGTGAAATTATCTTTCGATCAGCTGAAAACCTGATGCACATGGAGAAAAATAACCTCACCTATACATAAAGAGTGGCAACTCCCACATGAGATGCTGCTGTTCAAGGATTAGATATTCAGATCAGTGTAAGTTGCTCTGTGCATATGGCTCACTGTCCCAGGGCAGTCCTACAGAGTGCTACAAGTTTTTAACAAAGAAAAAGAAAAGAAGGGAAAAACAGGGAAAAACCCCCAAACATGAAAGGAAAACAAAGCATATCTGTAAGTCAGCATGTAAAGCAGTGCATCTAAATTTTACAGTTCCAGTCTTGTCTTCTCTGGTACCAGAAAGTAACCAACAGAAGTACTGTTGTTACGGAATAGTTTCTGTACAATGAGAAACTAAATAGACTAGTTATTTTCCTAAAGAAAAAAGATGAGATACATAGTGATTTCAAAAAATATAGGTGATGCTGAAAAGAGAAATTATTTCTTGTACCCCAAAAGGAGTGGCTTTCAAATTAAACCATCAAACTAAGGTTTGAAAAGAAAGCAGAGGCAGTTTTCCACACAGTGCATAATTAAACAGCAGAGCTTACTGCCACAGGGTGTTCTGAAAGCCAAGAGTATAAATTAACAAAGCAATTAGACAAGCTTACAGATGAAAACTCCATCCCTGGTTGCTAAACATGAAGATGCTAATCCACTTCAGGCCTAAAAAGTCCCTGTTTCACATTTGATCTGCTGTGGTATTTTGTTCTCAAGCTGCTGTTCCTGCTTGACACCAGACATGGGATTCAGGGACAGACGGGCTTCTGGTTTGGCATGAGAACCTCCCTTATGGTCTTAATTGCAACTCAGAGAAACAGGAGGTGAGATAATCAAGGTCACTTTTGATATGACCATGAGAAGAGGAATTAGAACTCAAAAAATCTGATTTTCTTAACCCACTGACATGCAGCTTCTTTTTTTTGTTTCTGTAGCTCACTATTCTGCAAGACCTGCTCTCATTCTTCATAGGTTGTAGACTGCAGTTAAATACCTCCAGGACAGTCTGAGAGTATTTGGATGGGAGCCTGGCTTTTGAGAAATATGTATGAGTATAAACAGATCAAACAGAATTTACCACAGCCTTGTGCATCACTTCTGAATTTTGGTAGACATCTCAGGAGGCAATCATCTGGTGCAACAGGGAAGGAACTGCTAATAGTGCTCCGAGGCCACTGAAAAATTTAAATTCCTCCTAATCCTCTAGGGAATTGATTGGAAAATATGCAGTTAATAAAATGTTCTTGGAACTCTGGAAACAATTTTCTTTATACCATGTTGCCTAAGAACTAGAATGGAGTTGAATGTTTCAAGAGTTTTGAAGACAGAGATAATAATTGACATTTCCCCAGAAAATGATCATACCATTAGTGCTGTGAGTGGCTTCTAATGGGAAGGTATCTGCAAAAGATGGAGCAAAGAATCTTATTGAAAATAAGCTACTTCCTAATAAAGGAAATAAAAGGCACAGGAGGCTCAGACTGAGGCTGCAAATCAATGAATCTGTGATCCAAGTGCAGATTTTAGTCAATGGGAGTGAACCTATGTAGAGGAAAGTGCATATGGACTCTGGAGTCCAATGAGGGTACTTTTAAATTTAATTATAGCCTAAATACCATTTTTCATTGGGAAATAAAAAGGCTTTTAGAATGTCAAGCCTCGTTGCTAGTGCTCTCACTAGTGCCAGGGGATATTGTGACGATAGGGAAGAGACGATACCCACTGTATGCTAATTATTTCATGTTCAGTTACAACCAATATGGTGCATACAGTGCAAATAAGGAAAGAATTGTAAAGGAAAAAAAAATATAGTCAAACAAAAGGTATTTATAGGGGGGTTATTCTGTTAAAGGGCCAAACAGATTAATGCAACACACTACTGAACTTCATCTGCTTTTCATTTCCTAGAGCGCTGCAACCGCCCTCCTCAGAAGGAGGAAAATCAGTCAAATACAGAACAACTGTTTCACACAATGGAGGGTCTGAGAGGCAGGAGGGGAGGAAGCAGGAGGCAGGCTTTGTGGGAAAGACACTGGAGACTCCATGGCCACAGATTTCCTGTGTGTCACTTAAGCATGATTGGGGATTGATTTTTAAATGCCGTAGTAAGCAGCATAAGTGGGTACTGAGTAATTTGAGAAATCAGGCACTGGAAATGCCCTTGTGCCTCAACCCTTATATTAAGGGCCCCAGTTAGACTTTCCACTGTCAGTCATGCTGAGTGTGATGTGCCTGAAATACTCAGGCAAAGGGGTCTGGGACAGTGCCACATCCATGAGCAAAGGAGTCCCAGGACAGCCCTGGCCTTGTGGGACGGAATTAGACCATTCCCCACCGAGCTAAATTATGCAGCTCACTGAGCACGGACCATACCTTAAAATATGTGTACAGAGAAGTGGGAGGATGTATCTAAGGATTCTTTACCTTTTCAGGGTGAATTTTGTGATGTTATTAGTGCTTTTTATGTGTAGGATGGATATGCAGAGAAAGCCTTAGACAGTTGCCACTAAGTTATAGACAGATGAAGTGCTGCGGGGCATTCGAGGTGAATCACGCAGAGTTTTAAGATAAGGCAGTAAACTTGTGTGGATTAGATTTGGTATCAAAACAAGCCATGGACGTTCCCAGTGGTGATGAGGATCTCAGCCTCTGCCCCAAGTTCCCATTAGGGTTCTTTAGGGTTCACTAGGGTTAGGGCTGAGTTCAGAGCACCACACAGCCGACAGCTCCAGGGACACTGGGGCTGGAAAAGGCATTTTAAGGAGACCATGTGTCACATGTAGTGCTGGGGACCTCAGCATTAGGATTAGGGTTAGGGCCAGAAAAAAAAGACAGCAGAGTCAGAACAGGTGTAGTTCATGTATAGGTGCAGGAATTCTCTGACATCGTATTTTGCAAGGCTCACATTTATGGAACAGAACATCTTTGGTCCATGTGCACTATTAACGGAGAATCTGTAGCTTCCCCTATGTAAGACAGACGTGGTGAGAGTGTGGTGCTACTGTAGCCATTAAAGGGGACATATCCCAGGAGCTCAGAGCTGATTTAGCCCTCTTGAACTCATTTTTTTCCTGCTGACCACTTTAGTTACATGACTGAATGGAGGGGTCATGGCTGTGGCATTCGTGTCCCCTGGAGACCATGGTCTCCATCGGCAGCTGGCACAGGTTGCTCCAACTTCTGCCGTGGGACTGGACCAGCACACGGAGAGCTGAGGTCAGGTCTTTTGTGCCATGTGGGGCAGGGCTGTGCTGCTGCTCAGCCACAGCTGGGAATCTGGGTCATGGTGTCTTGCTCCGGATGCAGCGCAGGACTGTGCTTATTGAGGAGAGGTTAATCTCTGTGTATGATTATGTCTGCAGATTGTGTCAAAAGTTCACGTCTAATAATAGCCTGCCGCCAACAGATGTTCCAGGAATTAATCAGCCCTCAAGTGTTTAGTTGCTACTTGATTTCTCTAAGTATAAATTAAATGACTTGCAAGGGTAGCTGGTTTAGACCAGGAAGTGGGTAGCCATGGAGCAATTCCCTGTGTCTTCACCACACAAATCAGACATGGAAAACCACTCATCTGATCATTTGTTCCCTTGTAGCTACCTTTGAAAAACCGTCTACTAAAAACATTACCTGGAGTCTTGCTTTAATTTGCATTTAGTGTGATGCATTTTTTATCTAAATTAATTCCAATCACCCACCTTTACCACCAGCACCTTTGACAATGGATTAAAAGCACCATTAATCTTAAAAAAGGAGCAGTCAATGAGATCAGCTAAGAAAAATACAAATGAATTTAGGTTTCTGACTGTCCTAAAAGTTCCCCCTCAGCAACACCTCCATTCTCTAAAAGTTTCCAGCAGTAATTGATTTTTCAATACACCTCAGAGCACATCAATTTTGTGCTATTTGTTGAAAATGCCAAAGTTGATGCATTACCCACATGGGCAGCCTCCCTCCTTTCAAACCAGCCGTGGGAGTTTCCTATATTAATAGGCCGGCACGCTGGCCGGGCTGGGGGGGCCGCAGCTTGGTCTAGAATGTCCCACACAAAGGTAGAACGCCCCGGGGCACCTCGGTGCCTCGCTAGCCAGCCTCCCAGCCCGTGCGGTGGAGGGCACGAAGCCCAGCGTGCCTGGGGCTTGTGGATAGCCCAGGCGTGGCCAGAAACAGATGAGCAGAGGTGGCCCTTCGACCGGTGTTCCAAGGGTTTATTGTAGAAGCTCCCTCGAAGGGGACTGGATGCGAAGAAAGCAAGGCAAAGGACCGGGGGGCTTGTTAAAGGGATACAGGGAAAGGGGCGGGGTAGCATAGCGAAGACCTATAAGAAGAGGAGAAAGGTGAGACATGTCAGGATACCTTCCCTTAGGGGATACAAAGGGTGTCTGTCAGCTGTAGACAGAACCACCCCTCAGGAATCCTAGGAACTCAAAGCAGAAGCCATCTTCACAGAATGAGGTTTTACTCTTTAGTACCAGCCCACCAAACCTCCCCCCTAAGCTCTGTGGCCCCCTGGTTAGTTCATTCACCACAACAGTTTCCATTGAACTTGGTTCTGGCAACACACTTGAGAAGTTCTTGCCATTCCCACCAGGGAAAACACATGGTGGCTCAGTGGTTCGCAGCTGCTCCTCCTCACAAGACCTCGGCCAGGTTCGCACTCCGTTGTTTGGGGGGGGCCAAGAGCTCCGGCAGCCCCAGGCTCTGGTGACGTGGACAAAGCTCATGGCAGCCCTGACTGTCCCTTGGCATCCCCCAGGGCTTCTGCACCTGCCCATGGCCCTGGGGCCCAGGTCAGCGCCCAGGGACGCTGCAGCGGGGCTGGCCTGCAGCTCCCCAAGCCCTGCCCAGCTGAGCCATGCCCACCCATGAGCTCACATCCCAGCCTAGCCTTGGTCCTGCTCTGGCCCAGGGAGGAGCCCAATGTCCCCCGCTGCTCCTGGCTGAGAATGGGATAGATCTGCTGTCCCTGTCATAGGGTTCCCCCAGTGCTCTCATTCCCAGGGAGCTGCCAGCCTGGCCGCACCCTCACGAGGGTTGGAAATGTCAGAATGTGCTGGTTTTGGCTGCGCTGCAGAGAATTTTCTTCCCAGTGGCTGGTATGGGGCAGTGTTTTGGATGTGTGCTGAACACAGTGATGACAATATAGGGATGTTTTTGTTATTGATGAGCAAGGCTTACACAGAGCCAAGGCCTTTTCTGCTTTTCCTACTGCCACACTAGTGAGGAGACTGGTGTGCATGGGAGGCGGGGAGGAGACACAGCCAGGACAGGTGACCCAAACTGACCAAAGAGGGGACATTCCAGACCATATGATGTCATGGCTCAGTGGATAAAGTCGGAGGAGGAGGGAGAAAGAGGAGGATGTTTGGAGGTTTGGAGTGATGGTGTTCCAAGTCACCGACACGTCGGATGGGCCCTGCTCTCCTGGAGATGGCTGTGATGCCTTAATGGGCTTATCTAAAAACAGAGGCCAGACAAAATGAAGGGAATAAAAAGGGGTTATGTTTATTGAAGGGCCTTCAGGTGCATTTAGGGCAGACGAAGCCACCCAGGGGCTACACCCAAAAAATGGACAACCAGTCACAAGTCTTCACACTTTTATGAGTTTGGGACATTTGTATACTGGGAGTTAACCTTCCAATTACAGCTCCAGGTAATGATATAATTTCCCCAAATTTGCTCCCCCCCAACTCACTTTTGCTTACTTTTCTCGGGGCCTGAGACAGTGAGGTGTCCTTGATTCCCAGGCCTAGAGAGGAATTGTGGTGTCTGACCAAAATGGGAAAGCAGTAGCTATCACTCTATATGGAGTTCAGAGTTATACACTAAAGAATTGCAGGATTATGAATATATGAAAAATATAAAAGCTAAAATCCTAAGACATCAGCTGAACATCTGCCTGACCATGGGAAGCAGTGAATGAATTTTTTGTTTTGCTTTACTTGTGTGCATGGCTTTTGCTTTCCCTATTAAGCTGTCTTTACCCCATGCCATGAGTTCTCTGTCTTTTACCTTTCCGATTCTCCCCTGATCCTGCAGGTGGGGGACAGAGAGAGCGGCTTCCTGGGGCTTGGCTGGGGTGAGACCACCCCACAGAGCCAAGGAAGGCTCTCAGATGATGCCAGCCCCGTGTTCCAGTGCCTGGGCAGCCCTGCGAGACCCTGCAATAAGAAGATTTATGCTTTGCCACATGCCAGGAACCCCAGGAGAGGTCCGCTGGCCTCCAAGTGTGTCTATAATTCCTTTCCTGCCATGATTATTTTCTCATTAGTCCTTGGCAGACGATTGTGAGCATCGCCCCGAGCCACATTTGCAAAGCAGGGGCCTGGTGTGTCCCTGGCTAGGCAGGGCTGGTTCTGGTACCCATCCCGGTGTCCCCCTGGAGCTCTGCCACCCCTGCCACAGCACCTGCTGCCAAGAGGGGAAGGGGCAGTGCTCCAGGGGGCACAGGGAGATGCTGTACTCTGGCAGGATGGATGGCAGGTCTGCTCCCTCCGAGTCCGACCTCAGATAAATCCTCATCAGGGATGCATGGCCAGGCTCCTCCTTTGGCGGGGTGTAATACATTACATTCTTAACGGAGGAAAAAAGTTAATTACTTTCCAGATGCATTAGAGGAGTAGCTGTGAGTGCTTTCCTGTTCATCTTTTATTTATTATATATTACCTAACTGTTTAAAAATTTATTGTTGTGATGACTGTAATTGTTTGGGTTACAACAGACCATGCTTACTGTATGTTTTATTTTCAGAGCCTCTACAATATACCTTGCAAGACAGGAAACTGGGAGCCTAAATGTCATTTTGTGAGCAAGAAAAATGCTTCCCTCTGCCTCGTGAACATTTAGGGCCAGACTCATTCCTCGAACTTCATTTTTGTATTGCTGTGTTATGAATTGCTGGCCAGAGCACTTAAGGGCACTGATTTGCAAAGCCAAAGAGGAATCAATATTTTCCTTTTTACAGGCAAACTGTCACATAAAGAAATTACTAAATATCTGCATGTGGTGGTCTAGCCAGGTACTCACTCCACAGGCATACTGGCATTTTTCTCTGTTGTTGAAAAATGCCTACCTTATATCCTATTCAATATTATAATTAGTTCTAATAATTCCCTTAAATCTAAGTAATCTGGATTCAAGTTCCCTTTTTCTTACATCCCTTGGTACCCTCTATTCCATAAGATAATTAATGTCTACATGCAAAGAAGAGGATTTATTTATATTTTGAGTAAAACTAACCCTTAAAAAAGCCATAAAAACTCCAAAAAAGTGACCCACTAGCATAAATCTCATTTGTTCAATTTTTGAATTTTTTCTGCATCTCAGTTTAAGCCTGTTTATAACTTGATTTTTTTTTTAACTTTATTAATTTTTCCTCTTCTTCGTTTTCATGCATTTTAGTAGCACAGTTCCTCTTAAAGCCTCAGAATACCCCCAAATAGAAAAAAAAAAGAAGATTCCTTAAAATAAAATCTGCTTCATCACCATCTTGTCATCCAGCCTACGAGACAGTGTTTCCACTGACTTCTCTAAGCTGAGGATAAGGCCCCATATGTCTTAATTACAGAGCTTAGCATAAGCTCTTTGCACAGAGAGCAGCTTTGTCACTGTGCTGTTCTGTGCTCCATTATCTATGGGAGGCTGGTGCCTGGAAAACTGTTTTGACAAGGACGTCACTGGTCATGTAGCGACAGACAATCCTGGCCCAAAGGCTTTGCAAGCTGTGCAGGGAAGATGGGCACAATGTGGTGGGGGAAGGAGACCCCTGTGGAAGGAAAGGACCCTGTTCAGGGTTGCATCGGAGATTTGGGATAGGGCTGTGGTTCTTCAGAAAACCAGCTCACAGACTGAGGAGATCACTCCATTTGGAGAGGAAGTCGAGTCCTTACCGAATTTCTGTGACCATGTAGACTCCTTTCCCAGTATCTTCTCTGAACACTGGTTTTGCAAACCATCTCCAAGTTTGACCCAGGTTGCTGAATCCTGTCTTTAACCATTTCTATTGGTTTTGGATCTTTTTGCAATCATTTCCTGGCTGGTGAGGACCAGAGACTGCTATTGCATCATACTTCATCTTTGAGATGAGGTTGTGTTGGCCCTCTGTGTCACTCATATGACTCCATCTCTTTCAAATCCAGTGCTGAGGACAGCAGAATCCTTTTGAACCTGGAGGCCCCAGGTTTTTCAGGTCAGCCTGCCAACATTCCAGGGATATCTTTGGTTGTTTCAATGTCAGCATGCACCTGCTGGGCATTAACAAGAGTTTGGATTCTTCCTGCCACTCCAGATAAGGCTGAATTACCCTCATGTGTCACAGTGACTGTGGAGCAACTGTCCTTTTTAAAAACTAACATTTTATGAGTGCAGATTGCTGGTTTGCCAGTTAACTCACAACCTCCTCAACTATTTTTGCTCTTATTCTCATATTTTGACCAGTCTTCATGACTGTTAAGGTTTACCATTCTCAGAGTAGACACATCTATTCCCCCACAGCTTCAAAAAGCGGTAAGTACAGCAGGGGAATCAAGCACTGCTGATTCCTCTTGATCCTTTCCTCAGGAGTCCCTGGTATGCAGAAGTATTTCTCAGGGCTAAGTCTCCTTTTCTCAGCAACCCATCCAGGAAGCCTGAGCCAGATGGTTGACAGTAATAGTGTTGATGCTTTCAGTAAGCAACACTTTTATAGTGCATGTAACCTGAGGCTGCCTTAGGCATCAGCTCTTTGTAGTCCCTCAAGGCCTCCCAGACATGAGCACAGACTGGGAGAAGAAGTCATTGAGAGCAGCCCTAAGGAGAAAGACTTAGGGGTTCTTGTGGACGAGAAGCTGGACATGAGCCAACAATGTGCATTCACAGCCCAGAATCCAAATATGTCCTGGGCTGCATCAACAGCACCGTAGGCATCAGGGCAAGGGAAGGGATTCTGTCCCTCTGCTCTGCCCTCATTAGACCCCACCTGCAGTGCTGTGTCCAGCTCTGGGGTCCCCAGCACAAGAAAAGACATGGATCTATTGGAGCAGGTCCAGAGGAGGCCAGGAAGATGATCAGAGGTCTAGAGAACCTCTCCTATGAAGACAGGCTGAGAGCTCTGCCATGTCACCTGTTCACTCTGCCCTTAGAAATCACTTTGTTCACCTATTACTCAGCCTCTCTCCTGGCTGTGGGTCTTAAGACAGCACATTGCAAGTACCACATGCTGGGTAACAGCTTGCAGTCACTCTGGGTTTATACAACTAAAATGGCTCTTTTGTAAGTAAGCAATTTACAAAGATGCTGGAACTGCAGACTGCCCAGTGAAAGCCTCTGCCATGTTTCAGCTACATTTCTTGCAAAGAGAAAAGTTCTAAATATTCTTAGAGAGCTCTGAGATGCTATGCTCTCCAGCAAATCTTAACTCAAGAGAAAACTACAGGGACTATTTCTTTTCTTTATTTTTCTTTTTTCTCCTCCTAATTCTGAAATGTTAGCTATTAAAAAAATGTTTATAAGGGTTTATTGCTTGTGGTGTTTCTTTCCTGGAATGCAAAGCAGTTAAAAAAGTAGTTTAGGATGCCTTCTGGAAATATCATATGTGTTTTCCAAGAAATTTTACGATAGCTTGTGGTGTCATAGTGCTTGGTTTCCATTGACTAATAGTAATGACTTGATGTTGGGATAACTCATGCTAAGAGAAAATGCAGCGTTTAACTAAAGCTACAGTAACATCTCACTGTAGTGTTATAAAGAACTCCTTACTGAACTAAATGTCAGCACAGTTTATGCAAATACAATCTGTTCTGGATATGTGCACCCTAAGCTTCAGCTACCCCTTCCCTTGGAAAATCTGGTTCATCTCCCGTGGGAACTGACCCTGGCACTGTGGCTTGTGGTCGTGTAATTCTCCTGTTGTATTAAGGTCAGTAATGACAACACTGCCTCATTCTCTAGCAAAATAGTTACTTTGGAAATCATGAGCCTGATAAATCTTTCTGGAACTCTGTAGGATCGCGCAGAGATATTTTATTAGCAATGTGATGAAGGTAGTATAATTCCCTCCCACTTCCACAAATCTGAGGGGGATACCTGCCTTCCACAAACTCATTGTAAGTCACAGCATTGAAAACAGTGCTCAGCCCTATCTTTACTACAGTTTTGCTGGCTGTGTGACATCATCCCTGTAGTTACATCACTGCAAACACTTACAGCTCTGACAAGCTCATGGTTACAGAAGAAAAAAAGCAGAAATCCTTTGCTGCAGTTACTATTTCTTTTCCCAAGTGTGATAACATTTTCTGATTTTATAGATCACACCATTCATCTTTACAATACACACATTTCAAGGAGGTAGCCCGTAATTCCTGGGAGACAACATATTCTCCTTCTATTTGGAATAGAAAACATCAGCTATTGACCGCTACATAGTTCAGTTATTTGCTACTTTTGCATATGCAGAAAGATCAGTCTTAGAGAGCAAGAGTGAGATGTACTGGAGTATAAGAAATACTCTGAATGGAAGATACGTTCTTTAATTATTCTAAACTAAGTTTTGGTGAAATAATTCTAAACCACGTGAGAAATGTTACCCACAGAAAAAATACTTTAAAAAGAGCATGACGCCTACCATTTGCCTGCCATGAGATGAATCCCTTGCCTTCCTACACATACTTGAACACACACACACACACATACACATTTACACAAGTTTATTTAGTAAACTTGTGTCTCTAGCACTGACTTTAAAAGCAAAGAGCTCTGTGTAACCACAATTACATAAAGTGAAGCCATAATCAGCTACATATTGTTTGCTGATCTGTTAGGCTGCATCCTCCAGCCTTAAGCTGCAGGTTTGTAATGGAAGGTGGTGCATCTATTTGAAAAAATGGACATTGCAACAGGCTGTGTTTGTGTTTAGAAGCCTTGGATTACTTATCATCTGTGGTGTTTTTTCCACCTTTTGTACCACTTAAAAGATACCTTAAAGTGTTTAAATTTTCATGCAGGAGCAGCTGCCAGTTCCAGATAAAGGGTGCACCTCTGATGCTGAGGGGATTTTAAATGGCCTCATGCCTTCCTGTATCCAGCTGAGATTCCAGCCAGAAGGAGGAGGAAGGAGAGACAGCTCTGTATATCACTCCACGCTGAGACACAGCAACCCTGGCTGATAGATTTACTTTAGTGTAGGGACACTTATTCCTCAGGGGGTTTTGGCTAAAAATGATTAAGAGGGAGAGTGGGTAAAAATTCAATCGAACTTCCGTGTCAGCTTGTGAATCAGGGAGGTCTTCCCAGATGGTGATAAAGTAAAGCAAGGAGTTGTTTTTCTAGGCAGTTCCTCTAGAGACAAGAGCTTCACTCAGTCACTTGTTGCATTTAGAAAGCTCGAAGCAGTGGAAGGATAAGTCTGGGATGTGCTGGCGGGTTTCTGCTGGGCCTTGGGGTGAATGTAATGGACCTGCCTCTCCCTGTGTGTCTGGGAGTGAGAGAAGGAACAATGTGAGGCTGAAAGGAGGAAATAAGGGGATTAAACAAAGAGCTCTAATTCTTGAATTAACACAGTGTTCTGTGTCTGCCCTGAGAGCTGAATACAATGGCTTTCAGTTAAATACATTTTTCTGCTGAGCTGGTTTTTGGGATGGCTCATTGTAATGACTTCCTAAAACACTGAACTTGAATAAATAGAAGGGCTCTCAGGGACTTGCTCCAACAGAGCTTTATTTCTTCCACTCTAACATTCATCATGTTCTTTCCCTCCAGTAATAGTTGCTCAGGAGCCAGTGGAAAGCAATTCCTACCATATAACAAGGCATGACTTTTGCAGCCCTTACAAACTGCCATGTAGCTACAGCAGGAAATAAAGGCATGTGCCACAGGAGTGTTCAGTTACCTTACATCTCTCATGTCATGTCACAACAGAACTAATCTTGGATCAGAACAGAGGAAACTGAGCTACCTGGATAACTCACTCTTGAAGGGTTTTGAGGCCTGGATATTTGCAGGGGCAGTACTGGTGAGCAGTGAAGGAACTGGATGTACTTAATAAAAAATTAATTGCAAAGAAGTAATATAGAAGACTATAGAAGTAAATGAACCCCCTTTTAGCTTGAGTTGTTGCAATGCAAAGGTATTCAGACCAAATTTTGTGCAGGAAGTAATGTTTGCAGTAAAAGCAGCCATTCTGTCAAACTGGATTGCTTCCAGGAAAATTTGCAAAGGAACATGAAAGCAAAATGCATCCGCAACATAAAGGGCAGCATTCTGAGGTTAGCAAAGAAGCACTGTTCTTTCCTGGATCCCCTAATACATTTTCAAGCCTAGGTATTATAGCTGACCAGCTAAGAACATGTAATCCACTTTAATTGAACATTTTACTGCCTGTTTCCTGGAGCTATGGAACACTAATGTCTTCACAGGAAAGATAATAGCTGTGTCTGTACTCTCAGGGGCAGCCCTCAGGCCTTGCTCAGCACCAGGCTTGTCTTCCTGGCATACTGGAAACCTATTATTCTCATTAGGTATCAAAGGCAGAGTGTGACACAATAGGTTTAAACTGCTCCTGGAAAATGCAGGTTAAGTAACAAAATGAGTGCTCTAAAGGGAAGGAAATCCAGGCAGCTGAACACAGTACAGCTGGATGATTTAGAAGGGTCTTCATGGGAGATATTTAAAATTAAATCCTAGTATAAGTGATTTTTAGCAAGCAGCATCTGAGGGGGTGTGTTTGTGCTTAATGCATTCTCTGGCATAGAATTAAAATTTGCTTGGTTTACCTAATCTGGGTGAGGGATAGGGGAGGAGAAGGTGTTCAGTTTGCAAAATCAGCCCTGGATTCTGTAGGTCCAGGTGTTCCCAGCTTTCACTGGTAAAATAGAAAAGCTATCCAATGAAAACATTCAAAAACCCTTCCAGCAATATATGTCCTTTCTCCTTGGAAAGAGCACTTCAAGTCTGTTACCTGCATAAAATTTACCAGTTGTTCTCCAGAAGAGAATTGCAGCCTGTTGTAATTTTTTATTCTTCACCTCACTGAACTTAACGTGAAAATAATAATAAGGAAAAGAAGTTTTTTGAACTCTTTGAATGGTTTGCATGCTGTATTATTTAGTGGTAGGAAGAAAATAGGCCCAGCTGGGTATTTATTTTGCCTTGAACCTGTTCCACTCATTCTTTACAAAGTTTTAAACTAGTTTTTTTTTATTTTACTCAATGGAAATAAGGGCAAGAAAGAGAATGGCAGCAGGAAGGAAGAGTGTTAAAAGAAAAGAATTGAAAATGACAGCAAATGTGAAAAGTATTTTTTCCATTTTCTTCTCCTTTACAGGAAATCTCTGTCATACCAAGAGTGATGCATCTTCGGTGGTTTCAAGTTGGAAATCAACAGTATGAAAGCAATTAAAATATTCATCCCCCTGATAATACCTTTTACCAGGGGATCTCAGAGCACTCTATCTTTATCCTGCCCTGTTCTACAGTGCAGCTATTTGAGGAACTGAAATCATCATTGCCCGCCCATGCATTTCAGCAATCACACAGCATCTTTTTTTCTATTTTTTTTTTATTCTTAAATGCTGCCTTAAGGCAATACCAAATGACTGACGTTTTTTCCTCTCATCTTAACCAAAATGGAATCTTGGATCCATTTCCTAGAAGTGCTGGCATGCCTTCTGCACAGATGAGGTGTTTTTATAATAGGTCTGTTTGCTATCCTAAGTAAGATCACGGTGGGAAAGATATATACTATCAAGCCTGTGAGTGAATTTAAGAAGTTATTTGGACTGACGTTGGACATTTCAATAACCACAGTTGTAGGACTTCTGATGCAAAATAAAAAGTGATGCAGGCATATAGTACAAAGCATTTGTCCAGATAAAACTCTCTCTTGTGGTTCACATTTTCTCGTGGGTTTTATGGGTTAATATTCCAGTGTCAGTTTTTATAACAAACCAGATATAATCTATATTCTCACAGCTAGTATAAAAGGAGTATACATGCATCAGCTCTTTGAACTATAGTTGATGTGGCAGAGATTTAACTGTATATTCAAGTCTGATCTGGATCCAATTTTTAATCCTGGAAAATTCAGAAGTGCAAAGATCTAGTATTAATGATAGTGGGAGTTTGCCACCATGGCTTCAGCAAATACATGAGTGTTGCTTTATAATTATTGTAATGAATCACACCTTAATGTCAATTAGAGAATTCTTGAATAAAGATGAACAGCAATTATTTAGTGTCCCTTATAGAAAGATTCATGACAAGCAAAACTAACTGGTTTAGGTTGGAAAAAATATGAACTAGAATCCATTATTTGCCATAGAAACTGATTTTCCCCCACAAAATTCTGAAATAAAATAATGGAATAATAAAATACGTGAAATAAACAGGTTTCTCTAGCCTAGTTGGTAAGATGATCAGTTCATTTGTGGAAATCTCCATTAAAAGAGAAGAAAATTGTATTTAGATACACTAAATGTTTCAAAATATTTCAGTGGTATATATTTCAAGATGATTGAGATTTATGTAAAGTTGTCAGTAAGCAGGATTTCCCCTCCCTCACTCAAACAAACGGAACATTTCTTTCCACATGCTTTAAATAAATGAGGCATATTAATCCTTTCATTTACTTTGAGCACTGTCTGACATAACAATGAATTACTTCTTTGGGTCTGAAAAGATGCATGGAAGTAATGGACCTGGAGAACAACAGAAAGGCAAAGCCAGCCAAACAGAATGGGAAGCTGCACATACGGTGTGCTCTAGAGCCAGAACTAGAGCTCATTTCCTTCTCTCTGTTATTCAGGTGTGCAAGGGAGAAGAAGGCCCAAACTCCTGGAACTGGGAGGTAGCAGCTTCATGCAATTATTTATTTAGCAGCTCCATCACTACCACTGCAGACAGCTCCTGCTCGAGGCAGCTGGTGGGGCAAAGACAGGGAACACACAGCAAGAGGGAAAAGGAAACATCATCTCGATTTTCCGAACAGGCAGAGGTGATGCAGAGACAAGGTAACGGGGGACAGGAGTGCTCCGAGTGTCCTGGGGCAGGATGGTGGCTCTTCTTCTCCTGAACCACAACTGCCCCTGGAGATGCTGCAGGTGCTCATCAGGCCTTTGGTAAGAGATGAGCATTGGCAAGCAGAGAGCCACTGTAACTTTTCCTGCAATGACACAGGGCGCGAGACCAATGACTGCTAGGAAATTCCCTCACAGTGGTGAATCTGAGGCTAAGTGGTAGGAAAAATCCTAACTTTTGCCCTTCTGTGCTTTGTCCTTGTCTCCTCTGATTCCAAAGAGGCCTTAAAAAAGATGGGCATGTCCCAGATTTGAAGTGAAAGGAAACAAGAATCTGGCAGTGACTTTTTTTAGAAAAGCTGACACTCGAGTAATGAAAACAACGTTCACCCAGCTGAGAGACAGCAAAAGAACAGTACTTATTCTTGATTCCTTGCATGTGATCTTGAGTTCTCTGTGCCCAGATTTCTGATTTCTCCATGCTTCCATTTCCTACCTTTCAAGTGCAGACTGCAGCAGCACAGGCAGCCTGCAAACTTCAGGTAAGATTTTTGTCTAGAAGGTATAATCATCTTCCACACTGTGTGTCATTAACATGTGGGAGCAGGGTGTATCAGAAACAGACCTTGCTTGGATCTAGGTCTTCTCTGATTGAGTTCCAAGTTG
Organism: Callaeas wilsoni; assembly: GCA_013398955.1. Classification (NCBI taxonomy): domain Eukaryota; kingdom Metazoa; phylum Chordata; class Aves; order Passeriformes; family Callaeidae; genus Callaeas; species Callaeas wilsoni. The sequence goes on from VWPU01012471.1 coordinate 44,679, forward strand.
TGACACTGAGCCACCAGATGACCTTATCTATCACTAATGTAGACCACGCTGTGGAACTTGTTAATGGGGTTGCATGCACATTATAACCTAGAAATTCTGGGTTGTCACTGATGCTTGCAGCTGCCATGGCAACAGAGTTGGAAGGCATCTCTTAAAAAGTCTTTTTTTCTTTTTAAGGACTCCTTGAAAGCAGGAGGCATTTATCATCAGCATGCACAAACACGTTTAGCTATGAAAACAGTTTGCCTACAAAATGATAGACACCGTCTCCCTGTAGTTTCTCTATAGCTCATATTTTTAGTTCTACGTTCGTGCTACTGCATTTAAAAAGATTTTCATTAGACTCCTTGTTTTTATGGCATATAACTAAGCTAGATTTCCAGGACTTTACAGTGTTCAGGTTTTAGCTTTACAATTCTCCTTGATGTTACTGGGAGTTGCTCAAAGGCATTTTCCTTGAAGACTTTTGAAAATGTAAGCCTCACTGTCTTTGTCTAGTAACAGTGAAAAAAATCTAAGCTAAATCAGTGGAAAAATAAAAGTTTGCTATTTTCAAATGAGCATAGAACTGCTGAGTATTCATCCACAGAAAATAAAAGTTTCGATTCTGTATAGCTCTAATATTTTACTTTGAGGAACATTTGCTCTGTGTTCTCACAATCCTAGAATAACCATTGTTTTCTGCCTTTGACAGGTGGCACTTCTGTAGGTGTGTGTTCACCAAAGGGACTATTTAAACTCTGAGCAAACCACCTTAGTGTGCAATACACAGTCTCTATCTGGCAGTCCTAAAGCCCTTCAAAAACCTGAAAACTTTAAGACAGTACCAAAGAGACGTGAATTCTTGCTTGCCCTTTTGGAGAATGGAGACAGTGACAAGTTAAGCCATATTAACTGACTCAGTAAGCCAATCTCCAACTCTGCCACTGGCCTGAGATCCCCCTTGAACCCATTTCTTGGGATTAATCACAGGATTATCTTTCTTTCCTTCTTAAATGTGCATTTAAAGGACTGGTTAGGGGCAGCATAAAGTGTTCCAGTTGGAAATCTGGTCCAAATTTTTAGAAGACTGGATTATAAGTGCATAGTTTAGGAAGAGTTTGGAAGCCTGCCACTTATTATCCTTTATTTGTGTTGTATACCAGGCCTCCATTCTGCTAAGTGATCACTTGCAAATCAATTGCAGATGCCTTTGTGGGAAAAAATGACACACATTCTCTAGAAAGGCATGATTCATGGCACAGCAGAGGTGGAAACTCTTGCTTTCTGCACTGTTCTGGAGCCCTCACTGGTATTAAAGCCTTAGTGTCAAGTCAGTTCCAGGAGCTTGCTTTTTAAAACAATCTGGGTATCCTCAGAAACTGAAGGCTGTCCTTAAGGAAGTTTTGTGTTTTTCATGAGAACAGCCTTTCCTGAAGAACAGAGCTGCGTTGCTGAGTTGTAGGGTTCGAAGCAGTCAGACCCTTTTTACTATGTCTGAGCCTCTTCCTTTGCTCCTGCATCCCTCTGCCCCCCTTGCACCTCACCTGCCTGACCTCTTAGAGCCACTGGGATCACAGTTAAGCTGGTCTGGCTATAGGCCATTTTTACCATGAATTCAAACAGATTGGAAGAATCAAGATGTTCATAGCCTCGTTTACGTGTGTAAAGTTGCACTCCAAACTGCTTACACGGTATTATCAGGATAGCACTTGGATGCCTCTCTGACATGGGATTAGTGCCTGAGACACGTGCTAAGGTAGGAATTAACCTGTGACTCTGGTGATTTACCCTGAAATTTTTGACTCAGATGCTCCACAGGTCTTATTTGGTGTTGCCTCTTCAAGTCAATGGAGCATACAGGGTCTCTTTATTTGCAGCTTTTGCAAAGCAACCTGTTTTTCCATCCTGTTAAAATTTGTTATGTGAAGTAGGTGAAGGAAGAGTTTCTAAACACTTTTCTAATAGAGCAGAAGTACAAAAGCCCATCAAAGGGAGCAGCTTTGATACTGTCTTGCACGAAGCAATCTTCTTCTTCTCGAAAACGGCAAAACAGAACCCTGAAACATAAATTAATTAATTTGGACAAAATTAAAATTGGCAAACATACAACAAAACGCACATTTACTGTCATCCATCTTCCATCCTTAGCTTCAGGATACCTTCTTTGGACCCAGGTCTGATTTCCTGTGAAAGCACTGCCCAGGAAAGAGACTGGGTAATTCCAGTGATGGTCTGGCAGCAGGGTGTGCCCAACAGTGAGAGTGGCAGCCCCTCAGCCAGGCAGCATTTGCTGGTGGATCCAGCACTGTGACTGTGTGTGCCAAGGCTGGCAGTCTCTGGCCCCTGGCAAAGTTAGGTGAAAAATGTGACATAGCCTGAGACATTCTGAGTGGAGCTGGGGACAATGCAGTAGAATGATGTACCTGAAAGCAGGCTCAGTTATATTTGCTGCTTATGGAGTGACTTTTTTTACAAGGAGAAATTGCTGAGGATGCCTTTCTCTTACATGTGAATGCCCTTGTTCATGTGTCCTACATTAATCTTATTTTTAACCTTCTTATCAATTTGTTATATGTCTGTATCCCATCTACCTTTAGGCACCTACATAAGGTTTAACAGTCCTTTAAAACCAGTGGAAAGAAAAAGTATGCCCAAAAGGTTATTCAGGTTATAGATGAAGTAAATTACTCACTGGAAATGCCACTATCTTCTGATTTGTGAATGATGTTACGTGGCTGCAGCCCAAACACTGTCCTGCCCTTACTTTTGCTGGGAAGAAATTAATCTCTGAGATTCTACAACAAAAAATATTCTCTCTTTTCCTTATCTATGAGTGTTGGTGAGATCCTGGTCCTCAGTCCTTCTTATTCGTCCATGGATCATGACAACGTTTATGCAAATAGCTAATTTTATTGGGGTTGCACAGCAAAGTTTGGTAGTGAGGTGGGCTAGAGAGGTGTCATTTGTGAGAAGCTGCCCGAAGGTTCCCTCATGTCCCACAGAGACAATCCCAGCTGGCTGCAAAACAGATCCACTGCTGGCCAAGGCTGAGCCATCAGTGATGGTGGGAGCACCTCTGGGATAATGTATTTAAGAAGAGAAAAATCTGCTGTGCAATGGCAGCCAGAGAGAGGAGTGAGGAGATGTGAGAGCAGCAGCCCTGCAGACACCAAGGTCAGTGAAACAGGAGTGGGGAGGAGGTGCCAAACCCGAGGTTCCCCTGCAGGCCATGGAAGTTCATGGTGGAGCAGAGATCCACCTGCAGCCTGTGAAGGAGCCCATGCCAGAGCAGGTGGATGCACCCAAAGAAGGCTGCAACCCCTTGGGCTTATTTTTGGTTTATTTTTTTGTTTCATCCCCGCATATTAATGACATCCCATAAATATCAAGGAAAATGCTTTCTATGCCCTGGGAGCAACTCAGGAAATTTGAGGCCAGTAAGCTTCCACTTTTCTGGTTCTTCTCAGTGTATTTACATGGCCAGTGTTATGAAAGTGAACAGGAAGCTTCAGGGAAAATATAAGATTTTAGATGCACACATCCTTTTCATTCAGTAGGAGAAAACAGCTGTCAATACTTACAGAGCTGTGAAAAAGTACTAATCTTCAGAGCTCTCCTAATCTCCAGAAGCAAACCTGGAAGGGGGATGTATGTGAGAACCAGGAGGAGATATATGGAATTGAGATGGTAAATTTGGAGCAGAGGGCTGATATTTTCTACTTGTGGTTCCCACCATGCATGCAGGGAGTTAAGGCAAAGATAATTATCATTTCTCCCCACATTTGTCCTAGAGCAGTCTGTGACCTGGATTGTTGTGACTGCCTGCTAGTGGGAAAAACAATAGAGCTGCAGTTTCATTGCAAATTGTACCAAGAGAAAAGCCACAGTGCAAAGCAAAAGAGCTAAATGGCTGTCAGGTACATGGTAAATCATGCAGTGACACCAGCCAACAGTCAGGTACAGCTGGCCTAAAAGACCCATAGCTTGGATAGGGAAAGAATGCAGGTACTGATATGCAGAATTACCAACTCGTCATCAGCAGGATGGTGAAGCAGAGAGTGAAACTGCATTTTCAGAGGCGCTGCCTTGCACGATGCATTCATGAGATGATGTGATCTGACAAGTCAGTGAGTGCTTCACCCCTCCTCTGCCAGTGGAGACTTCCTTCCTGCTTCTTGGCAGAGACAGCATTGATTTGCTGAGCTCAGAATAACCCAGTGGGTGAGAGTGGTTCTGCTCTCACACAGAGCATTTGTCCGAAAGTTGTCTCTCTGGACAATATTTTGAGAGAGAAGATCCTTCTTACTCAGACTGGAATCCAGTATGGTCAGAGAGGCTCTGGGCTGGAAAAGGAAAGAAAGAGGATCAAAGGAGGTCGTCATGTGTAGAGTTAAACAGAAAAACTGTCGTGGTAGGTGAAGCCAGTCCACAGCTTTGCAGGGCAGAGCATCACACCTTTCAGGGTCAGCATCGGGTAGCCCTGACTGGTGTCATGGGCAGCTGCCTGACTTGTAGGTAGCCAGAGTTGGTGAACTGGCACATCAAATGAACAACACACTATTCCCTTTGCAGCCCAAATGGCTCTTCTTTACCACAAGGCTAAGTGGGGCCTTGTTAGAGGAGAGACCCTCTTCTCATCTGCCCAGACACCTTGTGTGTCACAAAAAATCAGTTGAGTTAACTGGGTAACTTTCTACAGTTCAAGCTCCATATGATCTCAAGGATTTGATGAAAATGGGCAAAACTGGATTGAATGAAAATAATTTGTGTGGCAGAATATCACTTAATGGGTTTGTCCCACGGTGTCAAGGTTTGTTCACAAAGGAAAGTCTGCTATTTTTAATTCTCCAGCACATCACCTTGCCAGCACAGAGCCCTGCAGATTCATTCCTCTTTTAATTATCCCTGATTTATGTCAAATCACCACATTACTAGAATATAATGCGAACAACTGTTTGTCTGTAAAAGTATAATGGCCAGCTCTTAAAGATAATTCCAGCTAAGCACCAAGCATCATCTGGCATGTGTGACAGGTGAAACTACCTTATGGTGAGGACCCACCTAGATAAATCACTATGCTCCAAGTTCTGCACTGCCCTATGAAAAAACATCTTCCTGTCCTGAGGAGAAGCAGTACTTCCTGATGTGAAAAGAAGCATGGGCCATAAGATGTAGTTTGATTTCACAGTTGTGGAACAGATAAACAGCATTCTAACCAACCCTTTTTCCATCTCTGAGGAGTTCTTAAAATGCTTTTTCATTCTGCAGAGGGTTAACGTGGATCTTGTGTAGAGAAGCAGGTGGAGTCTGAGTGTGTGTGCACAGGCATATGCACATGGTGCTCATAGGTTGGGGTTTTGACAGCAGTGGGGTCTATTTATATGGGGACAAGGAAAATATGTTTTCTTTGCTCCCTTGAGGAGCAAGCGAGCAGTGAGTGGGTGGGAGACATGGGGAGTGCATCTGTCTCTAATCATCCTTGTGCTGGTGGCTGAGGGAGTCGCTGAGAGCGCTGCTGCTGCTTCCGTGGCCCAGCCTGTGTGTGCTGTGCTGCACTTCCAAAGTGCCCCTGCTGCACCTCCAACCATGGCTTGTCCATTTCCCTGGGGTGGGGCTGGGAAAAGTCCATGGTCCAGGCACCTCCACCAACACGAGCATTGCAATAACACAGATGACGAATTATGACTCAGAAGCGTGCAGGAAGCCAGTGACCTGATATACTTTTTCTTGGTTTGTTACTAAGCTTCTCTTACAACTGTGCCCTTACAGACACTACTGATCCCCTACCCCACACTCCAAACTCCACAATACTCATTCCTAAACAACTACATTATTTTAAGAAGCAATATGGACTTCAGCAGCACTGATGGGCAGTGTACTGATAACTAACTCAACGGGGCAACTGTCCTGTGTGGCTCTGTAATCCATAGGGGCAGCTGGGGTGAGAGATTGGGAAGTGCTCCAGAGACTCATCACTTGCAGAAATTGAATATTTGAGACAGCAAAAGACCACTTGGAAAGAAGAGCGTAGGCAAAGGAAAGGAGGAATACACTGGAATAAGCAAGGATAGGTAGGGAAAATACAGCACAGGGAAACTCCCGATTGTCTGAATGTGCAGAAAAAGGAAGATGAATTTTGTTCAGGCAAATTCAAGCTCTTCAACTACAGTAATTCACATTGAAGGAAAAAGATCAAAGAAAACCAGTGAAATTAGTCAGCTGAATTTTAATATGCTACCAAGTAAAGACTAAGGAAAGTCTTACAAATGACGGTAGAAACACTTTATAGAGATCAAAGTTTAGCTAGAGATAAAAGACAGAAAAACAAACTATCATTTTGTAATTTCCTCCCCACCCTTGACAACATTTGTCATGTATTATTTATGACTAGTAGGTCTTTTCTGGGGGAGAACATCAGTACTGTTTTTAACAGGGGTCCTTAAAGTCCAGAAAGCATTTCCGTTGCAGTGGTCTCTGGCAAGTTTGCTATCAATTTCAACAGCATCTGAATTGGGTACATGGTAAATTTAACAATGAAAATAAACCAGACACTTTTAGTTCCTTATGGTGTGTCCCAAATAGCTTATAAAACACAAATGCTTCTTCAGTCATTAGGGATGAACAGGTCCCCTGGCATCCTAAATAGAATGCAAAGTGTGGATCAAACCGAGTAATAAATTGAATTAATGTGGCAAAGACATAGGCTGGTGTCAAACTGATGTTACAGGACTGACTTATATTGAACTACTCCTTGGAGACAGCAACACAGAGAAATGGCTTGTGCTGCATCTCGAGCACAGCTACCAGGCACTCTGTTGCCATGCTACAGTATCTAGGTGGCATCTTACTGAAGGAAAATCCCGCTTCTCTCAGTGCCAGTCCTTGGTGGGGTGCTAGCAGGAGGCTGAGTACATCAGCTGAGTGGGTTGTCTTCCTCCAGATGCTGCTTGGACTAGAGGAAGGTGAGGACATGTCACACAGCAGTGCCTCTTCCTCACCATCCCACTCCTGCGATGGCTCCTTCGCTCTGCATTCGCACTGGGGGAGACAGCGTGGAGCTGAGCCATGTGCTGATGCCTTTCACATCCCTCTGTGCCTCAACTCGCATTTTCTGCAGAAGAGCTGAGCCCATCTAGCATTTAAATGTGCCTCTGGGGAAGCGAAATGGAAGGTGGGATTTGCCAGATGAAACTTCACAACAACGAATTTAAAGAATGCTGGGAAATCTTTTGAAAGGGGATGTGGAAGGTAGTAAACAGCTAAAAATGGAGCAAAACATAGCATGGAAACAAACCAGAGAAGAAGAAAACAAAAATAAAGGTAGGAAAAAAAGGTTGGATGAGTGAAGGTGAAAAAAATATTTCTGTGAGTTAGATGAAAGGACTGGCAGTGGTCAATGACTCACCTTCATCTGGTACTCTTCCTTATTCTTTGTAATCCCCAAAATCAGGAACAATATTTTAGAATTCTCAGTAATGGAGAGATGCAATGCCAGGGGCAATGAGAACCAGAACCGTACTTTCAAATCTAGAAAGCCCAACATTTGCATGATCGATTTTTGACCCAACCAAACGTGCAATTTATAGCTCTAGCAGTTAGTTACTCTTCACACTGAAGCAATTTTACAACATGCTGCAAGTATTGAGCAACTCAGAGTTTGAACTGCACTTGAGATGCCCACATATTTTGCAGCCCTCAGTGTTTTGGATGCAATGCATTGCAGCACAAGCACTCGACTAAAAATGGCAGGTGTGTCTTTCTATGTCTTCATGAACTCCGACTGGAAACACACTTTACCTTCAGCCCCTTTCCAGCATTTTGTGGGTCAGCTTGGGCTCACCTTGACCAGTGTCAACACCAAACCTCCCCTGGAGTTTCTCAAGGTAACTGTGGAGTACGTACTGCCTGACATGGAGAGAAGAAACACCATAGAAAGGTAACACATGAAAGAAGAATCAAGCTTGGCCTGCCCCTTATGCTACAAAACACAGTTCTGTCCCTGCTGTGGGCTGATCAATATTTGCAGTATGAGACAGATGTGCTTTTTGGGAGTTGTGAGAAGAGCAGTGAGCCTGGCACGGCAAAAGCACTAATGGAGCTGCTGCCTTTGTCCTGCTTGAGGAGGAGCCCACATTCAGTTGCTTTAGGTTCTTTTGCAGGAGCTAGAAACCACTGACCCCGTAAAACACCATCAACTCCATGTGACAGCTGCTGCTGCCTCTTCTCACCTTCTCTGTAGCACAATACCCTGGAGTGACAGGCTGACTAGACGGAAAATCCAGGAAGGAGCTCTTTCTAAGCATTCAGAAAAGTCTGACACCTCACCGTTATCATCTCAATAAAATGCTGCAGGAAAAAATGAACAAAAAAGGCCCTCAGAGCCTCTTTTGCTACCAGAGAATCTACTGCCCTGAGCAGTGTGTCCTCGTGGCCCAGAGGGTGGGCTCCCCTCTGAAATGGGTGAAACATCGATGGTTTCACAGGCCTGCTTCACACAACTTTTACAAAATCCTCTGAGTGAAGGGTGGTGGAGCCTGAGACCAGCACCAGGGTCCCTCTGGTGGGGATGGACCCAGGATGGGGCCAAGGAGGCCTCCTGGCTGTGGCACTGCCATCCTGGATCCGGCCACAGCAACAGCACAAATGTTTTCTGTGGTGCTCCCAGGCAAAGCCTCAGACAAATCTTTAGGTGTCACTGTAGACAAAAGCCTTAAGCTACTTCCAGGAACCTGTTCTGGCTCAGAGATCTTAGACAGGAGAGTGCAGCCCATCTGCTGGGCCATGTGGAGGCAAAGACAAGCTTTTAGGGTGGAAACTCTGACCTGATCCCACAGGGCTGGGGTGAGCAGAAGAAGTGGGCTAGTGGGAGATTAGTTAAAAGCACAGAACTTACAGTAAATTAAAAAGCTATCCAACCTACAGGAAATTTATTGCAACTATGGCAGCATTAAAACCTCCTTTATATTTACCTGGACACCTTTTAAAAATTGTTTGACAGTAATAACTACCAGTGAAGGTCACAGTGTAGTTAAGAGGGGGAGTCTTGGGGTGATTCTATGACCATACTGTATTCCCCATCGCCTGCTTGATCTCTGGTGTACCTTTACATTGCATAGGGGGGAGAGAGAAGCCGAGAGAACTCTTCAAAGCAGCTCGCTTGACCTTGCATCTAGAATGTTTTGCATTCTTTTCTCTCCTGCTTCTGACAACATTTGTTGGTTAGAGGACTTTTTCCTCTCTAGTCTCTTCGGCTTTCAGCAGAGAAGGGACTGTGATCTGCCTCAGCAGCTTCTTTTCCTTTTTGGACTGTTTTTGGCTTGCTTTTCATCCGGGACCAGCTCCCATCTCCGGACCTGCTCGGCGGGACCCTCCAAGGGGGATCGTCGGACCCTGCCTGGCCGGCTGGGTCCATCTCAGGACTGCAGGTTTTACCTACAGAAAGAACTCTAAAATCCATAGGCCTCTTTTAGGGGACAGGGGAGGGGGTTTCAATATCCTTTTTTCCCCGTGACAGTGGGGGACTCTGTTTTGTTAAATAAATAGGTTTTTTTCACTTTCACTTGAGAAATTATTTTCCCGAACCCATGGAGGAGGTGCTGCCGGGGCCTGCTTGCCTGGCAGGCAGGAGAGGGAGAGAGAGAGACGCCCCTCTGGGGTTGTTTCCTCCTGGATTTGTGTCCAAACCGGCACAGGGCGTGAGCCTCCATTTCAATTGGGAAAGAGCACTTGGGGAAGCCCTGGAGAAGAAAGTCACCCTGTTCTTGCCAACCTGCAGTAGCCAGGTACAGCGCACTTCCAGCCAGGAAGGCTGCAAAAAAGACCTTCAACCTACAGTGGGCTGAGGACAGCCAACATGGATTGATTTAAGTAATATGCTATTAAAAGCTCTTCTGAGTGATTGCAACCTATTATGTGGCTTCAGACTTCTGCACATTTAAAATGCACATGGTTTAATTGACGCAGCATTAGAGGTCCTTTACAGCCATTACTGTTGCTCGCACTGTCACAATCTGAGCGCAGAGCTGTCATTGTGCTACTGCCTGTACAGACACACAAGAAGAGGAGCAGAGAGGCCACCATTCATGGCACAGAAATGGCATCTCAGCCTTAATGATACCGGTCAATTTGTGCTGCTGCAATGGATGTCACTTAATCCATAGGTGAGTGACCACGGGGAGGTGTATTCCTAGCCTGGTGTTAATAACCATTCCTACCAGTTCCAGAAATGCACTGGTTCTACACCACTGCACGCATCAAGGCAGTGACTGCAGTCTGATACTCTACTTCCCACCCATTTTCTCTCATCTTGCTGGCTGGGTCCCTGTATCAGCTGTGAAAGCAGAGGACATCAGAGGACATACTACTACTACTACATTATGACACACTGAAGAGGGGAAGACACGGCTATATTTAAATCAATGTTCCATAGAGAGCGTTCTGCGTTGGCAAATAAGTCCTTATACATTTACCTGTCATAAGATTGCCATATATTATCATAGTAATGGTGATACATTTCAGCAATTTTTTTCTTCCTTTGCTGTTCACATACTCCTAATTCCTTTTCAGCTTGACTCCTCTTAACATGCAAATTGTAATTTGCAAGCTTAAAATACAAATTCTGTTTGTTAAGATAAGATTCTGTAAATATTATGTCTCCTTTGCAAGAGAAGGAGATTATTTTACGTCATCCTAAACAAATTATTTAGATAATAGCAAGTCTGCTTCAGGTTAAAATTTTTGAGATGTATATACATTTTCATACGCCGTGCTTATACCAAATATATTATAACCATTTGTGCTATTTTAGCTGTTTTAGAATACTCGTAGTAAGAGACATACTGCAGATAGAAAAACAATATTGGATTATAGACAGGGAAAGGTTAAAAAATTTAAATGTATTAAAAACAAGTATTCAGGCTACAGCTGTCCTTAAAGGCCCATTCACTGAGGTGACATCGTCCTGTCCCCATGCTGCCCAGTTCACAGGACCAGCTGCAATTTAACTGCCCATTCAGTGGGATTTCTTCCTGTGGAAGCCAAACAGATCATAGCATGGATAAAGGGAATGGTATCCGTACCTCACACCCACATTTCAGCCTGGCTTGCTGTCAGGGTGTGGCGAGAGGATTCATCCAGGCAGAGCAGGCTGAGTGATGGGAAATGGTCTCAGGCTGAACTGTCCTGAATGGTAAACTTGCACCTTCCATGCCAGGCAGCTCGATAGTGTGCACTGAGAACACTGAAATACTGAGTGTGCTTCAGCTGTCTGTCAGAGAGCGGGGGGAGGAACAGAGTGAGGGAATGCCTCTAAAGGACAGGAAAATGGGTGGAAGCATTCCTCTGGTATAGTCATGACAAGGCGGGGGAAGATGAGAAAGGTTTAGAGCTGAAAACCCTCCAATTAAGAGGATTAGGCAACTTCTAGAAGATAGTAAGCCTGAATCACTAACAGTGAATATTAAATCCTGAAAAGAAGGAAAAGAAAAGGCAGGGGTTGTGGTTTCAGACTCAATAGGTTGCCACTGAGCTCTGAAGGAGTTGGGAGTCAAGACCAGCTGCTCCTCACATGGACAAATGCCCACCACAGCAGGACAGGGGATTTCTGACTGCTCTGACCTGGGACCATAGGAGCAGGGTCAGTGTAGCAGCATCTCCTGAAGGGGACTATCCTGCCATGATGAGGAGCAGCAGCTCTGCTGAGTTCCCAGCTCAGCTGGAGCAGGAAAGCAAGGGCTGACTGGCTCTCACAGTGCTGCGATATTGCTTGGCACTGTTTTGCTTCTCTGAGAGCCAAAGGTTTTTGAATCACAGATCCCAGTGAACTCCAAGCAAGATAATGAGCACCATCATCACCAATCACGCTGTTACTCCTGAGCCTTCATTCAGGAAGAACTTCCATCTAGGAAGTCCTTACTTTTGCTGGAAAGATACCACCGGGTTCCAAGGTACCTTGCAAATGTGAGAGTCTGCTGGACAAGCTGGATATTTGGACTGTGTGTTTCATGGCCATGGAGGAGACCACTGCCTTAACCAGAGCAGCTGTCGGTGGCCATGGGCCTGATTCTCCTCTAGACCTGGCTGCAAGTGCTGCTGGTGCAAAGGGGGCAGGAACACAGGCAGGGGGACAGGCGGCAGGGGCACTGCAGGGATCAGTGAGATCAGCGTAGGTGCAGTGCAGTCACACCTGGTGACGTGGAGAGGGGAGTTCTCTCCTCAGGTGGGGAGATGTCCCTATCCTTGAAGCTAAGGTAAGAACAGCCTGAAGATTTTGATCTAGTTCAGCTGCTGTCGGGAAACAAAGAGGAAAACTGAAAATGTTGATATTTCTGGAGAAAAGACGTAGCAATAAGTAGCTTGATCAGAAAATATTAGGATAAGCCATGATCTGTATTAAAGGGGCATTGATTAAGGGGCATCGATTTTGGAGGTTATTAGATTATTTCCATTCTGTGCAATGGGGAAGTTTAGTGCTTTGGCATGGCAGTCTGCAATGCCTGCAGAAATCTTTGTGAGCAATTTTTCGTCCAATCAGAAAAAAAAACCTTTCTGAGTATGGCTGCCTAGCACTGCCTTGAATAGAAGTGCCCTCTTTAAGGAACTTGCGTTGGAAACTCATTGTATGTTTGCATTAAGTGGTAGCTGTAAAATAATAAAAGTAATTACTGCATGTTATGAACTAATCACCTGCAAAAAGGCCTTGAATGAGGACTTTAATGCAGACGGAATTTTTATGATTATATTATAAAAAGCTTGAAAACAGACGCTTGCACACTGGAACTGCTGAGTAGCCCTGAACTACAGTGCTATGACCAGCTAATTGAATCCATATTCCTTGGCATTCAGGGAATCAATAACTTTTAGAAGCAAAGGGCACTGCCTTAAAAGCCCAGCGAGTGCTTCTTGCAAGGGAGAGTTTGTGTGATGAAAATGCAGCTGTGAAATGGTAGGAATATGCCAGGCATCTGCCAGAGGATCATGTCCAAAACAGTACGCTAAGGACAAGCACAGCCAAGCCCTAAGCAAACACCATCATTTATAATATTTTCCTGATTTAGGGTGATGAACAGTCTGATGCGCCAGCCTCAGAAATTGCTGGGTTCAGAGATTTTAAGCTGAGTGAAGCAATACTGTTGGACACTAGTACCTTAACCAGGGTGTGAACATGCCAGGGAGCAACTGGGAGAGGGGAATTTAGTTATAGCAGCAGCAGGCTGTAAAGCACTGCTGTAGCAAGACCGACTGGTGACTTGGTACTAACTCATGCATGAAAACGACACCTTATGTTCCGCAGGCTGCTGCTGAGCAATAACCCCAGGGGCAACCAAGTGGTGGAGAAAAACCCAAGAATCTCCTTGTGGAACAATATCCAGCAGGAGGTGGTGGTGGTGGTGGCTGCTCCCACCCCTGAACTGGGATCCAAGTGCCCTGCAAGGAGATGGACCAAGGTGCACCTCAGAGAAGCTGGTGCCAGAGCTCTGTTAAACACAGTTACTTGCCCTTCTGAGAGGAAGCTCTGTTAATTCTTCACAAAAACCCTGCTGCAGTTGTTTTCACATGGCTTTATAGGTTTTTTTCATAGCTAAACGCTGTCCCATATTGCTTCTAGTGGCGGGGTCAGATCAGGACACTGAGATTCTCTGCCTGTGCGAGTGTGTGAATTTTTCATGCTGGCAGAGGAAGAGAGAGGGAGAGAGGGAGAAGTAGGAATGAGAAATACATGCTTCAGGAATCCCAGGGAAGAGAATTTGTGTCTCCTGCTCATTTTACTGTTTGCAGCTATCTTGTGTAAAACACCAAGTCTTGCTCACATTTCCATAGCGGGTCTGATGAAGTCATTTAGCACATGCTAACTGCAGGCATGTGAGTTTCCATTACAGGTACTTCCATTCACATAAACCAATATTCTCAAGAGATTTATTAGATGTCAGTCTAGGAGAGGAAGGAGCTCTAAAAGCTCTTGCAGGTCAGAGCCCCTTCAGGATTACCTGGTGTGTGCCACTGGGCCGTTTTTGCGGGTTTAGTACTTTGTTTGTGACTGCTCTCCTTGCCTGTGACAGTTCATCTGAGCTGCTGTACTGAATTGTTTTCTGCCTCTGGGTTGCTTGTAATCGCTTTGCTTTGATTGTTCATTATTTGTTTGATGTCTATGGCAAGCAAACACACTTTTTCTTTTTTTCTTTTTTCTTTTTTTTTTTTTCAGTGCTCTCTGCCAGGTGGCTGAGTTGTGTAAAAAATGAAAAATACAAACACAGCATGTGTGGAGTATTTTTCAAAAACATTTTGAAATTTTTAGAAAACTCAGTCTAATCCTCTATTCTGCCTATCAGGCCAAAATAATCCAGACAAAAAAACCCTCTTGTGATAAAATAAGTGATAGTTTTAGGATAAGCAGACACACCTACTACCATGCAGTAGTCAGAAGACTGTACGAGAATAAAACACAAAGGGAATCCTTAAATATTCAGACTAGGGCAATTCATTTGGACAGCCAGCAACTCAGACATAGTAAACAGCTGCCCCCAGCAGCAGATTTTGGGAGCATCCAGCCATGGACGGATTTTCTCTGCCTGTGGCACAGACATGCAAATTCAGGATGCTGCTGCTGCTGAGCGGGCAGGAGGGGCCGGGGTGCCCGGGGAGAGCAGCAGCGCTGGGGCAGGCAAAGGGCAGCAGGGTCCCTCCCCTGGCACTGGGAGCCTGACCCTGCGGGGCATTGGCTGCTTCCCGGGCTCAGCTCCATCCCATCTCCTCTCCCTCTGGCCTCATGCCCCATGTCTCCTCCTACAGCAACTTTGGCTTATTTCCCTGGGAATCCCTGCAGCGAAAACACAACATAATCTTTCTCGTTGGAAGTCCAACATAATCTTTCTCTTTGGAAGTCATCCTGTCCCCGTCCCAGGCTTTACCTAGTGCCAGACCCTTTGGATTTTGTGTGCATGTAGCCCTTGCAGGGCAGAGTGGGAAGATGTGAAGTTTTATCCTCTGCCTCCAGGGTAATCGGAAGCAAAACAAAAGAGAGAAGAGGCAAACCTGCACTGGACTTGGTTTTCTCCACTCTGTTTCTGAAGAAAGAGGAGAGCTAGAGGGGGAGGAGGGATAGGGCCTGAGGGGGAGGGGGGAGATATAGGAAAGAAGTTTTGGCATGTTGTCTTGCCAAAACGTGCAGTACAGATGGGAAGACACAGATGGAGCATTTCTACTGATAGTTCAAGGAACCAAACATGCAGGGAGTTGCAGCAATTTCCTTGTATCATTGTATTGGAACATTCTGTAGCAGCAGTTCTTAAAGAAAACAGGCTGTCGCTTCAGCAATGCTTTGGGAGCCTGCACATGAATACAAACAGTCACCCTAAAAATCTGCTGCAGCAACTCTTGCCTGGCACAATGAGCTGATATATTTTGTTTCAGCTCACATTATGTTTGCTGGCCCATCTGCGAGCACAGAGGATCTAAACCGTGCTCCTTAACTTAACAGGCTAAACTTGCCCATGGCATGGTTGCAAAGCAGCAGATGTATGGGAGCGGATCTGCCTTCCTTGTGCTCAGGTGCAGCAGAAGTCTGAAAACCTGAATAAATCTTGCATGCAATAGTAGTGCTGGCATGCAGGCAGGGAGGAAGGAAAGGGATCCAGGGAAGTGCCATAAAGAATTTTGCAGGTACTGTATGTCAAGTCCCCTCATTAGAAGCACTGAAATGACTGAACAGTCCCAGCAGCACAATTCCTGCAAAGGCCTGCCAAGCATTTCCAGTCTAATTAGGCTTTAGGAGAGTCGACAGGAGGCCTGGATATCCTCTCTGTCGAGAAGAAATCTGACTGGATTCTCCTTTGCCTCTGTGGGAAAGTAGATTCTTCTAGTCCCAGCCTCCTGGCTTCCAGGGGTTCACAGCCCTGTATGAATTCTGCAGCTGAAGGCAGGGCAGGGAGTGCTGGAGCAGTGTTCTGCCTCTGGATCATGGCACCATTTCTCCGTGTCCCCAGGAATACCCCAGTGGATGCTTTGGAGGAGGCTGCTGTGGCTAGGACCTTCCTCTAGCAGCAACTAAGCAGAGGTGTAGAAACCCCTTCAGTACTTCCCTCCACATTCTTCAAGAGGAAGATCTCGGGGAATTTTATTTAATTGCTTTCTCTTGTTCTCTTTCTCCTCTTTTACTGTGGGAGACCTGACTTAAGACTATGCAGATATATGTTGTGTTCTGCTCATAAAAAAGGTATTCCTTATCCAGCTCTCTGTATTTTTCTGAGGGCGGCTGTCACCATCACATCTAAGAAGAAAAACAACTTTTGAAAATAATTTCTTTTTCAATTATTTTGAGTCCCAGCACAGGCATTTTCTTGCCTCTCACATTCTGATTTTTATCCTGCTGCAGTAAGCAAATGGGAGTTGGAGAAGTCATTAGTGCCTAATTTAGCCTGGCAATTAGGCAAAATCTAATGGGCTGCTCTCAGGTTCAGAAGCTAGAACTGCTACTTGTAGGCTCTAATTCTGACACTGACTTTTTTTCCTGTGGCCAGGATGAATTCCCTTCTCTTGTGTGAAAATTTACTGTTCTTTATAAAGGTATATGTTGGGGTTCACTGTTTAAGATTCATAAAATGCTCTGGAAATGAAAGGTAGGAAACATTATTCTGACATTTTAATGTGTGTCTAAATAACCTTCAATCCTCTACTCTGGTCTCTTCAAAATCTCTGTCTTCGGTGGGAGAATTCCTGATCTTAGCAGACTCACAGGTATAAATTCAGTAACAGCATTGGTCCAAAAGACACATTGCTCAATGGAACTGAATAATTACACTGTAACAGCTTTGGCCAACTGGAGGGGTTGCTGAGGTAAAAAATGTGGCAGTGGTCACCACATCTGTCAAGCATAATTTCCTGTAGATTCTGAGGGTATTTGGAGTCCAACACAATGATGGGATATGGTATATTTTGATATAAAGTGTCAGTGGTCTCCTTTTTTTCCTCTGCATCGTGAGCTTCGAGAGTGCCATTTAGCCAGGACTATATTTGATTTAAAAAGATCCTTGAAAAATATCTTGTTAAAGAGTTTGGGAGAACAAAACAAACCTCTCTCAAATAAATGAAAGGCTCATAACGTAAGTTTTCACTTAAAAGCTGCACCTGAATTTTCACTTGAAGCTGCATGTGAAGCTCCAGCTTCAGATTGGTTGAATCTCCCTCCATGAGAAATTCCTCTTCAAGGAAATAAGATAGGAGGAGTGATCTGTGCTTTCCTCTCCATTTGGGTTGCAAAGGACTCTGTTCTCTGCTTTGAGATGGGGAGAAGATAAAAACTTCAAAGTTACCACCTTCATTTAATGCCTGTGACATCAGCCCCAGAGAGATTGTCACTCTACAGTGCCGCCTTAACCAAGGTGCTTTGGTCACTGAGCCACCCCTGAGGCTTAACTAGCCGTGGTCCTCAGTGATTTTATTGTCAGGAAGAGAGATTGCCTGAGCTAAAAAAGGGACTAGGCTGAGGATGGGAGCAGAGGCTCCAGGCATCAGACAGGAAGGTAAATGTTCACTTGTCCTGGTTGGTAATCCAGAGGGAAAATGAAGATGCTGTGTCATATGCAGAGATGGCAGATGACAAATTCTGTGGCTTTGCTAAAATCTGTTCTTACAGAGGTAGATGGGAGAATTCAAGCCTGCCAGGCAGGGACTATTAAACATCTGACTTAAGCCTAACATGTCTTTTCAGAAAACTGAAGAGAAATCAGAAATCTTGAAATTATGTCCCTTTTCCAAATCATACTTCACTGCCTAGATCACTGAAGCTCATTGTCCTCAGAAACAGAGTGTAAGGAGCAGCTGAGCCATCTGGGCTGGTTCTCTGCAGTATGGAGCCGAGGAAACAGGGCCTGTGCAGAAGATCAGAGAATTTTATGCCACAGAACAGTGGCAAATAAGTAGCTTAACAATAACCAGGAAGTCTACCAAGAGATTCCTGCACTGAGCCTGGGAGCCAGCACCATTCGCCTAAAATTCAATGGGTACTGGAAATAAAGTAATTCATGTGAGTGTGATGCTGGGGAGAGACACTGCCTGAGATAATATGAGTTTCCATTTTGCATCTCAGTTCAAAGCAGTGGTGGTACAGAATAATTTAGGTTGGAAAAGACTTTAAAGGTTGTCAAGTCCAACCATAATGGTAATAGGCGTGATCTAAGGACTCAAAGTCTTCTGTAACTTCTGATATTCCACACTGAGAAATGTGGAGACTTTCATATGCAGCTGGATACTTGGATGTTTAAAGACATTTCTATAGTCATTGTTTGCAAGTCCTACAGTCAAAGGAAACCTCTCTGGCAAGACTTCATTTCTGATGCCTCTTCTGAACAAGAGAGCACAGAGAAATGAAAACTGACAGATTATGGAGATTTTTTCAAGCTTTGTTTTCATTTCCTGGTGTTCTGGGTTGGTGGTGGTTTTTTTTAATGCCATTGGGGAGTTATTTTATATGTAATGCCATAGAAGAGAATTACTTGTTTTGGCTAATTACATAGTCCTGTGATCACTGGCCTGTTCAACATTTTAAATTCTCTGTTTCAAAGTCTTTCTTCTACAGTGGTTTAATGCAGCTAAGCAGATATGTGACAGATATTTATAAAATGCATGAAAGTGAATAAAATAGGAGAAGCCAGATAAATTAGGAGTCTAGGGATGTTTGCATCTTCTCTTCAAGAGGGCTCTGCTATGTGAGGAGTTTACTGCCTGGCAGTTTATTTCTAGTTTGTTTTCCCCACACTATTCACTGTTAACTGTGATTAGCCTTTACTGTGATTAACTTTATAAGCATGTGGTGAAGATTTACTTTAAAGAGCACATCTTCCACATATATTGAATATATCATTCTTATACCTTTGGTAAGAGGAGGCATTTCAGACAACACTTGAATATTCAAACCCTCTTTAAAATGGAATGCCTCTGTATTCCACTGTTGTTTTTCCACTCTTTCAAGGACAGGACTACAAATTCAAAAACATTTTTATCTTCATCTTTCTAAAACAATCAGATGTTTAGATCAGTGGTTTCAGGAATAGACTATTAATTGTATGGCTTTAGGCTCTTCTAGGAGACAAGGATGGCAAGATAAGAACCTAAATAGAAGAGAATCTGGTTTCCAGGACAATCATACCAAATCAAATTTATAAGCTGTTAAACATATGAGGGGCAAGCTGGAAAAAATCTTGGAAAATTCAATGACCTAGGCCCAAAATCTATTGGCTTTTGATCTTTGTTGGAACTTTGAGGGGAAGGTATTTTCATGGTTGGTACTCAGGGATTGTTGTTAACAGCCCAACAAACCAGATACAGTGTTATGATGGAGATGAACACATCTCAGATTTTATAAATATTACAGATGTCACTTTTACTCACAGGAATCACACCCTGTTGTACCGTCATGGGACAAAATGCTCTGGCAGTTGATGTTATCTAGGCCTTGGTTTCTAATAGCACAGTCACAGCTATTTATAAAGTACAATAGAATTTTGCCCTACATCCTTGATATAAATGTCAAGTGCCCTGCAATATTGTGCACTGTTCCTGGAGAAATGATCCATTAAAACCACCCATATGAGAGGAAGTATTCAAAACACTCCAGAAAGAAATTATATTCTTGTAGGATAATAGAGAAAATTGGCTGACTTGCATAGACTGCACTGACACGCAGCAGAGCTCAGCTCCTCACTAACCACATCCCCATGCCAGAGCTAAGGACATCCTGCCTCCAAGGGGGACACACAGCCTTCATTTTACTTTTTGCCTCAGACCCCGCATTACATGTAAGCAAGGCTATGTAGCTGGACAGAAAGAAAATGTGTAAAGTGCATCAATTATGAGGAATTGAGGCCAATAGAGACACACATGAATTAAAAAAAAAAAAAAAAACCCAAAACAAAAAGACTACCGGATGCAAATGTAAAATCCGAAAGAGAAGAAGTTGAATTCACAACACTCTGCATTTCAGAGGATTAGAAGTACCAATGTTTAAATTGTAGAGATGAGTTTCCAACTTCTCATGGTCTAAGAGTTCCATCGCTTGTGTGCACGTTGGATAATGAAAGGGTTTTTTTGAGAGGAGAGACTTTAAGGAAAGGAAGGCTCGTAAATTGCTCAACTTAAAAGAAAAAAGAAAACATGGAAATAGTTGGTTTCTTATAATGCAAATATCTCACCAACCCTCACTGTCAGTTCTACCAGGCTGCAGTTCCAGCTGGAGAGGGCTCCCTCTTCTTTCTCAGCCTGCCCTGGAGGATGTTAGTATCCACCGTTCAACAGGAGTTTTGCCACTGGATGTAAAGAGAACTTGGTTGTGCTTTCTGTCAGTGTGCTTTGGAAAGGGAGTTAATTCCCTCACCATGAGGGGCCTGCCAGACAAGATATGGTAATTCCTTACAGTGGGCTCAAAGGCAGTTGCAAGCCAATTCAGCCTTATGAATTTCTTATAGGCAAGACACACCCAGTGGCTGCTGCTTCTTTCACATCCTGCTTAGTCTGTTTGGAGGCTGACTGAGGTCATGCAGAGACACTTTCAGCTGCTTTGCACGCTCTGTGCAAAGGGACTATGCTCAAAGGAAACCAACAGTGATTCTTGCCTCAGGAAGAATGGAAATGGTCTCTCCTTTTAAGTTCACCCTGTATTCAACAATTTAAAAACACAGCACTCTCACTCATCCTGGGAGGACATGATTTCTGAAGCTCTTTTCCCCACTGTTTTCTGACTTTAAAAGGATTCTAACTCACGGCCCTCAGCCATGGTAATGAAAATAACTGATCTGGTTAGAAATGATGCCAGGCAAGATTCTGGATTTAAGTAACTTTGCTTTATAAATCTGTTTAGTAATAGGGGATTAGCATGGCCCAGATTCAAAGAAGAGGACACTTTTGTCCACTTGGAGATAACCTCCAAGTGCTCACACTGACCTTCCCCTATGTTCCTGTCCTAGTGACCTCTGTACTCTCATTGCACCCCCCTCTCTGCATTATTTTCCTTTAAACTAAAGTGGGGTGGAAATCAGGTTTGTTTAGGCTCCTATTATGTGCTAAAACTTTTAGTGAAGCTGAAAGGGCCTAAGACCACATACAGGCTGTGGAGCAGATGTGCTTTGTGCACTCCCTACAGTCCTGGCCCCTCTATTATCCATATCTGGGACTTGTCCAAAGTACACATCAGCTCTCATTTGGGTTGTGTAGCTCCTGTATCCTTAGGAGTACAGAGACTTGGGAGAGGAATGAGGGCTGGTTGGCCCCACTGACTCAGGAAGCAGTCATCCTCAGAGCAGGCAATCCAGGGGCCAGATGCATGTGGAGGTCACATCTCCCTGGCAAAATGATCTGTCAGAAGTTGCTCTCAGATATCTTTTGCCTGCAAGTAAATGTGACCTAGTACCTTCAAATCCCCTGGGTACATGTTCACGAGTGTATTAGAAGACCAAAGGGCAGTTTCTAAGACCTATCCCACCTCTTAAAATACTCAGGCTTCCTCATCCCCTAAGAAGCTTATAAATCACTGCACTCCAGTAAAAGATACAGATGCTTTTTATTTTTTAAAATTACAACCACTTTTTGTCTTGCATTAAAGCCTCTTACATTTTCAGAACCTTTCCACTTGAATTATGAAGCAGATCACAGGCCAGCAGAAAACCATTCCCAAAAGAAAAAGGCAGCATAATGGAACACAAATTAAAATACACATTTAAGTACAAAGTACCAAGAGGGGTCTAGAACACAGCACGCACATCACTTTTAAAAATAACAAGTGAGTCCTAACACCCACTCTTCAAAAACTGCAGTGCATCCTGATATCTTCCAGACGTGGACTTGATTAGGGCTAAAGTTAGGTGGGTTACAACCTGCACTTCAAAAGCAGTTCTTTGCCGCAGACTGAAGAGAGTGAAGATTTGCTGAAGTTGAGGGAAAGGAGGGAGTTGAACCTTCCCCTGACAAATGCTCCACTAATGAACGTGTGTATGCTAATGGCAATCAAGGAAAGAGAGTAGTTCCCTTTATGAATAGTTTCTTTATTTCTTATTGAGGTTGGTAGAACTTCTCACAGGAAAGATGTAGCAGAGAAGGTGGCTGAGTACAATCTCATATTTCTGCCTGGAACCAGCTGGTTTTTACAAGCAAGTGCTCCCTGGAAGCTCTGAGGCATGAACACCTGCGTAACAACATATAACCAGCTCAGGTTTGCATTGAGGTCTGGCTTGTGGGCATTTAGCATCCCTAATAAAACCTTGAACTTTTCCATCATGGCTGAATAACCTGAGCTTGTGCAGCTTCCTTGTGTGGAAATCTGAATGTCACCTGGGGCAGGAACAGGCAGAGGTGTCACACAGCACGCAAACAGCTTTCTTGAAGTTGCATTCGTCCTGGAGACACAAAAGTAACTCTTGACTTCCCAAGCAAGGATTCCCAGTTGCCTTTCCATTGGAAAACCTCCAAGCTCCCTACCGAGATGAACCCTTTTGGAGTCAGTGAAAGTTGTCTCCTTGCAAGACTGTCAGGGGTGTCCCTGCCTGTGCAGGTGTTTGTGGCTGGTGTCCTCTGAGCCCTCTCAAAGGTTAAAACATTGATGCCATTCCCTAAGATCATATCTGAACACTTCCTGACTTCCCACGATGCTTAAGCTCCTGAAGACTTGCTCAGCTTGTGCTGGGCTGGCTCACTGTAAGCCCAGGTTGAGTTCTTTGACAGGAGGGCCTTCCTTGGCTCCTCCAGAGGCTGGGCTGGGCATCAAGGTGGGACATCCTCAGGTTTTTCCATAGATTCAGGGAGAATTCTTCCTGCTGTCTCTGAAGGAGGAAGTTCTAAGAACCTTTGCTTTTCCTAGATAGAGGATGAGAGGAATCAGAGACCACTATTACTCAATTTTTATAAGGTAAATTTGAATATAAGTGGGTCAGAAATCAATAGAGATAAACACAGCAAAAAATCATCACATATTTCCACCAAAGCCTTGGACCTCAGCAGCTGCTCGGAGTTTGGTGTGGTAGAAGAACCTTTCTGAATAATTATTGGCAGCTCTAGAAAAGTACAGAATGCCAAAAATGCCTCTTAGCAGAAAAATGGCTGCATTACTATTAATGTTGGTCATATTCTGAATTAAATACTTACTTCCTTAGTAAACTTTAAAATGTCAGCATTTAAAAGGCTGCACAGCACTGTCCTGAAAGAGTAGGTACCTTTAATATGAATACATTTTATTAAATGTTTGTCACCATGAAAGAGCTGATGACATTGTGAGCAAGTAGACAGTAAGAATCATCTGGCTTTCTTCTCCATGCTCTTCCAAAGCACCAGCATGCACATCTCAAATAAAATTTGAATTTTTCAGTAATCTTCTGGCATCAGAAGGAGTCAGAGAGTCTTGTGTGTGGTAGCTCATTGACCACTTTATGCACATCATCTTTTTAGGAACTGTATCCGTTTACATCATCTGAGAACAGCTGAGAATGTCTGTGAGCAAACAAAATCCTGTTAGCCCTCGTGTCTCAGCTAAGAATTTAAAATACAAGTGACTAAACATGCTGGCATCAGTTGTAGAACATCTGGCACGGGGATTGGTCGAAATCTGGTGAAAGAAAAATGTTGTACCTTGACTTTTTGGGCATCTCTTGAGATTTTAGTTCTTTGGATAATAATTCTTGGGATAATTTGAACTAATATGAGCCAGCTGTTTTGGGCATTGCAGACTGAAAAAATGAAATGCAGAAAGAAGAACAGAATGTCTTGGAGTCAGAAAAGTAAATTTGCAGTGAGGTACCTACTCTGCTCCTGTCTAGAGCTGATGAGAACTTGGTCTGATGAGACCATTTAGCTCCCAGTGTCTCTTGTAAGACTGCTGGTGTAAAGAACAGCAACAAAGATGGAGAGATCTGAAAACTCTGGAAAGAGAAAAAAAAGACAAGTGGGACAGTTAATCTGTAGTTTGCCACAGTTAACTCACACGACTTAAGTTTACTTGGAAAATCAAGTGGATAGGCAGGGAAAGTATTTTCCTAGGTGCCAAAAGCCTTAAAATTGTAAGCTTTTTGATAACTATTCCTACTATTGCATATCTCTTGTCATAACTACATGTTCTTGCAAGAAAAATCTGTTCATGCTGAAATGGAATATGAATAACTTAGAAAGGGCCAACAAATTTTCAAAAGGCAAAAGGAGCAGCAGAGGGAAGGATGAGGAAAAATGGTCTGCAGAATGTAATGAGGAATGGAAGGGAGCACAGAAGTCTTCTGTACCGCTTCTGGCAAAATAGTGATCAACAAGGAAATAATTGAAAATCAACAGCCTGGAGAAAGATGTGGATAAAAAAGTAGGTTCAAGGAGAAGCATACACCAGTGTGCAACTGTCCGAGCAGGAAAGTCTGTGCACGACTGCATGGCAGCAGAATGACTCCATTTATTACAGTTTTATTTATTGGCTGCTGACAATGTAGTCTGTTCAGAACAAATATAGTGCAGCCTCTGTCCTCACAAGTAGTCAGTTTAGCTAGAAAAGAAAATTAATTAAGGTCTTTCAGATTTCATTTAGTGTATTTTAAAGCAAGAGTCTTCAGTG
The DNA here is from genome assembly GCA_013398955.1 of Callaeas wilsoni. Lineage (NCBI taxonomy): Eukaryota > Metazoa > Chordata > Aves > Passeriformes > Callaeidae > Callaeas > Callaeas wilsoni. The sequence continues at coordinate 69,229 of VWPU01012471.1, forward strand.
CCTCACTCTTGCATTCACTGTTTTTTATTGGCTATGGCACAAAAGAAGGAAGTTGCTTATTAACAAGCTTGACCTCCCTGTTTGCCCATTTTTCTTGCAATTCCTTCCTCCTTTTCCTTCCCGGAGGGAAGTCTTTAGCACAGACCCGAGGTTAGGATGGAGCTGCTGTGCCCATGTCCCACACCAGGCCCTTTCTGTTTCACAGAGGTTGGGTCGCCGCTGGGGCATGGTGTGGAGTAGAGAGCTAGATTGTCAGTGGAGGCCGTGAGCCCTCTGCAAGGACATTCCTCCTGCTCTGCTAGCTGTAGTGCAATCCTGCAGCCATAAAGTTCATGGCTGTGGTTTTTGTATTGAATGTGGGACTCGCCGTGCATACCAAACCTTATAAAACGTTCTACTCTGCCCGAACTACAGCAACACAGCATGGAGAAGAAGGCTAACCGCCCTTCAAAACCCATGTTTATTCATAAACTTTTAATGGCAAGGAGAGGGGCTGTTTCCGACCTTTATCACCTGGAGCTCAAGGATGACCCATAAAAAAACTTTCTGTTCATTTAAGGGATGATAAAATGAGTCGTGTCCATCAGAGTTTATCTTGCTGCCCATCGCTAAAGCTCCTCTTCACAAAATCTGTTTTTGTGTGATGTGGGACACCCATTGCAACCCCTGCAGGTGAGAATGGAGCATGTTAATGACATTTATTGCACTGCAGTCTGTGTGAGGGGGTGCCATGGCAGAAAGACAAGCATGTCTAGAGGTGGAACTCTTTGCCACTCATTACCGAGTGGCTGAATTTCTGATGGAGAGCATTACATAGTCATTCAAAAGGCAGTAACTCAGGTTGTAACAAAGAACCTGAGACATACTAATAAAAGCCCCATTTCTATTTTATAAGTCACATAATGGATGTCACATTCAGTGCTTCTTATGGTGAGCAGGCTACTTATTAAGCATAGTCTGTGACTTTATTTCATTTTAAAATTGCCATCTTTTCCAATTATTCTAACTTTTTAGAATCTTCTCCCTTTTAAATAAGGTTATTTTTAGCATGAACCACAAGTTACAAACAGCAGAAGTTGCTATAGAAACAGAAAAGGCACTTTGTAGAATGAAAATGCAGGAAGAAATGTTGTTCACTATTTATCTTCTGCAGACAGTAAGATAGAATCAATACATAGGTGTGTGTATGTGTATCCATACATATATATAGACATAGATGACTTTCTTTACTGTATCTATGAACTCTTCAGTGCTTCTCTTTGTATCCTAACATTTAGCCAGTTTTTGGCACTTCTGCACTACCAGTTTATTATCCCCAGCTTTATGCAACTACCCTGTAAGCAGATGCCCTGCATGCACCTCTGAATTCAGTCAGCCAGGCCACTGCCAGTCAAACTGATGTGATGTTGCAGCACAGGTAGAGGCAGGTGTCTTGCATGGGGTGGTGGAGAAAAAAGCTGTTCAGCAGTCTTATTAATATCCCACTATCTGACCCTCATCAAACACCACACTGGACATTGATAATAGAGGGACTCATCCAGCTTTTTCCCTCCCAACCTAATCATTCCCCACTGTACAGATATTCAGATTTCCCTTTAAATGCCCTTTACTTGTTGTTTCAGTTGTGAAAATAAACTTCATGCTCTAGTAACTTTAAACTAAACAAAGGTAATTTCCAGTCACAGGATTTGTGCTGTGTCTGAAGTCTGTTTCTTAAATGCTGTGCAACCTCTAAGCCTCGTCTATGGGGAGGATGATATGGGTGAAACATTATATAATTTTCAGCCATTGGAGATCAGCCTCAAAATCTAGTGTAACAGCATGGTTTACTGAACCAGATTCAAAGGAAAAAACACTGCATAGATTACACTTATTCATTAGATTATAATGAGAAAACTTCAGGTGTTTAATAGTCAAGCTGTCTGGAAGACTGGGCCCAGAACATTTCTCACTTCTGCTCTTAAACCTTTATTTAACCTTACTGTTCTTTGTAATGACTCAGCTTTACAATCATTCTGTGTTAACAAATGGTCACAAAAATAGCTACCAGAGATAATTTAGGAATAGTTGATCCTGTCCTGAGGAAGGAGAGCCTGGAGGCAAGGGAATAAACTGAGTAGGAACCAAGGACCATTCAGGCCTAATTTGGATTTCTTCAAGGCATTTGACTTAGCAACACATGATATTTTGGTCAAAAAGTTTGCTCTATGTGGAATTAAAAGAACACTTATTAGATGGCTTAAGAATTAGTCATGTAACATCTCATCTTTTACGTGGTCTGTTATTGCTAGAATAGTTCAATGCCTTTTCAACCGAATGCTGGCAAACCCCTTAGGACCAGATTTCTGAGCACTTAGGTGTCCCAAAGAAGAGATTGCTGCTTACAGTGATTGCCAAGTGGATTTTGGAAATCGTGCTCAGTGTTTTGTTGCATGTTGGTTGCCCATATACCTTTGTGAAGTTGGTTTTTTTTACAGATTATCATCAACAGTGAGCTCCTGTTTTCCCAGCTGTCTGCCTAGCTGGTGTCCTGGTGTCTGTTTTGTAGGAGAGCTTTGTACTCACAGCTCCAACACAAACTGGAGGAGCCCTCCTCAGGTATCCGGAGCTGGTTTTAAGTCCAGTCATTCAAAAAGTAAAAAACCCACACCATAATGGTTAACACTGTACTCCAGGTGTGCTGTGCCTCCCAGCAATGCCCTGGCTCTCTCTGAGAGCAGGACTTAGATGTGTGGCCTCAGGCAAGGTGTTTCCTCTGGAAAGAAATCTGGTAGGATCATCTGTGATCTCCAGGGGGTTGCCTAGTCAGGATGAAACCCTGTGACAGACTTCAGAGTGGAACATGCCCACCCCATCCTTAGACCTAACCAAGAGGGCACTAAAAGGCAGAATTTTTGCGTTCGACCATTTTTTGTCTCAGTTCCTGGTTTATAAATAAGGCATAGTGTGAGGAAGTTTTTGGAGCACTATGATGTAATCTGGAGCACAATAGAAATCCTCATAAGAAGATGAAGGTTTTTAACTTCCAGGCAGGGCTGGAATGTGTTTATATTGTATAGTCTATCAGTAGGCATAGAATGGCAAAGGGGTAAAATATTGAATTGCTGCTTGTTAAATAATCAGCATTGATCTCAGATACTGAATAAGGCAAGGGTGCTAGAGAAAAATAGTAAATATCCCTGTAATTAGAGAGTATATTCTAATGCACACTTTCCTAGGTATAGAGGAAGCTCTCACAGGCATATTGAAGCCTGACATTTCCAAATTTTAGATTTTTACTTTGCTCTGCTGGTCAGAGTATAGGGAAAAGGTTAGTCTACACCTGCCTATTTATACACACTATTAGGCTTCCAAGTGGTTCAGCCTTAATTACTGCATATAGAAGCAAGTCTGAATTCAGAATTCAGATCAGCATCAATAGAGGAGACAAAATTTACATGTGCCTTGTTTGGCACATAGTCTTGAGTAGGACTATTTTCAATTCTGGTAATATTCAAGCAGTACTTTGCTTTTTAAAATGCGTGTCACTCTCTCTGACTCCAGCTACTCAATTCTTGAATGCATCCTTGTTAAAGAGAGCAGATGGTTTCAGTTCCACAGGATGAACTCTCAACAGTGCCTTCAAATCTGGGTGAAACCACTGTCTGTTTGGCTGAATTGTAATGCAGGCCTCCGTGCCTTTGTGATGTTTTTCCAGCCCTGCCTGGTTCTCTTACCCTTTCTGCCCTTCTTTAATGCTGCGTTATGTTGCAGCAAGAGTAAAGGGCCAGCAACCTTCTCCAGACCAGTGTTTTGTCTCTAATATTCACTACAAGAGGTAGCCCGCTAATTCCAATTCAATATTAATAGTTGGGGCATGAGAGGAAATGACAAAAAATTAAAGCCAAATGCGGTGAGCTCAGAATTTCTCACCAGGATCAAGTGTTTGGAGATGCCTGTTCTATTTACAGCTTGCCCATGTGGTGCTCCCTCCTCTGTTGAATTGCACCTTTCAATCAGCTGCAGCACTAAGTGAAACTGGAGAGGGATCCTACCTTTGGAGGCCATGCTGCTATTTAAATGGGACTGTTTTGAGGAAAAAATGGCCAGGAAAATTAAGGGGAGGCTGAAGATTAAATGGTGTTTTGATTTTCTGAATAAATACCTTTTCAAAACTTCTTTAATACCTAAGAATAAGATCAAAACCAAGTGGACTTGTAGGACTACACAACTCTTTAGTGATAACCTTACAGAAGCCCTGCTCTTTGGGACATAGGTGCTGGGGCCTTTCCTCTCAGCTCCCTGTCACTAGGACAGCAACAACAGAAGCAGCATTGTCATGCTATTCTGCATGAAAATGCCTCTGAATTTTTCTCTAATAATATCCCAGCTGGGTTGTTATTTCCTATGAAAACTTTATTGATTTGCAGCAGGCCATTTGCAAATGATAGATTAAATCTAACCTCATTAATCTACAAAGGATTGTTAAAAGGGAATTACAGTGCACAAGATCTATTTCCCAAACAGAAATACACACAGTGGGGGAAATCAGTGAGCCCAGCAGCCTGGGTAAATAGTCTGTGCCTTTTGTATGACACGAGCATAATACTGGTTCTGAACAAATTTTCTGAACAAATTTTCTCCAGAAATTACTTTGGTGGGCAGCAGTGGAGAAAGATTCTCAGAAATCAAAGGAAGTGCTTCAATGTGAGTAACCAGATCAAAGAATTTTGGCTACCATGCTTTGGTTGAGATGGATGAAATGGTTCCTTGGGGTAGGAAGCAGATTGCTGCCTCTTTTGAGGATGTAGCCCAACGTACATCAGGGCGTCCACGCTTCCCTGAGCTGTACATTAGATTATGTTTTTGTAGATTCTTACAAGGGAGCCAGTTCTTCACTGCGCTGTACCAGCTTTCACTTTCTTGCACAGCTTGGGGAGGGAGCAGCAGGTGACCCAGAATTTGTCTAGGAAGCATGAGGGGTGAGGAGGGACTGTAGCAGGCTCCAGAAGGGACATCTGAGGCGCTTTCAAGGGCAGCCTGGAAAACCTGCAGCAACAGGGTCTTGCAAGTGCAGCCTGGGTGATGGGAGAAGATGGAAATCTGCTTTAGGGTTTCTGCTGGAGGCTCCTGCCATAACCTGTATCCTGGTGTTGGGCTTGCCCATCTTTTCAACCTCAGTGAAGTCTTTACGAATTCTTTGTGGCAGGAAGCAGATTCTACATAAATCACTCCCTCTGTAGAAGGTGTTGCCATTTTCCCAGTCTTTGAGACTTGCTATAAAGAAGTTATCCTGCAACTGGGATTGCCACTTGCAAATCATCCTTGGAACAGTTGTGGCTGGGAGCCAGCACTGTAAGCAGATGTTGAGTTATTTAACAACATGAACCACGAAGAATATGAGAAAGCAGTTGTAACTCAAACTTTTTGTTCTTCTAAAATGTGATAGTAGGTATGATCCTGAACACAACAGCAAATGCCTCAGCCAGACACACTGCAGTGTTTTCTGCATTCAGGAGTGTCAGCCATTCCATTCAGAAATTCATTTAGTCTTTTCAAACAAAAATCCTGCCTCCTTCTGCTCCTTCTGCTGCTCTCTAAACCCCTTTATGAAACCAAATATCAGGTCAGCTCTTCCAACAGAGCACTGCTAATGAACCTATGTATCCTTTCCAGGACAGCCTTCTCTCTGAAGAAATCATTTCTGGTTCTCAGTTGCTGTTCCTTGCATGCAACTGCATTAACATTCAGTATTCTCTGGTGGTTCCTGTATTTAACCAAAGAAATTGGACCAGACTGTGCCAATAGTCTGTTTTCATTATTAAATATTACACCATTCTGGCGCTGCTCACAAATGTTACAAGGAAAGATTTAGTGTTGTCCCAGTCAAAGGTCTTAAACCTGTCAATCTGTGGACTCCTTCCCAGGGGACAAAGGAAGATTAACTGAGAAAAGCAGACCTAATACCAGTCAGCTTTAGTTTGCTGTGGGAGTGGGGTGGTGCAGTGGAGTGTTCATGGTTTGAAAAAATAAAAATAAAAAAAATCAGCCAAGTCACTTATGACAATTTAAGCAGCATTAGATAAAAAATTGTTTTCCTAGGACAGTGCAGGAAACAATCTCACTTGCTGATACCTCAGCCTTAACAACTACCTTCTGAGGTGTGACATGACTACTTCTAAAGCCATCTTATATGTGTTCTGTTAATTCCATATAATACAAACTTCTTAACCAAAATGTCATGTGTTGCTAAGTCAAATGCCTTGAAGAAATCCAAACCTGTTATATCAACATAGTCATCTTTATCAACCAAACTATAATCCTGTTTTCAAGAAAAGATGATGACTGTATTTCATAGAATTAAAGGAAAAGACCTTTAAGATCACCAAGTCGAACTATTAACACAGCACTGCCATGTTCACCACTAAACCATGTCCCCAAGTGCCACGTCTAAGCGTCTTTTAATATCTCTAGGGATGGTGATGTCACCACTTCCCTGGGCAGCTTGTTCCAATCCCTGACAACCATTGTGGAAAAGAATTTTTTTCCCCAAATCCAATCTAAACCTTCCCTGGCACAACTTGAGGCCATTTCCTTTTGTCCTGTTGCTTGTTACTTTGGAAAAGAGACCAACACCCACCCGGCTACACTCTCCTCTGAGGTAGTCTGGTGAGCAATAAGGGCTCCCCTGAAACTCCATTTCTCCAGACTCAATGACCCAAGTTCTACATTCTTAAAATTGGAAAACTTTTTATTGACCATTTGCTTCCATTTGTCCTCCTGTTTCTCACTTATTAGTCAGAAGAATTATTGTTGTTTTCCTACATCCTTGTAGCTGGGATGAATTTTAGATCAAACCAGTCCTTTTCTTTGTGTCTATGCTATGGTGGCTTCTTGGCAGGATATTGACTTGACTGTTAACAAAGTGTTCTTGGTATTCATTAATGATTTTTATGTTGAATGTACATTCTCGGTTTGTTTGACTTGCAAGATGTTTAAACGTGGGAAAATGGTATTTTTCATGTTTCAGATAGACAAAGTGGAAGTGTCACATTCATTTTCATGAGGAAAACACAAGTCCTGATGGCTAGTTTATCATAACAGCATTTCTTTTAGGTGTACAATTAACTGCTGTGTTGTATCCTCATTCAATTAGTTTCCTGGGCTCAGTCTGGAATGTTCAGGCCATCAGGTGTTGAGTTGCTCTCTGTCAGAGAAGCTCTCCAGGAGTTTCTGTACTGGTCATTTGAGTTGAGCAGCAAGTGCCTTCCAGTTATTTTAGTGCAGGCTGTTCTTTCGTTGCTCTTGTCCAACTATTGAATGAAGTGCAATATGTCTAAATAAACATTTCTCGTTACGTGGCCTCATACAAGATTCATAAAGTCATACAGACGAATTCCACAGTCTTCAGAGAGAGTGAGTTTTGCTGTTCTGTGCTGCTCAGAGCAGGGAGAGGAGGTGCAGAGACTTCCTCTGTCAGGGAATGAGGACATCCAGAACAACGGGTGTTTTGGATGTAGATTAAAGACTCTCTCACTGCAAGAGCCAGACAGAGCTGGGAGGAAGTAAACAACTTTGGCTGAGGGAACCTCAGGCAAACAGACAGATCTTATTCCTCGTGTGTCATGACACAGCTTGTAACATATTTGTATACATAATACATCTTCTGGAATTTTCACATTAAAGTGAAGATGTATTCTTCTGACAGCTGAAAAAATAACTGACGGGCTGCTGCTGTGTCTTTCCTGGGAATTCAGCTGTCCAGGGGACAGGAAAAGAAGAAAAATTACTTTAATATAATAAATAAATTAAGCTCACAGTCTTGCATACTGCATGACCCAAGAAAAGTGACTGAGCCAAGTGGGCAGGAGCTGTGGGTGTCTATAGGGGATCTACAAAGCCTTCGGAATCACTGTTTATCAATAATTTCCATGCAAACTCTTTTAAAAATGTTAGTAAATTGGATTGGCATTATTACATCAGTGTGTTATTTCACATTTTATGCTGTGGAAATAACAATATATTGGTCTCAGCTTTTGTAGTGGGAGGTACATAAAGAGGACTCAAATTCTGTGAGGCAAAAACAAAACTAGAACGGGGAAAAATTATTAGGATGTAGTTGTCTGCCTGAACATGCAAGCAGATCAGTTCTCATCAGCTTTGGTGAAATCCCTGGTGCAGTTGTTACTTCCCTCCAAAACAAAAAAGAGACATCAGTGTTAGAAAGTAGGTCCCAAGATCCTTAAAAATCCCAGAGCGTGTCACTGAATTGTGCTGTGTAAATGTCTTCCCTCCATTCCATATCTTTTCCTTTATCTTCCTTCCTCCCTTCCCAGAATTATCTTCATCCTATATGGAAAGAATATGTTGCTGACACTGAAATAGCCCTCAAAAATCTAGCTTTCTTGTATTCCTAAATGAAAGTTTGTGTTTTCTTTATGTTGTTTGTCAGAAAGTTTTATCTATTAGAAAATGAATGAAGAGGGGGGGAGAGAGAGAGAAATAAAAGAAGAGGAAAGAAGGAAAGAAAAATAGAAAACTATTGAAGACCTTCCAGGCAATAGGAACCTGACTGAGAAAAAGCATAATGAGATTCCATTTTGTCAATCAAACCTTAACAGACACTAAGAAGGAGAAAGCACAAACTGTCTTTTACACAGGGAGAAAGAACACATAATGTTCCCTACACCACACAGGAAATTAAGCTGAAGAGGCAGTGGTGGAGCTGATGCTCTTATTTAGTGGAAGTGTAGAAACACACTGCTGGAAGTTCTGGCTCTACAAAAGAGCAAGAAATCTATTCCAGAGAGTGTAGGTAACACTGAATATAGATGCTGTAATTACCAAATACCCCAAACTAAAACAATGAAAAGCATATTCAATCTGGCACAGAGTATTAGTAACTGAAAGGGTTTCCTGGGAAAGAATAATGATGACAGCAATGATCACCATAATCATCATCAAAATGTATATATTGCAAAGGAAAATAGAGCTGGATGGTGTAAAAATGGTGATTTTCCTTGTTAATGTCAATACCCCAGGGACATTTTCTTCTCTGATTGTGTATAGCTTTGACGTTAATTTTTTTCCCCTTTCCTTCCTTCTCTTTAGTTTTGAAAGAAAAGACACGCAAATTTCTCATCATTCAGGCACTGGGGAGTCAATTAAAAGCCAAAGGGACATGCTGTGCTGGTCTTGTAAGAGTGGTTGGTTTCTGGGACCAGTGCTCCTGACTCCTCATCCTGCATGGACTCTGAGTCGTGTCTGAGACGACAGGGGCGTTGACTCTGATCTGCACACTCTTTGCTGGGTGTTAGGAGGAAGAAATTTAGGAGAGAGGAATTCAATTCCTTCTTCAGCAACAGTAGATTGGGATCTGGCACCTCAGGCACTTGGGAACTTGTGAACACCTTTCCCCAGTACCAGCCCCACTCTGTGCAGGGCTGCTCCTCAAAGAGCAAGAGCAGAGCTTGCCCTGCAGCTTTTGGAGTGTTTCCTCTCCACTGTGACAGAATTTGTGGTGAATTTTACCCCGGGACTTCTGCTTGTTGTAGTATGAAAGCCCAGAGGAAGAACCCTGTCTCTGCTGCCACAGAAGTGAGCATTTCCTGCTGCCATGCACTGTCCTGCTCCGTGTCAGAAACAGCAGCAGTGGTAGAAAGGAGTGGTATAAATTGCCTGACTGCCAGGCTCACTATGCCTTGGCACTCCACAGCACACTGCAGAGAGATCTGATCTCCTAGACAAGCAAACAAGAAATGTTATTTGAATAATTCAGAAATGATCGTGGAATATGCTTAGTAAGCCTTTCCCACGTCAATACTTGGCAGTATTCAAACATCATTAACATTATTTCCCCTTAACATTGAACGAGCTGTCAGTTTTTTAATGGATATATTGTCTATCTAAAGTAGAAAAAGGGATTGATTTGCAATTATTTATTTCAGATCTTAGGTAGTTTGATACACAGTTTGATATTCTTCCAGTGACTGAATTGTTTGTCTCTATATGTCAAAGATCAATTCAAAATGATGCAGAATCCAGAAAGGACTGCTTTTAACCAGACTGATCTTGTATGAACCCACATGTAGATGGAGAACTCAAGAGAGACAATTCTCTCTGGTCATACCTTGAAACACAGATTGAAAATATTTAATCTAAATAGCAGCAACTGTATTTAACAGATTTTGGGTTGAGTTTCAAGGATTTCTGACAATTTTTCATTTTCAATATATGACCTTAAGCAAATGAAATAAATGTTATTTTGAGCACAGCAGAGGAAAGACATTTTATTACTTAGAGGTGATGCTCCTACTATTCCCATTTTACTATTTTTATTTATGTTATTACAAATGAAGAAATGCAATCACATTGTTCAAGAACACTTGTTGTGTGGATGTATTGTGGAATATGTTTGGCAAGAAAAAAGCTACTGATAAAAAAAAATATCTCAAGTGTATCTGGGCAATTCTAGATATACTTTCCAAACAAATTTTTGATTGGATTTTATCTTTGATTAACTCCTTGATTCTCCCCAACACAATTTAATTTAGTTTTCTATAAAGATTTTTAAAAATGCGATGGAGAGGAAATTTTAAGCTTCCCAGGATGCACATAAGAAATATAAGTGCAAGTTAAAGTGTGAAGTTGTAGTCATACCTGGTCAAACTGAGTAATCACATGCCGTGGTAACCTTGATTTAACATTCACTTTCATATGAGACTTTGCCAGGACTTGTCAAGATTTTCCCTTTATGTCTATAATTTATTCATCTATTCATCCATCTATCTATTAAAAATATTGTAGTTTTTTATGTCTTATGCTCTCTATTACCATTCTCTTCTATGGCCTGGTATCAGACAATTTTTAATAATTTAAAGTTCTCCAAGGAAAAAAAAAAATTAAATATTTTTGGGAACAAAAGGAGTGGGGCTCTCAATTTACCTCTTTTTACTGTTCGTTGTAGGAAAAGGAAACCTTTTTGATCCACATTACTTTTTCTCAGACCATTTATCACTCCTCACATCCCTGGTAGGTTTTTCCCTCTCTTTTTTCCATGTCTCTGTGACCTTTCCCACACTTATTATATAGATGGCTAAGTGAAAGCAAAGAGCTTTAGAAGCAATTGCATCTCCATGGTGACAAAGCCACAATGTCTCATTTATGCTCCAGGATTCCCAGGTAAATTGTTTTCAGCTCTTTTTGTGGCGTGGATTTTGGGAGGAGGGTGAGTTTTCTCCTAACCCGACTCTGACTCCTTAATGCCAAAATATTAAATACAACAGCTTCAAACTGTGCTACACACAAACGTGTAATATGTGTAAGCACACATAGGAAAGATCTCAAGGTCATTCCAGCTTCTGCAAGAATTTTCAAGGACGGAAATCTTCAGCTGTTTTGTGCACTGAAAGCACAGAAGACTGAAATGTTTCATTTCCTCAGAAGGAGACCCGTGGTAGCAGGGTACACAATTTCTCCCCAGCATTTTTCCTGTAAGACAGTTTGACCTGGAATGAAAAAAACAGGAAGAGGGAAGTTTCACTTTCTCTGCCTGTGTTCTGGCTTCTTTGTCAGCTCTGTGAAAAAGCTCCTCAATCTCTCTAATCTGACAGATTGCTGGGATTTTTCCTTGATTTTTATTAATGAGATTCTGTCCAAAGGGGACTAGGTGACAGATTCAAACCAGAGAGCAAATAATGAAATGTGGGGGCAGGGTAGGTGGATACTGACCTGACATGGACTCTGCAGGCTGGCAGCAGAAAATTAATTTTAAATGTTAAATTTTAACGAACAAAACCCTTTTGGTGGAATCTGGTATCAGAAAATAATTAGAAGTCACATCCAATCTAATTATTTTTGCTGTCATATTTCCCCTGTACTTTCCATTCAAAATACCACACGTACATCAGGAAGAAAAAGGGATTGAGAAGACAGAATTTAATAGTGTAAAATGCATGGCAGAGGTGGCCAGTCCACTTAAGTCCAGAGAATTGCAACTGAACTACGATTAGGGAACCAGTTATGACACTTTCTAAAAGACCTGGGGCTCAAACATGTGTTTGTGGTTAACACACCAAGTGAGCTGGTCCTTTCCTGAGGAAACTGGAGTGCTGAACCCCTCATCTGTAATGTAGCCCACAGGTAAGGAATCCTGCCACACACTTCTTCATCACTGTCACTCCACTGTATTTACATTTGCATCTCAAACCTGACACGGTGTTTTAAGGTTTCCAAGAAATGTGGGCAGAGGTCAAAGAGATATACTGTTCAAATTGTTACAAGGTTATCACTTGATCGGGTTTCCTAACGATTTTTTAACTTGACCTTTGAATAAAGTTTTGCAGACTTTAGGAGTAAATGTTAGGCTAAAGCTTGTTTTCCAAGTGAGCAGGAGGTGAATTTAAAAAGTGTATGAATATATATGTAATTTGTTGTCTATGTCTAACAAACCTGGAAAAGCTAACTTTCTCTGTGATGTAAACTTGATTGCCAAGTTTAGATTATTTTAAAAAGAATTTATTCAGGTTTAGAAACACTTTTAAGTGCTCACACTAAAGCTTTGGGTGTTTAATAGTAATTCATGTAGTCTCTGTGCCACTTTGTTTTATCTGCTTCTTAGGATTTAATTTCCATTTTAGCCAAATGAAAGACCAGCCAATTTTCAGTTATAAAAAGGTGAATGAATAGGTGAAGTAAAAGGGAACGAATTGCTGAGTGCACAAATATGCAACCTACCAGAATGAAGGCAGAAATATAATACCTGGCAGAGATTCCTGAAACATGCAGCTCAAGACTTGAACACCCAAATTCTCCTTGTAGAAACAAATGCATGTGGGACCTGCCAGTGCAGGCTCTGATAGCGATACCAAATCACTGGAAGGCTGGAGCTCATGGCAGAGAGGACAGGTTTTGGTAGTTAAGAAAGTGAAACCTCGGTAATACATGGGATAGATTAAAATCAACAGAATGTTCATTTCAACAACAGAAATACCAAGTTTCACAGTATAGACTTTTTCAGATAAGTGGACAATGTACTTAAAGGGAGCCTTAAGAATCCTAGAATCAGGGAATGGCATGGGTTGGAAGGGACCTTAAAATAATCTAGATTCAGCCCTCTGCCGTGGCCTCTCTCTAGGCAGTGCTGTCTCTCTCCAGCTCTACTATCTACGTATGGCCTGGAAAGGTTTTTGAAAGATGAAACTGAGTAAGCTCACAGATTGTCAGGAGAGAAGACCTGCTAACGTGTGTGCTGGTTTTCAATCCCCAAGCCAGTTCAATAGGAAAACATGTTTCCTGGAATGGCTTGTGTCTATCCATAGAATTTCAACTCTAGGATATAAAGTCAGCTGAGATGGAAAGGGAAAAGGGAATGTGTGTAGAAAGGCAGTCTTCTGCATGTCTAAGATCTGTGATGATCAAAGAGGCATTTATGTGCTAACAGTCTACTTAGATATTCCAGGGATTTCTGACACTGCTCAGTGCACACAGAGCAGCTGTACAGCCACGTGTAGCGTGCCAGAGCATCCCCTACTAGCTCCCACAGTCATCACTGGGGGCAGAGCAACCCCGAATTCCAGACCCGGATCCATTGCATGGAAAGGGGCAGCACAAGAGCAGCAGAGAGAGGACTGGGCGCTGATCCTCACCCTGCAGGTCACTCTCCTGCCTAACTCATCTGTTCAGAATATGCATTACAATTGTCTCACCTCAAAATCCCTCTTGCATTCATGCCACCAGAAAATCCCATTCAACCTGGCCTTGCACTCTTCCAGGGATGGGGCATTCACAACTTCTCTGGGCAATCTGTGCCAGTGCCTCATCATCCTCACAGAAAACACTTTTTCCTAATATTGAATCTAACCCTACTCTCAGTTTCAAACCATTCCTGCTTTCCTGTCACTCCATGCCTTTAAAAACAGACTCTCTCCAACTTTCTGGTAGGTTCCCTTCAGGTACTGGAAGGCTGCAATTAGGTCAGGGGAGACAAGAATATCCAGGAAACATGGAAACGCTGCTTAGCTCTTCAGAGTGGAGATGGGTACAAATTTTTGGCTGCAGGGTGAGGTTTTTCTAACAACACACCATTTTTTGTGCACGTTGACAGGAATTTGGAAATTTCACATGCACAATCTAATTCACCTTCCTTGAAAGCCTGCATTATGTACTTTTGCTTAGAACCAAGCACACAGACAAACAGGTCAAAATCTGGTGCAAGCCATTGCAAAACCAAACCTGGAAAGTTTATCCATCCTCTGTCCCATCAAGCTTCCACTGATACAGTGCCACTGATTCTCATATACTTGTTCTTCATTTACATGAAGTTACAGAAAAATCAGGTGCTTCTACTGTGTTATACCAAAGCCCAGCCTCAACCCTTAACTCAAACGGTTGTGAGTGTCTTTACTAAAGCTGATATTGTTCATTTCACTCTAAATATGTTTTCACCATCTTCTAGAGCTTTCTTCTGCTAAGTAAGCATTCTACTTTGCTGAGTAGAGACTATTAGGTGTTACAGCAAGCTATGGCGTTTGTGGTTTCACTCTCGTTACAAAACACTGTTTACTTCCAAATTTCCCTTCTTCCTTCCCTCCCCTCTCCAGAATATACATAGCAATGAGCTGAATGGTCTCTGTTTTTCTTGCATGTATGGCGTCAATCACCACTTGCAAAGTATAGTGTATCCTTGGCTCTGCTTGATTGAGATCTGCAGTTTCGCATTTACATAATTAATACACACATCCATATTTAATCTGTGCAGATGAAGACAAAGTCATGACTGCTTAAATACCACAGAGCTTGGCAAGCTTCCAGCATTGGCAAAAACCTGTACTCTCATGCTTTCCTCTGGGTGGGATCGCAAACATTTGGCCAGTTCTGTGACACGTGTGGCCAGCCTCCCTATCTTTCAGATTCGAGGGGGATGGAGTAGTGAAGCTGCCCACAGATGCTCCCTCACACACTCCTGTAATGTCCTAATCACATGAATAAGCATTTGTTTGGCTTTCTTCCTCCTCTCACCTCCACTGCCACTTCAACATAGACAAGGTGGTTTTGGTCATGCCAGTTGGAGCTGGTATCATAAAGGCCTTTTTAGGAATCCGTGTGTCTTCCACGGTAGAAGCTGCAGAGGTGAAGTGGAGGCAACAGGTTCATCCCTAATATTTCTGTGCTACTGCCACAGGGACCCAGGAGGAGCTGGATACTGGCTGCGTAGGAACTTGGATTACACAGTGCTTGTTCTTGGCAGCTCCAAACAGAGAAGCTTGGATTCCCCCTCTCCTTCTTAACTTGGTGCATCTGACAGAGGTGTCTTCCTTCGGCTCAGTGTGTCCCCAGATCCCCTGTATGAATCAGTAGACTCAGAGAAATGTCATTGAGTGAAGTGAGGTGAATTCAAGCCTAAGTCAGGAACAGGGCTGCTCAGAAAGGAGTAATTCTGTTTTGTGAAATAAAAGGAAGTCTTGACCTATATTTCTGCTTCTGTCTCAAGGAAGAATAAGTTCTGACATTTTAAATTAGAAATAGACAAGTTCCTGCCAAGTGCAGGACGGTCTGGTGTGACTGGAGAGCTTGAGCAAGCAACAGGATACCTTGGTGTCCTGCCTTCTCCCACATCCCAGCGGGGATTTGGATCACCAGAAGCAGCTGTAAGTGATCACTTTGTTAATTTGTGCCATATGTGGTCCCCAGAGAGACACTGTGCTTGCCAGCAGCCATGAACCCAAAAGAAAGCAAGTATAATCTATATAAAATATCTAATATTGTAAAATATTTAATAAGGAACACTTTTGAATGGGCTACAATCAAGGTCACTAGGCAGAACAGGAATGAATAAGGGCTATTTAAATAAATATCTTAGATCTGGGTACCACAAAAAGCTGGCTACCATATAGAAGGGCATTTACGTAGTTCATATACCACATGGCCGGCTAGGGAAAAATAACTCCTTAGTGCCCTAACAGCTGGAAAGGTGCCATAGAGATGCATCCTAACAAACCTCAGAGAAAAGGGAGAGAGTAGTCCTGCAAAACTTCAACCATCCTTGATCTCTGAAATCTAGCAAGGTTCCTCAGGCAGAGACACCAAACAGCAAAAAAGGACTTTCAGTTTTTAGTTATAGGGATCACATTTCTTGTCCATTTCTCTTATTACTTTACTTCTTTTCCCCAACCTTCTCTTTAAAAGTTTGACATCAGTTCCAGCTTAGTATTTTTCTTTGATTAACCATTAAGCTTTTCTACTGCTTGGGCCCCTGAGATGCAGCTAATTTATCACACACTACAATCACAAATTAGCATATCTCCAGAAAACAGTGTTTGACAGCAGTGAAAAAGACCAGTCCTTCAGGATATGTTTTGGGAACACTAGGATATTGAAGTTTTCCCACTAGACTATCAAGAACTATTGAGGAAACTGGAATTACTCAGTATCTTGTTTTATGAAGACATTCCATTCAACAGATAAAACTCACCAGCAGAAGAATTGTTGGCTGCATTCTATGACAAGTCCAGCCTGGAACAGCAGCTTTTGTTAATTGTTCCATTAATGACAACAATTAAGGATGCCCTTAAGGTCTGATATTCTTTCTTTAAGGTAGGCTAAGTATAACACTTTAATTTCCACTCTATTTCCTTCTTTAAAAGATATAAGTCTACTTTTAATGGATGCGCACAGGAACAGAATTAGTAATTTCAGCAATCTGGAATCATTCAGCAACAACATTATTTTCTTTCCTGAAGGCAATATCTGAGCTGGTATCAGAACTGACTTTTGCACCCCAGAGGAAAATACTCTTTGTAGGGGTTTGGTGTTCTCTATAGGGAACATGACACCCGGGGCTGGGACAGAACCTCTGACCTGCTACTTAGAAGAGATGAACCGTATTTTTTTCCCCTGGATAGCAAGACAGAAGAGTCAAGAAGAAGCTGTTCCCTGTTTTCTGGCATCATTAAAACCACAAACATCTTCCTTTGGTCAGAGCACCAATAGTTTGAGTGTATTTCCCAATATTTGTACTTCATTCACAATAACAAACAAGAAAGCTGTGCTTGGATGTCTGACAGTGAATATGTTTCTTAATCTAGCAGTTCATGTAGAAATTATTTCAGTATATATATGATATGGATAGGAAATGGTATTAACCACTCAATGTCTACAATTCTCTAATTCAGCACTAAATATTCAGTACATGAGATTAGGTGATACAACCCTGCTATTAAAGTAGCTGAGGGTCTGCCGTGCAATGGGAGATATTCAATAGATTAAGTGCTGGTTGTAATTCTACTTCATTATTCAGATTCTGAGGTCTTTAGGGCAGAGAATATGTCTATCTGTATTCTCTAGAGCAGTATGTGTATTTATGGTGCCATCTAAATGCCTCAATGCAATGATAATGTCAAGCTGTAATCCTGTTGAGCTCTTGGTTGAGGATCAGGCCACCCGAGTACACAAGGTCTCAAAATGCAGCTCTACCATGACCTCTCCAGGCTGAAGGATGCAGTTCCTTCCATCTACACCTCCTCACCAACGCAGAGTTTGAAATGAAGAGGCATTGACAAGTGAATGTGCTCTGAAAAATGGGTTTGCTGAAGTGGCTTATTGAGATATGATGTTAATCTCCCTCAGTGGCTTCCCCTTCAGGTTGCTCGGTGCATAATTGAGAAAAAAACTGTTGTAACTGTGACTTTCCTGGTAACTTACCCCTGATTCTGAGGACCAGTTTTGTCATCCTCCACTCTAGATATGTGTCACCATCACCCACCAAAATCAAAATAAAGGCTTTTTATTTTGGGGGAAAACTAAGGGTGGTGCAAATGCAGAGATGGCCTTAGGTGGAGAGTTTGCCTCACATGCAGTGGAAGTGGAAAAGTTTTCCCCCAGGCATCTGAGTGTCCAAGAAGTCAAGGACCTTTGGAGGTCCCCAGCGACAGCACCCAAGGCAGGAACCCAGCTCTATCCAGGGCCAGGAAATCTGCTCAAAACAGCAGGCCCATTGAGCAAAAAGATCAGTTTTATCATGATTGCTGTGGCACCATATTCAAGAGTTGTGTTTGGAACACTTAGAGCACCAACCACAAGGCAGCTGAGTCAGTTCAGAGGCTGTGTGCACAGGTACAGAGGGCCACAGTCTTCTCCTGGGCCAATCCTACGTGTTAACCAATGCTCTGCTCGTGAATACTCACGTGGAGAGGAGCCAGCTTTCCCCATTTTGGACACTAAGGAGCAGGGAATGAACTTTTATTTCACAGCCTCACCTTACAACCACGCCATTTGAGCACTGCCCCGTCAAGGAAGCCAGATTTAGAATCAGTAGAGTTCAGTTGTTTTCAGTGCATGATCCACAGAAACTCTGGACACATAAAGACTACTTTCGAGAAGACCACTGAAAAAAAGTAAAACCCAGCATACTATTGGTGGATTTATGATCACTATGGAGGAACTTGGGGAATGTTTCAGAGTTAAGTAAAAAAAAAAAAATAAGGATTGGAGACCACTATCCCAGCAAATTGGATACAAATAAACTGGACAAGGACTGTTCTGCCAGTGCTTTTACTGCAAATAAAGTTTAGGAAAACTTTCAAGGATGTGGCTAGCTGGATGATTCAGGAGAGGTTGTTTCAAAACAGAGGAAGTGGGGAATACATCAAATGTTGAAGAGCACAAAGAAACCTTCATTTCCAGAACCTGGTGGCAAATATTTCTTGGCTGATGTCTCTTGTATGAGGAGTTAATCTGAAGAGAGACAGGAAAAAACAACGGCTTTGTAAGATAACTGAGGTATGATACAGCAAGGGGCTGATTTTAGTGACCTAGTTTTTTTCTGCAGTGCCAGCCTCTGAGGTAGAGATGTGTGTTTTTCCACATCCTGATGCTAATAACCCAGATAATTTCCTCCAAGCTAGCTCCATAGTCTGTTTTATGGGCACAGTATGTCCTTGTCTTCCTGGAGTGATAAGACACCACCTGTTCCCCACAGTGAATTCCGGTGGAAGATGTTCTATGCCTATAAAAAAAGTATGTGTATTTCCTGCAAGAAAAATGTGACTTAAGTTTAAGGACAGTATCTTGAAAAATAGAATTTATTACATAACTGCATAGGTTTCTTGCTGCCTCTTGCAGGACTTAATTACTCCCAGATGAAACGATGGCTCCACAAAAATTAATGACTACTTCTACTTCTGTATAGTGACAATTCATCTCTAATGTTTCTCTCTTCTTGTTTCTACCACAGATGAAGCTTCCTTTGCGTCATGTAATGATGGGTCTGGCTTCTTGTGAGACACTTTCATCACAGCAACAACACAAAAAATGTGAATTTTATCCAGCTAGGTGCAATACCTCTCCTGGAACCTTGGATCTCCTAGATAACTTTCAGAATTGAGAGAAAATGTAAAGCATTCTCCTACACTGGGAATTGCTACATTCTGCATGTTCTCCACAAACTCACTTCAGCAACCTCCACTCTGTCTATTAGACTCGGGTCTGTGGTGCAAAAGCTTATTGACCCCTCTCATCCCTTATTGACCCCCCTCGTCCCCTCCTGCACCCCAAACTCATTTTTAACCGCCTCTCCTCACGTTTTGAGTCCTGCTCTGGGCTGCTAAACCATCTTTCTCATGAGGGCACCCCTTAACAGGATTAAGCAGCTATATTAAATCCAAATTGAATTGTGGACTCATTGTGCTCACATTTGATTCTATTACAGATTGTATTTGTTTCATTTCATTATTTACTGCCAGAAAATGAACAACTCCCTTTTAGCAGCAGGCATCAGACTTAAGGAGCTGAGGCCCAGCCAGCCTAATCAGAGTTAGCCAAACTACAGACTCCAGAGACAGTAACATGTCTCTAAACAACCACTTACATGAGAAACCTACAGATCATTTTTATATACTTGTGTTTGAAGTGCAGGTCAGGGGACAAAATTGATGGTAGTTAGGAAACCAGTGCACTCTAAAAAAAAATATAGATAAATTCATAGAGTCAAAGATTTGGATTGTATTTTAATTTGGTAAAATCAATACCTCCATCATATTTCTGGAAGCAGAAGGCAAAGACTAATGAAAATGACACAATACATTTTCTGTAATGTTATTGAGGTGTGAGTTAGAAAGAAAAATGTTGGAAGTGTCTATAACTCAGACATAACATATATGAATTCCTTCATCAGCTTTTACTGACTTGTTTATTGCAGAAATCAATACAGCAAACAAACAAATATTTTCAGTATTCTTCTGGCTGTTCCCAACAGTGTCTAAAAGTAGTGTGTATCAAACCCTTCAAAATGTTGCAATGTTGCAAAAATCATACATGTTTAACCTAGGAAAAGCACACCAGGTGCTTTTAAAAATACAGTATTGCTATAAAGTGAACACTAAGAATAGTGATAAACAACAGCAACTGAAGTCTAAAATCAACTTTGTTGGTTTTGCAAGAAGTTTTGATCAAGTTCTAGCTTTATATGAGTGATTTTGCTCAGAAGTTTTACTTGCAGCTACTGACAAGGACCTGATGCATCCCGGGAAATGAACCCACAGCTTGGGCCAGGAGTCTGCTGGTTGGCAGTACCTGATGGGACCTGCAGAACAAGGTTTGATCAAAGCAGTGTGAGATTTTGATGGGAAACAAATTTCCAAACTGAGTTTGCTAGGCAATAGTAATCCATATTGTTGCAGGGTTCAAACTTGCTGAACTCTGGTTGCCATGCCAAATGCCTTCCATTGCACCACTGGTGTATTACTGGTTTTTTCCCTGAAGGAAACGATGAGCTTGATACGAAGGATGAAGGGATGTAGCATATATAAATTATTTCCATTGTATTGGGTGGCGCTTGGTGTTCTCCTGCTGCAGCAAGATTTAAGACAGCCAGTGGTCAAAAGGGAGAAGGCACTGAAGTGAATAACCAAAGGCAGTTTTAACTCCAGGACAGAGCATCTACCTGGCTGGTGGAGCAATGGGTGCAGGAGTTACCAAGTCATCTCTCACAAGGCTAAGAGGAGGGATAACTTCGCTTCACAGCGTGTGCTAAAGCCAAAGGAAGCACCTTATTCCATAAATACATATTTGCTGGTGCCAGAAAGCTACATAAAATCTGTTTGAAAGACTCACTGTATGAGTGAGTCATTCACATCGGAGTTGAGAAGTGTGGGGCAGTAAAAGCAAAGATTATCTCAGACTCCAGCATTTATCCTGCCCAAGAAATGTGGCCAAGCACTCATTGCAGGAGCAGGATTGAGACAACTCTGCCTCAGAGCCTCAGGAGAGGTGGAATTCAGAGCCCAGCATGTGCCAGGGGGATCAGCCACAAACCCTGCAGGGACAGCTGAGTCTCACAGCGAGGGACAGACCTGCTCCATGCCAATAAACCATCTCAGGCTCACAAAAAATTGCAATCTGGGAGCAGCTCTTGACCTGAAGAGGGGGGAAAAAGGCTGAGGGAAAACCCCCCACTCACAGCCCAGTGCAAAAGTCCCTCTTTGGGTATGCTGGAGAAAAAATATTTACTGTTGTTTTCTGTGGAAGGCCTTGCAAAATTTTAAATGGATGTGAGCAATTTTGAAGTCCATCTTCATTTATGATAACTGTCTTAACAGAATATAATGATGTAAACTGTGCAGCGCTCCTTACAGCTCAGTTTTATGGATGTGAGGTGTTAGCTAACATTGATAAGGGATTTGGGAGCAGGAAAGCTCTAAAGTTGTTCCCAGTCAGATTTTATCCCTCTATGTTATGCTGAGGAACAATGCCTATTCCCCATACATTTCCATGGAGAGAATGAGGAAATCCTCAGGCTGCTGATGTTCCTTGCCCTCCCTCCTTCACCTTGGAGCCTGTGACAGTCAGCTTCAGGGCTGTCTGCTCTTACTGCTGTCCTGTGTGCTCAGTCCCAACCCTGACTTACACTGCTGGGATCTTTTCCTTTCAGTCCTGTTCCTAACGCAGGAATTTATTTGTGTGAAAGAGAAATCTGGGAGCTTGGCTAGAATTCCTGAAAGGTTCATGCAGTTGTAATCTTAACAATAAAACATTCATGGAGGGGATGGGAAGAACAATGTGCAAAGCATTAACATCCCTGCAACTACATCTGTGAAGAGGACCTTCTATATTTTCATGCAAAAGATATGATTGAGCTAAAAGCTGGTGAAAATCCATTCATACACATTTATGTGACTCAAAGCTCTTGGTTTCAGTCAATGCCCTTTTAAGTCACTTCTCAGAATTCCACAGAAGTGAATTGCTCGAAAAACTTTAGGAGTGATGATAATGTCAAGAATCTTTACCTTTCTGCAATGCATGTCTTTCTAGAAGGATTCAGATTTAAAAGTCTCAGTAGATTTGGGATTCATCCCATCAGAAAAAAGGAATAAGAGAGTGACCCTTGTCTATTGCTCCTGCAGAAAAGTGCAGCATTTACAACTTAAACCACTATCTCTGCTAATCATCTATGAGTAAATCAATAGTTGAGTCCTTTGAGGAAACAAGCCCTGCATAATAGTATCTCTGCATATTTTTGCTACTCATAAGGCAACAAACCCATGAAATCCATAGGTATGACCCATGTTTCAAGCTCTTTCAAACAATCAGCACATGAATAAAAATCAAACTTTGAAATTCACAAAGAGTGAAATTTCATCCCTGTGCAGAAGGGCTGGCACAGTGACATTTCACTTCCCTAAGCTCTCAGAAACCTTCAAAACAGCGCTTTAAAGGCAATTCTGCCTTGCACAGTCTTTGGGTTGGCCTGCTCAGCAGTGAATTTCATCCATTGCGAATTATATGTGAGAGGACTTTGATTTTTCACCTAAGAAGAGAAAAGGACTAAATGAGTAGACCACATGATTCATTTCATGTAGATATCTTACTTGCAATCAGCACTTATTGTCTCTGGGGCTTGTAAAGGACAAAGCAGGGACTGGTATCCTGGAAGGAGCTGTAGACATTTGTACATAAAAATGTGAAAAACAGGAGGAAGAAGAGATTGGGGGAAGGAGTGTTCAGAGAACTAGTTTTTTTTTCCCAGTGCAATGGCAAGAAGAAGGTCTACTGAAACAACAAGTGACAAAATGGTACTTGTGTATGCTTTCACAGGAGTCACAAAGCCACAGCTGTGGAGGAACCACCCCAAAATTCCATAAAAGAGATATTATGCACCATAAAGAAGTAAAGGTTATTTTTCTGTACTGGAGCTTGAAAAATATAAATATTATGTGCTATTCTGGGCACTAGTAAAATTGCTTAGAGGTTTGAAATTGAAAAGGTGTTATGGAGGAAGATCTTAAATAGTCTGGAGGATTGGACTTCGGGTTATGAGGAGGGATTAGCCTGTGCTGGCCTCTGCAGCCTGAGGAAGAAATGAGGTAAAATGGGAGATTGTCAGGGAGGTAAACGAAATCCTGAAATGAACAGATTGAAGGCAGTAAGCTGTTCAAGATAGCAACTAATTTGAAAACAAGATGCCATGGACTAAAATTGGGATGGGATGGGTGGGTGCACAGGCAATTCAGACAAAATTACCTCACAGAAAAGAGCCTTCAATTTGGCATGGATGGGAAAAGTCAGCCGCTGAAGCATGTGTGTTGGGGAGGGGGTAGAGTGCAAACCCACTGTGAACAGGAGCAAGATGTATTTTTGGACAAGGATAAAACTCAAGGTTACAGCCACTAATTGGATTTTGGAGGATATGCTGATATTAGCTACTTGTAAATTGGTTGATATTTTCTGAGTTTGCGAGGACAGGCTTTAACAGAGTGATGTTTGCTCCCAGGAGTTAATGTTGTCGAGTCCTTAAGTCATTTGCAGCGTCAGCCAGAGGTTGTGAAGGTTGGTGGGACTCCTTCCTCAACAACAACAACAACGGTCTTGGGATCAGGCTTCTCTGGGAGAAACTATGAGAGCTTTACAATTTCCTCAGTTCTGTGGGTGGTATTGCTTTTTGATTACCAATAAGCCTTTTAAGTGAAAGAGGGCTGTGGCAGAATACTGCTTCAATAAGCCTTTTCTTGTCCAAGTGCTGAGTGCCCTTGGAGCCTCCCTTCCTTGATGATTTGCTCAGGAGTCCCTGATGGCCTTAACTCATCCTGCTCACGCTTGCGCTGCTGCTATCAAGATTTCTAGACATTGGCATAAAGTTTAACCTTCAGATCTTAACGAGTCATAGACTAGATTTCTATGACATTTGGAATCAATATAAGTAACAGTGATATTTCTTTCAAAGCACTGCACAGCGGGTAATTTTAAACATAAACCTTTGGAGGACCTGCCAGTGCCAATGATCAGTGCCCTGATACTGCACAAACACTTGCTCTTGCTGTCAAACAGCCCTGTATGGCCTTGTAAGTCAGGGAAACAAAATCCCCAAAACCCCGACTTGTGCTTAGTAAGTTAATGAAACAGTTTCATTAACTCTCCCACCGCAGGGAATGGTGAGCAAGCCTAATATATTACATGCAGAAAAGAGCTGTGGTAAACATATACCCAAGCCAACATGTCACAAGGTGATACCTTGATTTTATTTCCCAGCTTACAAATACGGTAGAAAATAATGCTGTGGCTGCAGTCCTCAAAGGCAACAGGTGAATCTAATGTGAGCAGTGACCACTCAGCCCTTCTGCAAAGACATCTAGAAGTAGAAACATAGGGGTTTCTATTTATTTTGTCCCCTGGTGGAGAAAAGCAGCTCTAGACTCAGATAAATCAGCTAGTTTGGCTTGGTTTATATTGAATTCTAGTAGAATCTTTCTCTTAAGTAATGAATGCACGAAAAATGTCTTATTAGATAGAACGTACTATCAAAATACGCTCAAGACCTGAATGACTTAATAGTTTATCTTTTCCTGTATGCCCATTTAATATAGTACAGAGTAGGGATGAAGCTGCTAGAATGCGTAATCTGGGCATTTCCTTTGAATATTTCAGCTTTTTAAAGTCATCTTGGCTTTGCATCAATATATTTTGCTTTGAAAGTCAGAATATCTTTCTAGCTTAGCTTAGCCTGCCACTGCTGAATTGCATTCCCTGCTTGACTCACTTTACAAGCATTTTTGTCCAGAAATAAAAATTATTTTTTTTTACTCATGTTGAGTGGCATTTGCCAGTCTGTTGATTAAATCAGAATTATTGCCATAATCAGGTGTTACCTACTATGAATCAAGACGAAATTGACATTCTGTGAATTTTATTATAAAAAATGGAAATGCAGAAAATCGCTGTCCCAATTTGTATTAAGTAACAATTTAAAGTGTTACAGTCTAGCCCAGAGGAATGTAATTAAGTGACACCTCTTTTAGAAGACTATTTTTAACCTTGTAACAGAATATATTTTAAGGTAGAACTGCTAAACAGATTGGCAAGCTGACTGAAGCAAAGATATGTAAAGGTTATAACTCAATTCTGCTGCAAGGGAGACCAATCAACCACATTTTATTAACAAGATCCACAGCACTCCAGAATGGCCTCTGCTTTTTTTTTTTTTTTTTCCCTGGATTATTTTGCTTTGTCTTGAGACACGGAAGCCTGTGATTCTGCTTCCCAACTCAACTGCAGCATGCGAAGACCTGAGCCAGAAAGATCCATGCACATCTTCATCCACCCAGTAGATAGAGCCAGACATTCTTGCAGTGATGAATTTTTCCTCACAGAAATCAATAGAAATGTATTTTATCATAATCCTAAAATCAATATTAAATAACTAAGCCAAGCTTTTGCAAAAATAAAGGTCCTGACTATAAATTTTCCCTAAATCTAAGCTTTGAAATCAATTAAATCCATAGTATGCCCCAATACATTTTATGACCATTTGAACCACTGCTTTTATATTTAACACCATATTTTGTTCTAGGAAAGTGTAATAAATGTTTCTCCAGCACTGAAGAAAGCCAACAGGGGACACTGGTTGTTTGGAGTACGTTCCTTCAAAGCATTTTTCTTCACGTTGCTGGAGGAACTAAATTAGCTGGGAAAACTCAGACTAACAATCAGTTATCCATCATGGCTCTTTGTGGCCTCATATCGTTGCACACAATTGTTTTACAACAAGAAAGGCCAACAGGACGTGCCCCCAGGGACAATTCTGCGCTGAAAAACCATCAGATGGGTGGTACCTTATGGCTGAGTCTACGTAGTTCAACTTGGCCAATAAAACGTGGGGCTGTGGTAAGGTAAATGACGAAGGCTGTGAAGGGCTGGGAAGAAACCAAACCCCATGTCAAACTATTTAAACAAGCAACAGTGCCCATCTTTGTTGCATCCAAATCTTAAGGGTCTTTTCCAACCTAAATGATTCTATGATTCAGTCACGGATCATAACAGAGAGCTACTTGTGAGCCAAAGAAGGCAGCAGGAAGCTATTTTGAGGCTGAGCATTGTTCAGATGAGCATCTGGCAGCCAGAGGGATGCAGCTTTGAGGATACCCTCCCAAACAGGCTGCAACAGCATTGGAAGCACTGCTACAGCAAGTGAAGTAAAAACCTTGCCACAGCAGGGAAGTATAAACAGGTTATGGGAGGATCCTGAATTATGCTCAGACAGTGAGCAGGAATGGGGTGGAAAATTAAACTACTATTCCAGACTCTGAAATTTTTCTTCAGCTTTTAGTGTAAGTTTATGCTCCTGGAAATGGGAATACCTGGGTGTGAGATTCATCTGGCCCTGTAACACTAGCAGGTTCACAGTGCTGTGCAGAAGTGGCCTCCAGGATGGGTTTAGGGTCTCACACAGAGTTTTCCTTCAGGCAAAGCCCCACTGATGCTTTTGAGATATACCTCAAAAGCAGATATACCTGAGTAGTGAAGCATTGGAAGCACTGAGAACATAATTCTGAGCTGCATTTAGGAGATCCCACAAGGGTGTACTTTTTCCATAGCACAGGTAGATACAGAACTTCGTACCAGGCATGGAGAAATGGTGACCTGGTGTCTTGCACTCCTTTTCAAGTGCCCTTGTGAAGATATCACAGAACTCATGTGGGGTAGATAAAATGCTCTGGCATCCCTCCTAAAAGGACCCTACATGGGGAATGATGAGATGGAGAAGGGAGTGGGGGGAAAGTCCATAGAGGACATGGTCCTCCTCAGGTTACATGATGCAAATATTCAGGTGTCAAGTCTGTGGTCCCTACATCCCAGTCTCTTTCCTCTGCACAGCAAGTTCCTCAGAAAGGCTGTAGCTTCAGTGAGGAAGACTAGGAAATGCCACCTTCCCAGTGCAACATATGCAGGACTATTATACATTCTGTAATATTGTTCCTAAACTCTGGGACAAAAGAACATCTCAGAGAATTCCTCAGTGATGCACAGACTTGAACCCTGGGGCTGCCCTGGAAAAGCAAGGACACCTGTTGGCCCTCATGATATCTCATGCTGCAAGGGCTGGTGGGGCTTGTGGTGTCTGAACTCAGCCAGGGTGTGCAAGGGAAACCAGAAGTGACTGCTGCCTCTGGTGTCCTGCAGCCTGCCTTACAAAGGTAGTGCAGGTACACTAATACCTGATGGTGGCAGGTGCCTGTTCCAGTTTTGTCCCTGAGAGACAACCTGGACACAGTAAAAATAGTTTGAAGGGATGAGGAGGCAAAAATACCTCAAAAATCCCATCCACTCCTTTCCTCAGGCTGCTGGCTGAATCCCAGCATTAGCAGCAGGGATGGAGAGAGACCAGTTTTCCAGGACTGGCTCCCCTTCAGAGCCTGCACAGCCAGGCAAGGACTGCACATGGCTCAGCACTGGGATTTTTGGGCCACTGCATTTCCTCTATGAGGGCGTCCAAAGGAGGGTGCAGTGGATTCCCCTTCACCCTTCAGTCCTGACACAGAGAGGGAAAGTGGGATGCAAGTTAGTCTCTTTGGTGGCAATTGTTAGTCTATTTTCGCTCCCAGGTGACTTGTTGAACTTTGAGTCTCCCTCCCCAGCAGAGCAAGCTTCCTCCTCTGGTCAGTGTCCTCTGTCTGAGGGTATGAAACACGGCTTTGTGTGAGTGCAGAGCACCCTTCTACAGCACCTGAAGTGCGGAAATCTTCCTCCTTCACCTCTTTCTACCTTGTCGTCATCGCAAAGCTCCAGACCAGCTCATTACCAGCTGTCAAGAGATCACTATTTGCAGATACAAGCTGTTTGAGGAAAGAATATGAGGGGTTGGGGAGGAAACAGGGAATCCTGCCAAAGAGTGGCCAGCAAGACATCTGACAGACCAACAGCCCCTTTCCTGCCTGTGATGGCTTGAGCTGCACGGGCAGGAGACTGATATCAGGACTGCCTGCTCCTTCCCCCACCGCCACCGCCCCTCTGGGCTTCACCCCGCTGGGCAGCCGGGGTCCCTCCCCTGAGCTGCTCACAGCGGTGATATTCACCCAAACTCTCCCTGCCTTTCTGCACCCTGCCCTTGTCGTGGGTTGAAGGAATGTGCCGCTTAAAGCACCGTTGTTGATGACTGTTACCCCAGGAATGGAGGTAATTTAAAGCAAAAGCACAAAAACTCATGGAACGCAGGGACACTTAGTACTCTGCTTACGCAAGAAGCTGGTAGCAGATATGGATTTCAGCCTCACTTATGACTGAGCCATAAATAACTTTGATCTCATAGATCAGCTAGATGAGACTCAGACTAGTTCTAGAGGAGATTTTTTTACTTTACTACTCCTCCCTGATGTACTCCTGTTTGGACTTGTACAAAAACATCCAACCTACATTTTTCCTTTTAGTTCCGATCACACCTTTGTTTCATTCAGGTCTTTGCATAAATATATCAGCGCCACCTGGGCGGGGTTAGTGCCCAGAATACAAAGCTGTGGCCTCCAGACTCAATTTCTCTAGCCATGGGCAGGATACTAAACTCAGTTCCTGGCTTTCTTGAGCAGCCTGCCTCTTGGCTCCTTGGCTCTCATTATGGGGAGCAAAACAGAGCAGGGGCAAACACAGCACTGTGGGATCAACAGATGGGACAAGCACAATAAATACAGCAAATTCTTTAGCTTTTTAGGTATCTTGTGGGAATTTATTCTAATTTGTCTTGTGGCTGTTCAGTGGGGCAGCTCTGTTACTGACCCGACCACACCACCAATGCCTGAACTTAGCTGGGATGGGNCTTACTGACCCGAGTGCCTGCAGATGTACCTGACCACACCACCGATGCCTGAACTTAGCTGGGATGGGAAACCACCATGATTGTAGAAGGCATCCCTTGCAGTAATTAGCCTTCCTTTCTTCCATATGCCTTCCCTTTAGCCTGTTCCACACCTGGAAGGGTTTTACACACCTCAATAGTGATGGACTATGGAAACAAATTACCCAGAATGGTGAAGTTCACTTGGGAATTACTAAAAGGTTTGGTCCAATTATTGGTATCACAAGGGAGCATTGTAATACTGTGATAACACAGATGCTGTTCTTTTTTTCTTTTTGCTTTGTTTTTCAACTTTCTACACAACTTACAGGGTTTTAAAGCAGGATGGATGGCTAGAGATGGGAGCTTGCATCCCACATGCTCAGTATGCCACTGAAGCCCAGAGAAACAAAGAAAATGTTACATAATGGATGAGGAATAGAAAGAGAATAGTAAGAAAATAATACGAAGCCTTACCTCAAATGTATGTACAGTAATGGCTGCTCTATTTTAAAGAAAACTAGGAGACATTCATAGAAGGGCAAAGAAAATTATTTGAGGCATTATTTGGGAAAATGTTTCTTTTGAAAAAGGTTATACTGGGACTGTTCACCTTCGAAAAGAAACCAATGAAGGAGAGTATGATAAAGACATATTAAATGTCATCTAGTGTAACAGCAGTGGCTGAAAAATTTCAAGTAAAGTGAAATGCAGCAATTTCCAGACTGATCAAATAAAACTCTTTTCACACGGGAGATAATTAAACCATGGAACTCTCTGCTGCAAGGCACCAGGAAGGTCAGGCACTGAGGATTTCTGCCTGGTAAGGAGGCTCTCCAGACTTAGAGTAGCTAGCATTCATGTGTTTTAGGATATTAACATCTGAACTGCAAGGAACAGGTTAGAATTGCCTTTCAGAAATAGGGATGGGAAGTGCTGGCCGGTGATTTCCTACTTGTCTCTGAGACATCTTCCTCTGGGGGTACTTTAGTGGCTTGGTCACCTGCCCCATGGGAACGAGGCCAATGTCCCCTTGGGGACTCAGATCAATGCCCATGATATCCAGCCATGCTGGGGAGCCTGGGAACACCAGGGAGCAAGCTCTGAGGTTTTCTAATCCTTGCAGTGCCTCCAAAGGTTCTCCTCCATTTGGTCTGACTGGCTCTGCATCTGAGGTGGTGCAGGTCTATTAAAATCAGGGCTGATACCCACTGACTCACACCATGAGCTTGCACTTTTGCACCTTTCCTGGACCAGCTCTGCCTCACTAGGTGTCATTTAAAAAAGAAAAGGCCAAAGTTAGCCTTTTTTCAATCTGTAAGTAACACTGTGCTAATGTGCATGAATTTAAACCATCTGGAAGGAGTATGGCGAAAAGCTGAGGTGTCTTGTCTTTCATATGGGTGTTGTTAGGGTTCTTCATGGACTTTGTCTGAAATCTCAGCGTTGTTTCCCTGTTTATCCAGGACTACCAGGGAAATTTCTTTTCATTCACACAGAATCAGTCCTGCCACAGGTCTTTCTTCCTGATGCTTTGTTTGCTTGGGATATACATTTGCTGAAGAGGAAATTGTGTTACCCTGTTCTTCAGATGGAAACCCCACTTTAGGAAAGGTTGTCTTCTTCAGTTTTGTTCAAAAAATTGAAGATTTGAAGGAGCAATGCAAAACATTTTTTTATGTGTAATTTTGGGATTATGTTCACACTTAAAGTCCACACTTTTGCAAGTGGACTGGGCTTTCCCAAGGAGCATGGAAATGTCTTGAAATATGTCAAAAAGGTTTGAAGGTTGCAGGGCATCTTATTAGGATAGGTGATCACGTCCTAGAGCTCACTGTGGGCAGGAGAGGATGCAACTGCAGCTCAGTCTGTCTCTAATGGCAGCAGAACTGTGACAGCATCTGTGCTTGACATAATGTGATTTAAAAGCACTTAACTCTTGTCTTCCTGCCTGCACTCCCTGACAGACAAGTTAGTTATTAATTTTTGACACCAGATGTGAATTGTCATGTTAATAGCCATGCAGCTTCTTCAGTGCAAGAAGTGCTCCGTGGTGTTAGGGCTGGCCCGGAGCTTACCTAAGAAAGGGTAGCAGAGACAGAGCTTAACAACTTCCCTCCACTCAGGAGGAAGTGCATGCTTGAAGGAAATTATGCTCAGATTGGAGACCTCTTCAAAGTCTTCTTCTAGGGAACACAATGGATTTTACCCCCAGGCATCAACATCCCTCCTCTTTTGGGTTAGTAAGACACATGGCATGCAGGCAGATCTGAATAAACACACCTTAATCAAACGTACTGGAGATGTGAGGAGCCACAGCAGCAACTCCTTGGAGCTGCTGCTGTGCTCCTGTCACCAATAGTGAGCTGCTAGGGTAGATGCAGCCACCAGTCCTCTCTGCTCCTAGTGCCAGGTCAGCTATCTGTGCAAAAGGCATATTTGGGGCCACAAGCACAATAAAACATATTTTCCCAGAGACAGTCAGCTTTATTTGCTCAAGCAAAAAGGTAGGGACAGCATGCTGGCAGGCTGGATGTGAAAGAACAGATATATGCAGGAATCCCAGGTTTAATTCTACAAGGGATCTTTATTTTTAGCTGTGAGTGAAGGCCTGGCCCGCACTCAGTAGGCACAAGCTCCTTTGTAAGTGGCCCCTTGGGTGAGGGGTACCAGGGGTCTGGGATGTGCTGATGGGAGGCAGCTTTCCCAGACTTGTTAGAGTTAATGGACAGAGGAAGGCTCCAGCTAAGCTCTTGCAAAGGATGATTGAATGTAGGATTTTACTGTTCCCAACCTGCTGAAGAGGAAATACAGGAAGACTAATCTATCTCCTTAGGCTAAAGTTAGCATTTGGGTGTACTCCATCCGGTGACATTAAATTCCCATTTAAAACCAATTTTTTGGGACCAGGATTTCATTATCTCTTCATCAATAACTTTCTGTGCTTCATCAGTTTCTTCAGTCTGCTTTGCAACATCTCTTCAAAATCTGTTTATATCCAATAGTCACAAAACTTTATAGGCTGTCTAGGTACCTAGATTTTTGTTTATCCTCTGGAACCACAGAGAATTCTCATGCTGAATCATAATGGAAAAATGGAGAACTCAAAAGCAGTTGTAACTTACCATCTGACAGAAGACACAGTAAGAAGTTAAGACCAACTGACAGTTTTGTTCCAAGTCTTACCAATTTGATTCTGCTGTGCTCTTTTTTTTTAACACCTACTTGAATTACATTTTAAGGAGAAGTCAGTACAACCTGTAATTTTTTTTTTTCATTCCAAGCCTGAACCATTTAAACCAAGAGTTTTTCTCAAAAGGTTTTAGAATTTAATCTCTTGACATTCCATGTCAGGAAATATTTCACTGAAAATTTTTGGCCTGTTGAAATACTGGTGATTCGATGCCTAATTTTTTCTAGATGTTCCTGTGTTTACTTCAAACTAATGGATATTTTATGGTAGGTGTAGTGCACCTTTATAATTTATTAATACGAGAATTTAATATATATCTAGTTTTGACCAAAAGCAAAACAATGTTTTGAACATGAAAAAACAGAAAGATCATTCTTACCATAAATTCTTATGACACTTGTTGTGCTGCATTCATCACACTGATTTCTTCATTTCAAATGCTGAAGAAGTGGCAGCTGATAATTACATGGATTTATATATATTGTGTGCCCTTTTAAGATATGGTGACCACATCATCTTGCATTGTTCTTTATCAGAAGACCTGTAATGCAACATAAAGCTTTGTCTGCAAATAATATTTTAAAAGTGTATTTACGGGTCCAGTATTTCAAGTAAGATTTAAAAATGCATACACAAATAAAAGCTAAGGAACTGTGCCTTCACAGTCACCTGTGGTAAGGGATTGGGAATTGTGTTCTTTTTGTGATGAGGTGCAGCTCCTCTGAGCTGTGCTTTGAGAAGACATGACTGGGAGGATGGTGTCATGGCTAAAGATTTAAGCTTTCAAAATTTCTCTTTGTAGTCGTATGGATGGGACTGGCATGTGGTAATTTATGAGTTAAGGTGTATATATAGCCTGGGTTTCTTTCTCCTCTGGGATTTTCAAGACCATACAGTGGATTTTATTTGCAATTACCTGCCTTTCCCTTGTCCTTCAATAAATTCTTTTCCTCTATTTTTTTTTTTTTTGCCAATGGCATTCGAAGGAGGAACTGATAAAGTTCCACAGCAGAATTCTGCAATAATATTCATTTGCTTTGTGTTAGAAGGAATGGGAAAATGATGACAATTATTATCCAGAGGCACAATCTCTTTCTCTCTCCATTATGAGGGGGAAAGAAAATTATATGAGAGCATACCTGGCTAGTTACTGGCTAGTTCTGCACAGTATCCCACCAGAGGCCCTACGGAGGGCTCCGTGCCACTTGTGGAGGTGTGTGCAGGAGGCAGAAGTGTTGGACAGGGCTGTCTGTGACCTGTGAGCTCTGAAAAACCAGCGCTGACCCCGTTCAGGCTTTGCCATCCGTGCTGACCTGGCCTCTGAGCCAGGTGTATGGATTTGCACTGCCTAACAGGGAAATACCACCCTGGACTGTGTCCTCCTCACTGCCCAGGGACTCACCTGGCTCCAAACTTGGGGACCTCGTGTGACTGGAAGGACGGAGAGGATGGTGCTGGGTGTGGGGTGGGACTGAGAAACCATCAGACACCGATGGAGGTTCCATTGCCCGTCCTCAGCAGTTCAGCCATCTGTGACTCCAGACACCACTTTTCACTTTGAAGACAGACCTTGAGAAACCCTGCAGGCTGAAATGTCCATATCATCCCAGCCACTTCTCTGCTTTTCTGTTAGTTTACAGCTTTGGCCTACTGATAGTGGCAGCAATTCATTTTTTAAAATATGGAAATCACAATTAATGTCAAAAAGTAGGAAATATCATTGAATTTTCTCTGGAGTCCTTTCCCTGGTGGAAAAAAAGATAATAGTCCTTAACAGCTCCTAAAAAACTCTTGATACTTTTGAATTAATTGCCAGGGGTGAAAGTGGTTGAGCTACTCAAGAGTCCATAGAAGTTGACAATTGCTGTCCGGAGAGAATAAAGGATGAATATAATTTTGGTACAGTGAGATGTTAATGTTCTCTTTCGGAGTCAATGGGGACCTAAGGTCACAAAGCAAGAGTGCCCCTGTCACTCACTGATTACAGGAATTCTTTGACGAATCTTATATCCCCAGCCATGAGCTGGGGTGGGGAGTATCTCGAATAAAAGTCAACACTGTGTGTTTTAGGAGATTTCTTGGGTCAAATGGCATGTCCATCTGAAGGTCAGGATATCTCCTCTTTAAATTAAGCCCACAGGCTGCAAACACAAAGGTGTTACCGCTCACTGCCAGCCTGGAGCTCTCTATTGTTGTGAGCACTGATCCCAGGAAACCACACTCTCACTGTTATTTCGTCTGTGCATGCAAGGGGTCAGTTTTTCCTCCAAGTGCAGTTATTGCCAGCTCCATTTTTCCTTGCTGGGTATGTGTTTGCTAAAACGTGCTACGTGCTGACAGACTGCCCTGCTCTGAGCCTCTCTTTATGCTTCCCTCCACGAGCACTGTCAAAGGGAGATCTCCAGGCTTGAAAATTGTGGTTTGAAATCTTCCCTGAATCTGTTTATCTCTGTATTTTGAGGCACCAAATCTCTGCTTCAAAGTAGAAGAACAGTCAGCTCCTCCTTCTGAGTTCAGGACAGAGGATGAGGTCGCTGACACACAGTGTATTTCCCTTCCCTTCATCTGCTTCTTCCCTTCACCTCCAAACCAACAAGGAGTAAACACACATCTCATGTTTTCTTTTAAAGTCTATCTACTGTATCTGAATAGTGCTGTTGTGCCAATGAGTTCTACAAGCTAAATATACATTATACAAAATATTCTTTGGAAAGAACACTCTGCTGGTTTTTGGTCTCTTGTCAGCAATCAAATCTCTTCTCTGACCTTCTCTCTGCAATGCTATTTTATACACCTCAGTTGCATATTCTCCTTGTTTTCTCTCAAAGAGAAAAAATTCTGACCTTTTTAGTTTGTCTTTACACATCTTAACCTTATTGAAAACTGCCATCCCTCTGTCTCGTACCTTCTGCCTCTCTCAAGCCCTCTGATTTACATTGTTCTCTGTAGAAGATTGAGAAGAAACATAACAGGTAAAACAACCCTTAACATTTTGATTTAGGACAAGGATCCAGGCCCACGGACATTTTCAATCATTAATTTGAGAAGAAAGTGCGGTTCTGTCCCAAGTCAGCTGAAAACCTCAGTGGCAAAGGGTACAACACAGAAAAGATGACTCCTTGCAGTTAAGCTCCCCATAGCTTGGGAAGAGACATATTGCCCTCACTTTGCAATCAGTATTCTGAGAATAGCCAGACAATTCATCAAAATATCAAAACGGAGATTTTTGGTGTCCTGACCTCCAGCTGGTGGTGTAAAGTAAGTGGAAGAGTCATAAAAAGCCTGTCTAGGCCTGTTGCTGAAATGAAGTGCATAATGAGATGTAGAGAGTCTCACCTGATCCAATCCACCCTGAAAGCAATGACACTTTTCCCTGGTTTCACTGAGCTGAACTGGCTGCCAAAACAGAAATTGATCTTTCTGCTCAATGACACTGTAGTAAAGAAGCCCCACAAACTCACTTTGCATTGACTGTGGGCTCTACAACATCATTTTGACAGTTTTGATTGAAAAGAAGCAGTTTAAAATGCTCTGTGAAGAAAAACTGTGAGGCAGGGCTCGGTACCTCTCTGAATTGCTAACAGCTTGTAACTCATGGAGTGTGCCTCTGTGCTCGGCTGAGAAACAGCCTGGTTCTGAGGAAAAGACTCTTCCATTCAACAGGAAAATATAAACTCTGCAGGAATCTCCGTGTAATTCTGACTAGGCCTCCAGAGTATAGAGGCTGTGTATGTAAGTACCCTCTGCTAATTAATACTGCACTGTCACCCCACTAATTAATGCTCAGTAGAAGAGCTCTCCTGACATCTTCCAGGGTGTTAACAGAATTTGGATAAAATGAAGCCATGAAAGTCTGAGGAACAGCGGAGACCCCTCTATTCCTAAACGGGGTGGACTGAAGCCAGAGACCCTGAGAGGAGCTGTGGACGCAGAAAATGCCTCTCAGGTCACAGAGCTGAAGACGGGTGCAGCACTCTTCTCTCCCACTACAACCTCAGAGCTAAAGAAAGCAAATTTTGGGTGACATAAGGCATTTTCAGAGAGTTTGCTATGAATCCAGCATTTCTGTGGTTTTATACTGAAGGTCTTTGATCAATGGTGTTTGGTCAGTGTAAAGCCAGTGAATGTTGCCAACAAATGGGTGATGAGACTTAGGGATTGCAGGGCTTGCTGGACCATGGTGGAAGATGCATAAGGAGGACTGAGAAAAAGTATTCCAGCATGTTTAGAAGATGTAGCACATGGTGGAATGATCTGTGACTTTCTTTCCTCTCAGTGTCGTTATTACAGTTGACAAAGTGCTCACCCTTACACAGGAAGTCATGAGAAGGTCAGTCATCACTCAGAGCACAAACAGTGGCAGTTTTTTCTTATAAGAAAGTGGATTGGAAAGCTAAGAATAAGATGACCCTACCTTTGTCAATTCTGAAAAGAAAATAATGCAAATGCTGACAACTTGTGGTCTCTTGCAGCTCCTATGTTGCCTGTGAAGCCAGGACTTCTTCCTAGAAAGGAGCCTGTACAGTGCTGTGGACCTCTGCTGAGCACCTCTTTCAAATGGCATCAGAATCAAGGACAAGGTCCTCACATCAATGACTCATGCAATGATTCTAATGAGTAACTCTGTGCTGATGTTAATGAGCAATTGATTGCCAGTGCAACTGGACAGCACGTGGTTCTGAATTTCTGGTTTCTCAGTAAAACCTCTGGCTACAGGTGTTTTCCTCACAAACAAAAGTGGAGGACAAGTGCTTGATACCAGCGCAGAACTTTCTGGATTTGCAGGTATACTAAGGGAAGATTTAACTTGAGCACACTCAGTGCCACTGACTGCTAACAAGAAGTAAAAACACT
The DNA here is from genome assembly GCA_013398955.1 of Callaeas wilsoni. Lineage (NCBI taxonomy): Eukaryota > Metazoa > Chordata > Aves > Passeriformes > Callaeidae > Callaeas > Callaeas wilsoni. Next base: position 106,347 of record VWPU01012471.1, read on the forward strand.
TCCCTAATTATCCAGTGAGGTGCACCTGGAAAAACTGAAGTGCAGAAATATAGAAAAAGAAGGCACTTTGACAGTCCCTGAGTGGAGATGAGAGCTGGCATTTGAGGACAGTGCAAGGTTTCTTGCAATCAGTCAGGGAGGTATTTGTAAAGTGTTTCTGAAAACATGGAGAAATAAGGACTGCAGCCTCTCCAGAAACTGGGTTACCTGAGTTGGATGTTGTTCCCTTCAACTAACCTTGGAAAATGCTGGCACGGGCTGTTTTCTATTTTCTCCCCCTCTCTTTTTGAGAACTGCCATGGTGCAGTGAGTATGAAAAGCCACATGGTCCAGATGTTGAGGGAACAGGTTACAGCTGGCTGTGAGCTGTACCCCAGTGTCAGGAAAACTAATCCACCAACACCAGAGGTTTATGTCCAAAAGGGAGACAGAGGAGTCCTGTTACTTTATTCGAATAGAGGTAGGGGCCATGGGGCATTCCCCTGGGGTCTCTCACATTTTTGGAGGACGCAGTCTCCGTTTTATCCTAATTTCCCGGCCGCATTTTCCCTCTCTCTTTCCCCATTGGCTGAGGTACTTGAGAGGTACAGACTTCCCGGAACGCCTAATTCTTACGATTCCCTTCTAATGTATACCCCCCTTTGCCTTTTTTTAATTCCTCTGGAATTTATGGTTCTCCTCATTGTTTCTTTCATCTTTTGATATTCCGTTTCATTTATTCTCAGTCCTACAGTTTACTGATAAAGACAGCTCTCTCTTTCCATTCATCAATCAGTGGAATCCTTTCCCATTGTTTCTTTTACCTCTTAGTGCTAGTTTTTATCTACCAGCAGGCTCACAGTTTATTTGTAAAGACAAGTCCCTCATTCCTTTCACCAGCACCCCCCGAGAGGAGGGGTGTGTCTGATGCACCCTGATCCCATGGGGATGACCCTGCACCAGCCCCACGCCTCGGTGACTGCAGGAAGGAAACCTGCCCGTGGGAGGGGAGCAACAGCCACAGCAAATCCAGGAGTATGCTCATGTGCAGCCTGCTTGTGGCCTCCGGGGATGCCCGGGAGGATTCCTGCAAAAAGCAACACCCAGCTCTGCTTCCCTGTCCTGCTGACCCCCAGCCCAGCCCTTCCCTCTCATGCCCACGGCAGTTTCCAAGAAAAGGAAGCTGAGAGTGAGAGACTGAGGAGTTTTTAATGCTGACAAATGTTGTCCACTGCAGGTATAATTTGCCGCTTAAAGCCGTAATGGCCGTTTTATATACATTTTCTTGAACCGTCATCTGTGAACAATGGGCTTTTCTACAGAAATGCAAGTTTAACAGCCCTAAGGCTCGTCTAATTTATGCCATCAAGCTGATAGAGAGAATAATTTAAAAATTAACTTTCCCTCTCCCTCTGGTTCCCACCCCAGTACAGTTACCGCAAGCAGAGACCTCAGAGTGGAGACTCAAAATGCAGCTGCGTCCTGCCTCTTCAGCACCTATAGCTGTGTCCTCGATTTCCAGAATTAACTCAAATAAATTATGCATTTCTACATGCTTACCCAGGAAAAGTCTGCACAGTGACAGTGCAGAGTCACTCAGAAGACAAAAAATTCTGACCCTGTAGTTCTGTGGATGACAGATATTTTTTGCCTTTTGGCTGATACATCGCCACCTGGAATAATTTACTAAGGAGGAAACCAATGAAATCACTGCAGTGCCAGACAAAGAGGGTAAAAATACAGAAGGAGGAAAAGGAAAATTCCCATCAACATCACACTACAGAGCAATGAAAATGCCTCCCACATGCAAACTTCTCAAAAACATTTCCACGGGGCCTGGGCTTCTAATTTGGCTTCTATTTGTAGTGTCAGAGAGCTGGAGTTTGTTGAAAGGAGATAGACATGAGTTTTAGGGAGGCAGTATTATGAACACTCTTAGGAAACTGCAGCAGGTGTGAGTATTAATATTATTTTTCTCTACCCTGAAACTTGTTCCCTTTGCACATAAACCAGAGCTTTCCCTCTGGTCTGCGCCACGCTGGCTCTGTGTTGGTTTTGAGCCCCAAGGATCATCACGAGGCACAGACAAGCTGGCTAAAAGTCCTTCTGTGTAGCTGTGCCAGGTGTGTGGAGGGAGCAGTGATAGCTCTGCTTAAAATTAGGCTTAAATTGTTCCTTTTCCATGTGCTGACTATTATTCACTGGGTGTTACATTTGTCCTTGTCAGGGAGAGCCCACACGTACTGTGGGCTTCTTGTGGGTAAGTGCTCAATGCAAGGCCCTTTAGGATGAAGTGATGAGCTGGCTGCAGCTTTAGAGAAAGATACATTCATCTCCATGTCAGGCTGGCAAGTTTTATGCATTCATACATTAATTTGATTCACGAATACATACCTTTAATTTTCTTCTGATCTTCTTTTCCCGCTTTTCCTTTTTGTGGATGATACTTTTTATCCCCCTCTTTTTTTTTCTTCCTTGCTCATTTCTTCTTATGCTAAAGCAAGGACTTTCATTTTCTCCTTTGAAATCATCACGATCTGGCTTTGTGGTGTTTACTTGTGCACCCTCTTAAATTTTCCTCTAAATAAATATTTTGTGAATATGACAGCACGGAAGGGTGTTGGAAAGAAACCAGAGTCCAGCACAAAAGATCAGATGTCCCCAGCCTGCTGAAAAAAACACCCAAAACTATGCTGGGCCATAAAAGCTGAGCCTGCACATTCAGTAAGAGCCAAAACAATAGCAACTTTATTGTTCAATACTCATATGCTGTGTATTCTAGTGCTGGGACACAAATCTGTGCTACCCACCAAGGAGAAACCAGTATTTGTTTTCACCAATTCTACCCTTGCTGCAACCACAGGGTGACCTGACACTCTCCTGCAGCAGCAGTGGGGAGCAATCCTGGTCCTCCTGGGGAGGCTGCAGTGGGAGGAGGAGAGGTGGGAGGTGGTGGCTGACCTGGGGCTGGGAGCCTGCTGGTCCAGTCCCACATTGTCCCGAAGCGTGGAAACTTCAGGTCGTGCAGGGAAGAGTGTGAGCTGTGTGAGAGAACTGCAGCTCATGTATGAGCCCTCACATCCGCGTACTGGTGAGCCAGAGTTGAGAGTTTCTCAGGTGTGATGGTTTGAAATCTGTGGAAAAATCAATGATAATAAGGGGACCCCTGAAAATAAGGGGGCTGCTGATCTCCCATCTACCCTTCTCCTATTTTTTTCCACAGGAGGGCACTTTTCTTAATTACCTGCTCTCAAACACAAGCTTTGCTACAGCTCTGACCAGAACATCATGAGCAAGTGAGGTCTGACATTCAGGATTAGCAGAAGGAGAAGAAGCCATCACAATTCCCATTCTGCAGCTGATGAGGTGAGGTGTGTAGGATGTCTGTTGCTGTCCTCTGCAATCCTGGTTGATGATCAGGACAGAACTTGTGAAATAACCAGACAGCCATATGGTCAGCCAAGAAATTACATAAATATTTTTTTCTGAAATATCCACAGGACAGTGGCTCTGTTTTTCACATATGGCTTCATTTAGGAATTAGAAGCCTGTTAAGGCCTGGGAATGTGGGTGTACACAACATATAAACCCTGCTGGGCAAAGATTTTACCGTGATTTGAGCATGAAAAGCTGAGCGTACATTAGGGAAAGATTCTATGGCCAAATCACCCTCCAATCTTCCATCCCAGATGGGAAAGAGGTGTCTTTCCTGTACCTGCCTCTATCTCTGTATTATGTTAGTACATCTCAAGCAGAAATGGAGATGTGCTGAGTATATATCAATAGAATAAACCACATTTTTTCCTTTTTTCAATTCCCAAAATAAGGTTGGGAAATTATCTTTCTGTGCATGGACTTTCTGCAAGCTGGCAAAGAGGCTAAATTAACTGCATACATTATTCATTACAAATTATTCACTCTATGCAGCACATACTGATTGTTTAGAAAATTCATTCTTTTTGTCCTAGAAATGTCACTGGCTGTAACTCCTTACCTCATCATTGACAAATTCTGTTGATTGCTTGACTAGTTGCTTTAACTAATCCAGGATTATAGTTTGCAAGAATAATAATAGCCACTTCTCTAGCACTTTGCACATGAGGATCCCAAAACATGATTTCAAAATGCTAATTAATCCCCAGAGCACCTGGGAGATGAAGTATTCCTATCTTTATGGCAGATTTGTGGCATTTGAACCTTGTTGGGAGGTGGAAAGTCATTCTGCTGACTCACACAAGCTGCCAGGTCAGGTGGGTCTCATTAGGTCCAACCAGACAAGAAAAAAAGCCAAGTGTTAAAAAGGAAGGGGATGGGAGGGGGAAGAAAGGAAAAATGGGGAGGTGGGAAAGGTGAAAGAATCACAGGTTAGGTTTGGTTTCAGAGGCTTGTTCTTAGTGTAGTTGTTGAAGTGTCTGAATAAATTACAGTTAAATGGGAATGAGCCCTTCCAGCTGGACTCACCAAGCTGAATCCATCAAGCTTTTCCTTACCTTTTTGCAGGGTGTGTATCCTGGCTTGCCTACATGAGCAGTCACGTTTGGGTTGACCCGAGCTGGATGCCAGGCACCCACCAAAGCCACTCTGTCACTCCTCTCCTCAGCTGGGCAGGGGAGAGAAAATGTAATGAAAGCTTCATGAGTTGAGATAAAGACGGGCGAGATCACTCACCAAATACCATCATGGGCAAAACAGACTGAACTTGGAGATATTAACTGAATTTATTACCAACATAATCAGAGCAAGATAATTAGAAAGCAAATAAATCTTAAAAACACCTTCCCCCCACCCCTTCCTCCTTCCCAGCTCTACCTCCTGTCCCCCAGTGGCACAGGGAGACGGGGAATTGGGTTTACAGTCAGTTTATCACACGTTGTTCCTGCCACTGCTAGGGAGAGGAGTCCTTCTGATGCCTTGTAGAGGCTGCCCTGGAACAGAGCCTGGACAGAGTGAAAGGATAAAGGGTAGGTATTTATTAAAAGGCCTTTACAGGGCACACCTTGGGCAGTGCAGGAGTCTCACAGAGACTACACCCAGGATGGACACAGCCACAGGTTTTTGGGACAGATCTAAGTTTTGTCCATTTGCATATCAGAGCTTAATTGTCCAATTACAGCTTCAGGCAGTACGGTCCCATTCTCTTCGTTTGCTCTCCCCTAAATCGCTTTTGTTTACATTTCTCAGGGCCTGAGACAGTGAGGTGTCCTTGATCCTCAGGCCTAGAGAGGAATTGTTGTGTCTGACCAAAATGGGATCAGAAAAGCAGTAGCTAACACTCTACATGGAGTTCAGAGTTGTACACTAAAGAATGGCAGGATTACAAATACATGAAAATATAAAAGCTAAAATCCTAAGGCATCACTTCCACTGCCTCAGTGTGGCATCCCTTCCCTGGGAAACAGTTCTCCATGAACTTCTCCAAAGTCCCATCCCACGGGCAACAGTTCCCTAAAAATTGGTCCGACGTGGGTCGCTCTTCCATGGGTGCAGTGCAAGGACGGCTGGAGCCGCTGCGTGTGCTGTGCTAAGCGGGCAGTGACCTCTCATCTCGGACATCTGCATGTTTGCTGCCCTGGCAGATTCTTGCCCAAAGATGAAGCCATTTGATGGCTGGAAGAAGAAACTGTTTTGTCATCCAAACTGGTGAATGTGACAGCCTGGCAAGCAGACTGGATGGCCAAGGGTATCGCTTGCCTTTCTAGGTAGCAGAATGACTACATGGGAGTATTAAAAGCTGTGTGCTGGAGCCAGGTGATCTTTGGCTGGTGGAAGGACTAATGGCAGAAGGGTTTTTGCTGGATATATGCATCCCTTATGAACTTTCACCGTTTTCTGTAGGGAAACTGAGGTATACAAGGTGAGAGGAACTTACTGACTGAAGCATGAGGAGATGTGAAGACTCGGGTACTATCTTTGTATCCTTCATGAACAACTTTTAATGTTTTAAATTTTGCCTGCATTTGTTGGTCTCTTAAGAAATCACGTGAAAGGGCAGCTGAGGACTGAGCTAAGAGAGGGGAGCTCTGAACATCACGCACGTTGTGCAAAGGAATATGGAGCAAAACCACCAAGTAACCTGGATTTCCTGTCAGTGAATGTTTCCTCTGAAAGTAAAGAGCAGGGACTCTGAGCAGAGGCACGCAAATGTGAGTTACTCCTTTGAGGATAAGCAGAACTGGACATTTAGGTGAAACAAATGTTACTAGGGCTGGATAATTTAATGTATGCAGAGGGGCAGGGTAATGAAAGGGGGTAGTGGGTGCATGACTCTTAGCAGTGCCTTTGTGTAGAAGCATGCAGTATGGCAGCCAGCATCTGTGCTCTAAAAATGTAATTACCATCTCAAGAACAAAATCCAGACAACCAAAACCACAGGCAGAACGGCAGGGGACAGCTTATGGCTGTAAGCTGCAGTACGTGGATTCTTACGTTGTTCTGGAACTCAAGATTTTTAAAAATGGAGGAGGGGAAAAAAATCAACAAATAAGCCCTGAAAGTCAAGAGCACTCATCATTCAAGTCAAAAACCAAAAGACTGCCTAGCAGGGACATTTAGACAGAAAGAGTGTGACACACGAAACTTACACATTGCTGCAGGTTCCACTGCGGGGCCCTATGGCATTGATTTGATTAAATAAGAGCAGAAGGGGTATAGAGAACTGCTGCTGAAATTTTTGGTAAAACATCCTTGCCAGCCTTCATTGATATAAAAATAAAGGACTGACTGGGTCCGTATGACCTAATTCTATTCTTCCTTGCACCAGCAGACGAAGGAATTGCTTTCTGGAGGTTAATGGCTTTAGACTTGCATGTAAATGAGGGGAAAATCGGATCTTAAATCTCAAGGAAGCGAAAAGTAGTGACAGGATTTAGCACAGACCTCTTCCACAGAGGCTGGCAGGGAGGGATTGTGCAATTAGAGGAGCCTTTAGCAGTGCCATTCATTCTGCAATTGTCCTCCCATTTCAGTGCTGGTGGGGATTTGAGGAGGAAGAAGGAGGTGGCAGAGCAGCTGTGGATGGGACTTTGCGAAGGGCTGTCCCAGATCCCACCAGATGGTGTTTGTGTTGTCCCTTCCAGACAACATTTTTCAGGCTGAGTTCCTTGACTGTCTATGCTGACTCACCTTGGGGTGCACCTGCGCCATGTGAGCAGTATCCTGGCAGGAATCAGGGGGAACCTGGGCACCAGTGAGCTCCTCAAGCCTTGGTGACAGCTCTGGCTTTCTGAGACCACAAACACACACCCCACAACGTGGTGCAGTGGAGCAGGCGTTTGTATAACCCTATTCCCTCATTGGCAGGACTCTTCAAAGCCTTATCAAGGTTGAAGGGGACCAGGATGCTGGGCCAGGAGCCTGCTCTCCCATGAAGGAGTCCTATGTTGGACCTGCAGGAACACATCCAGATTTAGTTGTGCCCTTGTGCTGATGAAGAAAGAGCAACCTGGGCAGACAGGACCAGCCATGCTGCCCATCCTCACCTTCAACTCCCCAAAGTTAGATGTCCCAGACTGGCTTTTTGCTGGTTTCTCTTTCCCTTTGTGTGCTTGGGTCTTTCACTGTGCGCCTGGCTGGTGGTATTGTGCTGCTTCTGGGTGGGCACCAGAGCTACTTCCTATGTGCAGAACTCACAGATTCCTGCAGACAGGGCAGGCTCTGGTGCCCAGGAGACGAAAACTCTGCCTTGTGCTGTCTTGCACCTCTCTGTCACCTGAGTGAGCCCAAATACAAACCAGAGAGGCTGAACAGCTACTTCGAGCTTTTGAATCAGGGAGAAGTGCAGTAATTTTCCTGCTCAAAGGGCAAAGATAACAACAGCGTGTTTGCTATGGATATCAGATATCTGAAAAACCAAAAGCAGCCCTAGTGTAGCTTTTGCAGCCCTAGTGTAGCTTTATAGGGATCAATAGCAGGCAGGAACTTGAAAGTTTCCAGGTGGGAGCTCTTAAGGGCACACCTGTTTGCCCCCTGTGGAGCAGATAATGTGTTTCTGATGTTTTGTCATCTGCAAGCTCAAAGACTGTCTGGGGCTGCCATCCATCCATCCATCCGTCCGTCCGTCCATCCATCCATCCATCCATCCATCCATCCATCCATCCATCCATCCATCCATCCATCCACCCATTCTCTTCCCGGAAAAAAGGTGCGTGTCCTTGGAGACCCTGAGCCCCTGGGGTCTGTGTAGCTGGGGAGGCAGTACGAGGGCAATGAGCCTGAGGTGTTTCTCCTCCAAGTGAGGGCTGGGATGCACAGGGGACACAGGACAGAGAGGAATATGTCACTAAAGCCCATGCTGTCAGCTATGCACGTGGCTTCAGGGCCCCTAGAATGGCATTTCTCATATACAATTTAATTCATTCAGAGAGAAAAAAAAAAAGTATTCTGGCCTTGCCTATGTGATCTAGGATTTTATTTACCTTAATCTGTTACTTCATTTGCCCTCTGTTTGCTGCCTCTCACCTCTTTTGTATGTTTTCCCTCTTGCTGCATTTCTTAATGAAATGTGATTTCTCCAGTTTTCTGGCTGCTTCAAATCACCAACAAAAACCTGGCATGACTTTCTTTTAAAGACTTACTACTAATATACTTGTAAAATAACTTTAATCAATGCTACCTCTTGGGGAATTCCTAAGTAATTGCTAGAATACAACTAATTATTGTGCTGTTGCTTTACCATTCAGTCGTTACTCTTCTGTGTAGTCGTAAGTTTTGCTAAATATTAGCTCTCTGATGAGCACCCCTGTTAAGCTGTGTTTTTTCTCAAGAAAATGTGTAATTTACTTAATTAGTTCCATTCATCTGTTTAACTCCTTTGCTGCTATGTTACCACTTTTGAGAATTTTTTGGCATTTCTAACTTAAAAGCCTGAGAGGAGCTTCCTAAAGAAGAAGTAAGTGGCTTCATCTTGTGAGTGCTTACTGACTGTGGGGAAAATGGTCAGTATCCTTTTCCTAAAGGATAACCCCCCAAAATATCAATGGCTTTTGTTTCTCAGGAGGTTCAGAAAAGGGCAAGGTGAATATTATATTCTGAATATTTTTCAGAAAATTTTGAGGGGAGAGGGGGTGTGTTTTGCTGTGGTGGTGAGAATATTTGGCTTTTTTCAAGCTGGTTAAATGCAGATTGTTGCTGGTGTTGTTAGCTCTGTTTAAAATTAAACATAACTCCTTTTTCCTCATACTTTAGACTAATGGAATCATAGAACAGCTCAAGTAAGAAGGAACTCTGAAAGATCACCTGGTCCAGCCTTCCACAGGAATGGGAGCCTAGGTGAGATTATTTAACATCCTGCCCATGTCTCTGGGGAGGTTGTTCCAGTGAATGACTGGATTTCTAATGCTGAAAAAATGCCTTTCTTATGTTGAGATGAAATCTCTTGTCTTGCGGCTTGTAGCTGTTGCCCCTTCTCCAAGTGGCTCCTTCTGAAGAGGGAGCTTCAGGCCTCTCTGTAGCTGCCCTTCGAATAATGAAATGCTGGGATGGCGTTCCCCTGAGACGTCTCCAGAGAGAAAAGACCCAACTCTAGTAAAGACAAAGGCAACAAATGTATTGAGACTTCTGCCTTGCCGGCATTATGATGTTTCCCTGCCCCACTAGCAATGAGCCTGTGTCTTCCCTGTGCTTCCACTTACTGCCCATGGATCTGAAGATCCCTTGCTTCTTGTTCTTGGCATCCTTGGCCAATTTCAGTTCTAGATGAGCATCAGACTTCCTGTCTGGGAAACCCCTGTAGTTTCTAAAGCATTTCCATTAGAGATGTATGCAACTGTTATCAATTGCAATGTGTCACCTTGTGTTTTCCATTTCCAAATATTCTGTAAAATATGGTTTTTCCCCCCTCTGCACTAGCCTTGGCTTTTGCCTGTGTGCAGTGAGGTGGTGTATGCTTAGACACTGTCACTTGGAGTAGTCTGTGGTAGTTCATTATTGTTACTATTGTAATAATTATATTAGTAAAGCAAAGCTATCACTAAGGTCTGCAATGCCAGCAGAAGCTTCTTCCAATTTATTTAACACTGGGTACTGACAGGTAATAATGGCTTGAAGAAGTGCTTGTAAAAGACACTTTCCCCCCTAACTTGGTTAGAAAGCTTCTTAAAAAATTATTGCAAGCACTGTAACTTATTCAGATTCTGTAAAATAATAGATTCTCCTGAAATGTAGGAGTGTGGAGTTTTTTCCCCTTTATCAAATCTCTGCTGACCTTTTTGGGATTATTTCCACCTTGGTTGCACCTGAGCAGTAACACAAACTACACAACCCCCCTGACTGCCCCATCCTGGCATGTTTAGCACTAGGAGGGGCTGTGTTGGCTTGGCTGACCCAGGAAATCCCCGCTCTCTTATTCCATGCACTTTCCTACCTTGCTCTCGTGTCCTGGTTCAGTGGTGCGCGGCCACGGGCAAGGTGTGCAGACCCAAGGGGCAGGGCAGCCTGGGAATGTGCTGGCAATTCCATCATCCTAGCACTTCTTTGCTCAGTGATTCACAGGATTATATTAGTAGCAAACCTGACTGGCATTATCTCCCCATATTTGGGGAGAAGGGGCAGAAAAATACTACTGGTTACATTTGCAGAATAAGGGGAGGGGAGACATTTGTCCTCCTGTGGGACCTCGGGGATACCAATAGCAAAAATAAAAGAAAATTGAAATATTGATGGAATTTCTTATGCACCTGGCATTTTCTGTAGTGATACGGGAAACTCCAGGTGGCTTAGCTGTCATCTGTATATGTTCTATTGTAAAAAGTCCTCCTTTTAGACATTCTCAATCCCTGCGTCATGAAGAAACAGGCATCATGAAAGCAGTTTGTAACAAATTTATTAGCCAGTCATATGCATTTAATTAATGTATAGCTCTGTATTCTACTTGCAGGCAAAATTAATAAAGAACAGAAAGAGATGCCAAAAGTGAAGACACACCTTGTTTTCTCTGCTGATGATGTAATTCCAGACTCATCTGCTGTCAGAGGTTCTGGCGGTAAATTTGCCTGCTGAATTTTTCCAAGTGTAAAAAGCATGTGGATGAAGCCTGAGTAGGAGTGGTGGCACTTCATTCATTCTGTGGGTGAAGAGGCAGCCTCCCCTGTCCTCTCCTTTACTTCCAAGCATTGTTTAAAGTACTTCTGTAGTATATGGAGGAAGCTAACCTGGGAAGGCAAGGAGCCGGCGAGGGTGTTTGTGCCAGGAAAACGCAGGCTGTGTGTGACCAGTGTGTCACCTCCCAAGGTCAGGTGGGGCTGACACCTCAGTCCCGTGCAGAGAGGTCCCACGGGGGTGGCTCCCCGTCACGTTAGCAGCTGCACAGAGCGATCCTCTCTAATGCCTTGTGTGGTGTTACTAGAGAGTCACTTGGCATCCTAACAACAGCTTTGATCTGATTAATGCAGCCCAGCAGGGCTTTCCACAGGAATCAGCCGTGGGATGCTTTGGAGTGTGTGAACCTAACATTAGGCAGCTACAGGTGGCCTTTTGCTGTTAGAAGGGCAGAATAATGTAACTTCATATTGCTGAGTCCTCCTGGAATTGCACACTGTGGGCAACATAATCCCTGAGAATGCATTTGTGTTTTCTTTAGCCTTGGAGTCACCAATCATCTGTGGTTTTCTCTGTCACCTGTGTGTTAAGATGTTTAAACAGAAAGGCCAAGGCTCTGCAGTTGTATTAATACAAAGCCAGAACAAGACCCAAGAATGTCAGGGTTTTCTACAGTGTTTATCTAAGGAAGAAGTGTCCCAAACTGTAGATGACACACCTCACCAGCAGAACAAGTAAGGCACTTTGAGAAGAGCTGAGCAGATACTCTATTTCCTTCCAGCCTTTCCCACTCAAACCACCCCCCCCCAAACCAAAACCAACCAAACAACAATAACAACAAAAATCACACCAAAAAACCCACCCCAAGAAAACACCCAAAACCCCAAGTAATAAGTAGTCAGGCCTGTCACAGCATTGTCACTTGCATAAAAATCATTTTAACTTCCTCCCCTTTTTTCACAGTCAAACTCAAAATTATTTTTAGACTGGAAGACTTAAGAGAGCTAGTTGCTTACTTTCCAAACACAATATTTGTCACAGTTTGTCAGTTCACAAAATGTGTACGTTTGGAGGAAATGGCTTTTTTCTTACAGAAAATTTCTGACCTGTTCAATTTTTATTGAAGTGGCTCCAGCACGTGAAGCAATGTGCTGTATTTAGTTCTTCTGTCAGGTGCTACTCCTAATGAAGCTGTGCAGTGGGCTATTCAGTCATGAGCCTTAAGTGTTTTTCTCGAGACAATAACAAAAGAAGGAAGCATCAAACAACAGGAATAGGAGCAATGAGATATCAGTAAGGGGAAAGGGCAAAATCCGTGGACCTGGGAATACTGCTAGGCACACTGCCACCATGAAAACGTAGAAGAAAGCATATGGTGAACTGTGACACAATATTCTGTATAATCAGATAATTTAGCAAGATTTAGTGGGTTGCTTTATGGCTGAAGCATGGAATAGAGCAATAATTATTAATCTGTCACTTCCATTGACTTTGACTACATAGGACAATTGCCGCTTGATCTACTCTACAAATCCAGACTGGTCACATTCTCACTTAAACTGTGCTAATTCAGGTTGTCAGAAGATCAGATTAATTGGTCCTAGGGACGCCCTGCCATGTCTGCTTTCCTCTGACAATGTCTCCTCTACTTAGGGCTGGGAGATAGGTATGGGAACTGCAGTGATGCCTCAGCTCTGCTCCCGGAACCTACAAAGGAAGCCTTGGATGACTAAACAAATGCAACAGTCCCTGCCCCGAGGTGACCCAGATCCATCCTAATGCTGGAAAGGCCTCGGCTGTGGTGAGGAGATGACAGCTCCATCTTTTAGCAACACCTCCATCTTTTAGCAACATCTCCAGCATTATGTTCATTGTTGAATGTAGCTTTGGATATCTCACACACACACGCCCCTCTGGTTGTGTCCTACGAAGGTTGGTTGTCTGAGTCACTGATCAAAAGGTTTTTGCTCTTTTTCTTTGCCATTTCCCGGTTTTCCTAGAAGCCCTTTTGTTGATTTCCACCACACCTTGCCTACAAAACCTCAAAAATTCCTCCTTCTCCCTTCTTTTCTTCCTGTCCCCTCTTGCCTATTTTCTTCTCCCACTCGTTCTAGGAGCACACTGTGTTCTGCATGGATTTAAAGCCCTGCTATGAGATTTCATGCTTCAAGTTCATTACTGCTTACTCATGAGCCAGGCAACAGCTGAGTAATTCACCTTTACAGAGCTCCTGACACCCACGGGGACCAAAAGACTGAGTCTGAGAATGGCATCACCATCAAGGTGACTTCTGAGGCACCAGAGCACTAAATCTGTTTTACTGGCAGCACTGAGGGCTATTTCACACAGGGTTTTTGGTGGACGTGTGTTTTGTGGGGGTTTTTTGTGTGTTTTTTGGGGGGGTTTTGTTTGATTGGGTTTTTTTTTGTTTTGCCTTGGGGTTTGTTTGTTGGTTTTTTGGTGGGGTTTTGTTTGTTTGCTTTGTATTTTTTTTAATGTAGGCTTCCTGCTACACTACGAAACATTGACTCTTGTTTCAGTTTTTCCCTTTTCAAGTGCCTCCGAAACAGAATAATTCTCACAGTCAAAACACTGTGAGCATTAGCAGCACTGTGACAGTTTTATCCTACAGTTTAAAAAGAAACGGTCTTTTATATTAACCAAAAAATATTTCCCTAACCTCCCTCTGTGGAAACACACCAAAAAAGTTGCTCTGAATGTATGGCCTGAGACAAAGGTGGAGTAATTCACCCGCCTTGTCTTCAGGGTGCACAATGAATCTGTAGCCAGACAGCCATATTTCTTGCTTGGAGTATCCCAGCCACACGAATAAACATGATTTTCTGTCTAAAACCTGAGGAGTAAATGAAAGATGCTGAGAGGAGGAGCTGCAGGGTTTAGTGGCTGGGCTGCTAAGTCTGTCTTCTTTTCTTATTCCCTTTATTGATCATGTGTATCTTCAATAAGTCTCTCCTGCTCTCTGTATCAGTTTTCTTTACTGTCCTGTTGCTCCATCTCTGACCCATGAAATCTTGTTTTTTCTGTGTGCTTGGTGCAACAGGCTGCAGTGAGCCAAGCAAGAGCAATGTGTGCAGGGCACTCAGAAATGTGTGCTTGCCAAGAGGGCTTAACCTGGCACCTCCTTCTGTGCTTGTGGCCAGCTGTAAGGGGCATCACTTGCAGACGGGATCACAAAACACTGACCTCCATCCACAGCCCTTTTCCCCAAGCACTGGGAATGTCAAATTCTTGAGAGCAGCAGAAAATCTCCCTGTAAACTTGCTGAGCTGTCTGCATGTAGCAGAGCAAAGCCCGTGACTCGAAATTTCACTGCATTTTGTATATTGTGCGGTTGTGAATATCCCGGCCGCCCCTCTCCCCTCGGTGCTTGCTGTGCTGCACACGTCAGCGTGAAGATCCTGCTCCTCAGGGGTGCTGCTCAATCTCTGGGCTGTAAATCCCTGTGTGCCATGCAAATAACAAGGAATCATCAGCTAATCTCTCATGAAGCTAATGATGCTTCAAATGGCTGTACAGATTATAGTTCTTAGCAATGCTGAGATTTTGCTACTCGAAGTATCACCTGCTAATGGTCCCTCACGCTGTTGATCACAAACTGGGCCATTGTTTTTACCTGCAGAGCTGGAATTTAATGACATTAGAGCTCTAAGGAAAGCTTGGTGATATATAAAGTGGAATACCATTTCCAGATTCTTTACTGCTCCTCTTCCTTCAAGAGGAAGTGTTTGGTATGAATTTGGGATAAATGAGGGCTTTGCCAGGCCGATTGCGGTTTTCCTTTCTGAGGAAGCACAGGCGGATTTGCCCTCAGCAATCCTCTCCCATTATATGCTCAATAACAGACTGAAATAGGTTTAATATAATTGACTTAGCATTGTGGGAGGATACTTTGCCAAGAAGTGGGAACTGGCTTGTGCCAGCTTAAAAGGTCATTGCTGTGTAAGAGTGTCCCTTCACACATTATCTGCAAACACGGCCTTTGATCCAGTGTAATTGATTTTAAAATCTGATAGCTTGCCAAATTGATTCATAATATGAATTACTGATGGGAAAGATTCTTGAATTCAAATGTAAGTGGAAAAACTTCATCAACCCAACTGACCTTTGTTTGCAGCTTCTGCCTTCCTTGTGTTTAATTAATGCTTTCCACAGGAACTGGTGGAAACCCTAGAAGGCAATAGTGGAAAATAAAGGCACAAGTGGGCACTTTGCCTACTACATCCCTTATACGAGAAGACAATGTGATGAAAAGGCACTTTAATTAGCAGCAGCTATGGGTCTGTTTCTGATCTCATACAGGTAATTATTTTGTGTGACTATGTATTCACTTCAGTTATTCCTGAATTACATCCTTTTCACCGCAGTCAAAATTATGCCTAATGTCCTCATGATATGGAGAATCTTTGGACTAGGAAACTAGCTAAAAGCATGCAGTAATTCGAAAAAAGAAGAAAGCTCTCTGAAAAAAAAAAAAGGGCAGTTTCTTGGAGACTAGAATACAAAGAAGTGATAGAATAGTTGCCTGCATAAAAGTGCAATAAGAATGTAGTCTAGGCAAATGCATGGGGTTGGCTGGTGCTTGCAGGAAGGTCATCTGGTTTATAAGGATCAAGTGAGGCTGGAAAAAATTCTGTAACACTGGAGAGACTAATTTCATTCTCCACATAGAGCAGCAAATACAAAAAGGGAAGATTTTGCCTCATCTGAATTTCAATAAACCCTGAAAAGTGGTAGAATGCCATGCCCTGAGATAATTTTCCTGTGAGGGAACAAATCCTTTTTTGTGTGTTTGTCTCTGCGTGGTCGAGCTATTGCCCAACAGGGTGGAGAGCACATTTGCCCTGCTTGTAGTTCTGCACCTGAACTTTGAGGGTGAGGGTGACAGGTAACTGCAGGTGAACTGGTCCAGCGAGTGAGAAAACAGAGCTGTAATAGTAGAGGGGGACTTCCATGGTCTGCTTTGAAGTTCAGTGCCTTGTCTGCATTGTTGCTCGTTATTTCCTTCCTATGAACTGCAATATGCTTAGAGAACCCTTCCAAAAATGGGTCACGCTGGAAGGGCACTGCTCCTCTGTGTAGGTCGGTTATTTAATTCTGAAAGGCGTTGAGCAGCATGAAACTGTGAGATTATAATGAAATGGGGCAATCAAGCAAAAACTTGCACCCATTTACTTTTTGTCGTCTTCTATTAGTGTCCTTATTAGTGGTGAGAGCTGCATGAGTCTCTTGCTATCAAAGCCTGAAAGTGACCCTTTTGGGTCACTTTAGTAGCCAAAGGACTGGATTGACCAAAACCAGAAATATCTTTAAAGTATCATCATTGGCACTGAGAATGGCTCCAGCAGTGATGTGTGGGTCTGCTCTAATTACTAAGCTTAAATTTCCATTGGTGTTTAGGGAAAATAATGATAAGAGAAATCTTTATCTATCAGTGTGATGGATGTACCTGTTTTTTCATCTCATGTCTCAGGAAGGGGGAGGAAAACCTTCAGTTGCAAGCTGTTTTCAGTGGCTGATGGTTTTTGGTCTGGATTGCCAGAGCGCAGAGAGTTTGGTCTCACAAAGACAAGTTGTAGAGAAAGGAATAATAAGAAAATATAGGTAGTTTCCTCTGATAAACTGAGGTGCATGGTCTCTTATATCCAAAGCCTGCCAAAAGTTTTTATGCAGGCTATAATTCAAAGCCACCATCAGATTATTGACAGACTCAAGGACCTGGTAGATAAGGAAATTGAAAAGAAATAAAATGTTTCACAGGAAATATTCTTGAAGCAGGTGCCTCACTTCTTTCCTGTACAGCATGATTTCCATTTTGATGCTCTCAGCTAACCATATGTCATTTATTGCAAGAAACTTTTGTGACATTCAGAGCAGTCAGGCACATTTGTCTCCAAGCACTTAGCCTGGTTCTGGACTTTAACCACTGATAAAGAAATGTTGTGTATTAAAAACTGTCATGTAAGCCCTGAAATCCTCATCTGAGATCTTCTAGGAAAGAAAAAATATGTAACAAAGGCTATCTGCTGAAGCCAGGACATGTGCCTCCAAGCCAAGAAGATGGCACAGATGTGTCATTTGAGGAAAAAAAGGGAAGCTCCTGATGTACCTTGAAGTTCTGTGCTTGGGTTTGCCCTCTGAGAGCCATTGAACCTCTGTCCTGTTGCTTCCCAGTCTGTTAAAGTCACCAGTATTAGGATTTTTTCCTCCCTGTTGCCAAACTCAAAGTATTTTTAACAAAATGTACCCAGCAAAGAATGGGTACATTAACCAACTTCACCATTCACTGGAGTTGTAGAGAACAATAATCATCTTTTCTAAAGCAATGCACAGTTAAGGGAATTTTTCTGGCACCCTTCTGCTGTTGTGAAGGATGTGGTCAGAGAGGACTGTTGTATCAGTTCCCCCTATTTTTATCAATTTTGCTTATCTGGTCTTCTTTAGCGGTAGAAACTCTGTCCGCCATAAGGATTGTTTTCCTTGCTTTTCTAGGTCTGTAATTCAAAATGTCAATAATTTTTAGTTCAGTTTAATTTTTTCTTCATGAAATTGACTATAATCCTATGATTTTGAACTACCTTTTAGTGCTTTCAGCTTTACTCAACAAAACAGAACCCATCTTTTCTTTTAAGCAAACCAGGTTTGGTCTGAAAAGACAGAGGGAGAAAGAACTATTAAGAATTGTTCAAAAAAATTACCAAAGCAGGACCACTACCCTGTCTTAGACTAGTCAACATGTCTATAAAAATCCAAATGCAATGCAGTTTTCATGTCCTTTTTAAATGGTCTCCCACTGTCCTCTGCCACATGCTTCCAGACCAGGAGCAGCATGCATGGTCTGCTGTTGTTAAGTGGAATCACTTCAGCCTAAATTACACTGCTTCTGACTCCTGCTTGTTCCACTTTTACAGATACACTGTTCTCAGGATGACTATTCCTATTTTTCTCACTTAATGACAAAAAATTAATGCTCCCAAATGCTTCAAGGAGAAAATCAACACTTTCTAGGAGGCTCCAGAAAGGACAAAAATACCTAGTCCTTCATTTAGATGTACACGAGTTGATTAGAAGTGATAAATTATTAGGTCCAAATAGATATTTATTTGCATGTACATTCTGAAACGGAATCATTTATGCTAAGCCAGACATCACATTATACAGGTTGGAGAAGCAGGCGTTTATAACCCTGTCACAGGACACACAAATGAACCAATAAAACTCCAAGGTATCTGGGGATGAAGAAACATAAACCAGGTTTTTTCTGGGGCTGAGCCCTTGTGGCTCTGTGTTCAGCTTCTCTGAACAGCTGAAGCATCTTGGAGGCTGCTGTGATGTGTCCTGGCAAGTGGCAACGGCGAGCATTTGTGACCTTGGGAAGAGGGAGGTGGTCAGGGCTGATTGATTGTGTGCTCTGGAAGGCAACAGCTCTGGTTCTGGACATCACACAAGTTTTCCAGGCAAGAATAATTTTTGTTTTCTTTTTGTCCCTATACAAAAGCTCTGCTTTGAAGGTCGTTCTGCTTTGAAGGTCATTCTGCTTAAACGACTGTTTGCTGTGGGCCCAGACTCTTTCTTCCCCTGGATGGATCTGGGTCTGACGATGTTTGTGTTTCTGATGAAGTCCATAAGAAATTGTATGTGGCCTTTTCTTTCTTCCAGTGGGTGCCTGGCAGAAGCATTGTACTCGTGAAATCTATGGACTCGGCACAACACAAAGGAGCCATGCACCAGCCTGGACACACTTCCAGCCTAGCAGGCAATAACAATGCATTTGCTGTGCTTCATGTATCCTTTGATTTTAAAATGACTGACAGCTTGTAGCTGCCATCTGTCAGTGGAAAATCTAGTTATTACAAGAAAGCAATTTACTCACAGAATTTGAAAGGAGATTCTACCCTACTGCCTTCGTTGTTAAGATGCAAAACACTGACATGATAAAAAATGTGATAGCCATCACTTTAGGATTTCTTTTGTATCCCTTGATGGGATCACACATCTGTCCCAGGCACTTACACAGAACAGTTTGAAAAATGCTACTGCGAGGTGTTAGTAGGTGGGGCTTCATCCAGCTGTTGTGGAATAACATGAATGAAATTCCCTTTTAAAACAAAATGTGAGTTTGGGGGTGGTCATAGAAAAGTCCATTTTGTGACTGATGTCGTAAGTTTTTTTCCCATCCACTTATAATCAAGATGAAGACAGATTTGTAACACTTGGAAAATATCCCTCTCTAAAAAGCCTTTTTTACCTTTGGGTGGGTATGAGCCTATACACAGCTACAATGACCTACTCTTCCAAGTGGCCACCAGTTTTACGAAGGCTTTCTGAAGTACTGATGTTTTATCAAACTGGGACCTGAGGAGTCCCTAGAACATCTTTGGAACGTTGAGAGGAAGGTGGGCCCTGAAGCTGGACAATGTGTGTTTCTGTGTGCACTGGCCAAGAGAAAAGAAACGTAGGAAATGTGCAGCAAATGCCTAAACCAGCTACAACCCATTTGCAATCGTCCAGGGATCACGAGGAGAGGGGGAAGAGTCAACCCAGAAAAGACAGGACCAGATAAAAATAACGGAGTTGAGTTAGACCAAAGTGATCCACCTGGTGTGTGCCCCTTTGTTAGGAGCATCCTGGGAAGAGCAGAGGCAGCTTCAAACAGCAAAAGGTGCCTGGGGGAAGTGGAGCCTCCCAGTATCATGTGGGAATGGAGGAGCTGCAGCAGTGCTGCTGCCAGGGTGCTGGGAGCTGGTTATCCACCATCTGAGAGCCCAGCCACTGATCACCGGTATTGGCTTTTCTTATCAGAAGCAGCATTTCAGGGCAAGATTACACTCACAGGGCTAGAAATGTCACAGATGAATGGTTCTGTCAAAAAATTACTGGTTTGTCAAAACTAACACACTTCATGGAGATTTGTCAGTTCAGAGAAAGTTGTTTGGAACAGTAATGAGAAAACTTTGAAGAAATCAGGCAATTTGATTCAATTCTTCAATATGGAATGTTTCAACTTTTTCTGTTTGAAAATAAGTTTGCCTCATTCTTTTTTCTTTTTTTAGTAGTCTATAGAATGTGTGCTAGTTAGACTGAAAAGTTTTAAATCAACAAAATACCTCCAAATGATTAATTCAAGATTTTTCTTGAGGTGGTTGCCTTTTTGTCCTCTTCCTTTCTACATCATTGTATTCCAAAATAGAAGAAATGGTAAAATTCTCTGTGAGGAGAGGGGAACGTAACCAACATACATTTTGTCTCTCCTCTTGCTCCAGATTACATATTTGTCACAGACTTCAGAAATGGCTTTTCACCTGCAATAATTTCCACCAAAATATACAGCTCATAGATACCTGAGAAGATGCAAGCAGACTTGGTAACATTCCATGCTGTCTTTCTGTCAGTTAATGTTCCAGTCTCAAACAGAAATAGTTAAGTGTCGAAATCCTGTGTTGTTATTACAAAGTTTGCATGCAGAATCAATGAATTTTCATCTGGGTATCCCCTTACTAACCTGGAGACAGCTACAGTGCCCTGTCAGAGCCACAATCTTTAATTCCAGAAGAAAGTAACAGTAAAATAATAAAATTTAATCTGGAGTGTAAAGGAAGAACTGTTGAAGTTAGACCACCAAAACTGGTCACTGCTTTGAAGAGATGGGTCAAAGAGTGGGAATTTCTTTCTGTCTGGGGGCAGAAGGAGTCAGATCAGCACATAATCATGCACTGAATGTAAATCTTTCTGGTACTCTGGGTGTGTTTTACAAGCAGGGAAACGATTTGAAGAATATGCTGACCTCATCAATTTAGGCATATGAAGAGTCAATCCAATTTTAGGGCTGTGTACTCCCAGGGGGTGCAGGAAATTGTATTAACTTCTACAAAAGCTGTCTCAGGAGCCCTAGTACTAGCCAAAACCTTTTACTTGGCATCATGCCCCCCTAATTAACAAGAAAAGGCATTGGGAAGAAGTTCTGCAGAAAATAAAACCAGGGATGAAAACTGGCAGCATTGCAAGGGGGAAGACGCAGAACTACACACGATGCCTTAGAATTCCCTCTACTTCCAAAAAACCATCTGTGCCTGAGCTTGGCACAGCGCTGGAGGGATTCTCACAAGTGCCCGGTCCATTAGGAAATACTGGCAGGTGGAAGTTACACAGTGAGTGCAGGCACCTAGGATAACATTTGCTGTGCTGCTGTAGACTTGGTCCTGTGCTAGCAGGATGCAAAAATGTAGGCAAATTACCTGGTCTGTGCCAAGGGACCCCTCTGCAGAGGGAAACAAACCCCTTCAATTCCCTAAGCAATCTGGCAGCCACAGCCAGAGTTGCCATGGGGCTGGGACCCACCACCACGCAACAAAATGTTCAGCATCACCAACACTGGGTGATGGTGGGATTGCAGTCTGACCCTGCTTCTGTGCCCTGCAATGCGGCAGAAATGCCACAGGTGTTTGACCCCATGTGCCGGGTTGGACACAAATCCAGGGGAAACAACGCGAGAGGGGCGTCTCTCTCTCCTGCCTGCCAGGCAACGCCTGCCCGACGTGTTCGGGAAAATAATTTCTCGAAAGAAAGAAAAAAAAACTATTTATTTAACAAACAAAGTCCTCCGCTGGCACGGGGCAAAAAAGGATATTGAAACCCCCTCACCCGTCCCCTAAAGGAGGCTGGTGGATTTTAGAGTTCTTTCTGTAGGTAAAACCTGCAGTCCTGAGCTGGGCTGGGCCGGGCCAGGCAGGGTCCGACGATCCCCCTGGGAGGGTCCCGCCGAGCAGGTCCAGAGATGACAGCGGGGCTCAGATGAAAAGCAAGTCAAAAACAGTCCAAAAAGGAACAGAAGCCGCTGAGGCAGATCACAGTCCCTTCTCCGCTGAAAGCCGAAGAGACTAGAGAGTAAAAGTCCTCTAACCAACAAATGTTGTCAGAATCAGGAGAGAAAAGAATGCAAACATTCTAGTTACAAGGTCAAGCGAGCCGCTTTGGAGAGTTCTCTCGGCTTCTCTCTCCCCCCTTTGCAATTTAAAAGTACACTAGAGATCAAGCAGGCAATGGAGAATACAGTATGGTCATAGAATCACCCCAAGACACCCCAGTAAAACAAACTGCTGTGTTAAATGTTCTACAGTGGGGTTGAGTTTCTTGCTAGAAAATACACTTCAGCTGAGAGCAGCTGTAGGTTACACCAGCTGAAAGTCTTGGCTGATGAGCCTTTTAATATAATAAAAAAAATTAATTGCTTGAGTAATTTTTTTTGTTTTCAAAGTGAACAACATTTTAAGCATTACTTTGAACAATATTTTAAGTGGTATTTGCAAAAGATAGTTTTTTCTTTTTCTCTTCATGACATGTTACGATATGACAATTGATTTTTATAGTCTCAGTAGTAAAACCAAATTTTCTTTCTAGATTGCTGGAAGTTTTCAAGATATTTTTGGTGTTAATTTTGAGAAGAGGCTATGTTTTTTGGGAGGGAAGAAAAACAATTTGAAAGAAAAAACACTGAACATTTTTGTCCTGACCTTCCTGACATCCTGCATTCTATTCCCTTTTCTCAGTCATTTGTCTGCACATTTTGCCATCTTACTAGACAGGAAGAATAAGAAAGATGATTTACCAATAACCTCAGTATTTTTGTAGGCCCATATTTTAACGCTTACTTTCATTTTGTGAAATGAAATATTGTGAAATTTTTGTTTTCCCTAACTCAGGCATTAATTTTTTCTGTGACCAGCATGGCTCAGGAGCAATACCCTTCATGCCATGCTGTCAGTGGAGATCCAGAACACTCGGCTTTGCTGTTGCTGGGCTTTAAGTTTCTTCTCCAGGCAATTAGGAAGACTCACAAAAATAGAAGCAACATATCCTAGCAAAAATGGAAGAAAACAGCAGTAAAGGTTGGGCTGACATGTGGAAAAGTTGGACCCTTTTGTGTAACCAAAGAAAGTATGTCCTGCATTTGCAGAACCTCTTAAATATGTGAAAAATGGAACCGAGTTGGCAAGGAAGACTAATTGAACTTGGTAGGAAAACAAGACTAAGGAATGTGCACATTGTTGCACCAGTAAGTTTGAAGGTTACACAAAGGAGGGAAAAAAAGTGCTTATCATAACTCATAATATAAATTACTATTCAAATACAGCTGGGTGTATTTGTAACGAGCGTAACCAAACTCAAAGGTATTAAAGCAAATGGAGCAAACCAGCAGAACCAGCTGAGAAACTGAACCCTGATCGTTCAAGCAAACAGACCTCTGGGGAGGGCCAGGGAGGGAATTGGCTTTGGGGATAAAACTGAGCTGTGAGACCAAGAACTTTATGCAACGATATGGCCAGAGAAACCAGTGGATAACCAGCTTCCAGCCTCTGACATTTCTGAGTCAGCTGGGCTTTGTTCAGATGTGGGGACACCACTGGAGTTATAAAACGCTCCAGGTGCCAGCAGTTGTGCTTGCTGCAGCCCTACTCTGTTGAGTGTTGCACGCCTTAATTTGTTTTCATTTCTACTAATGAAAATAAATAGCAATGAGAGAACTCCAGGGAGGGTAGAAAGAAACGGCATTTACGTTTCAAAGCTCTGCAGCCCTGCTCTCTAGTGTGCAGTTGCAGTGCGAGGCAATGTTCATGCCTTGTTAAATAAAAAACAAAGAGTGAAAGAAGAAAACACAGCTGTTTTACCAGAGAGCACAGATTCCATCTCCTATTCACCACTTTACAGATTCTTTGCAGTCTCTGGCCCAAGGCTACATGAACATGAATATCTGAATTTTTAATGTAATAGCTGAAACTTTTCTTTCCACCTTGAAAACACTGACAAAAGCATCACAAAATTCAGCCTGAAGTTGAAAGGTGTGGGGAAGCTCCCTAAGAGTTACAGTGTGCTGCCTGCCTCACAAACAGAAGAGCCACTGAGGCTCCTTTTCTGCTCCTACGTCTCCAGAAGAGAATCAGAGCTTGAGCCCGGTGAGTTACTATGGGGGCCCTCAGGTTGCTGAAGAGGAGCAATCCAGGGCATTCTTCAGGCATCCTCCATCAGCTCCTCCAGTTAGGCCCTTGTCCCAGTTTGAGAGACAGGTGTCTGCTAAAGGAGGCAGATGTCTTCCTTGGAATAGAAAAAATGTGGACCCCCTTCCCTCCGAATTGTTATAGTTTTGAAATTAAGGGGCTCTCAGGCAAAGATATGAGAATAGGAATAAGAGTCCTTTACTAGTATAGCTAATGAGGCAAAAACAACAACAACTTTGGCATTAACAACAAACAGAACTAGGAACTCAATGACGGCCGTCTCGGTCGCAGGCACTCTCCCCTTTGGCGCCGTGCCGGTCACCGCTGGCAGGGGCGCTCCGGCGGCAAGCTGGGACGGCAGAGACGGGCAGAAGTCCTGGGATGGTGGAGGAGATGTATCACGGTCTGGAGCCGCAGTGGGAAAATCCCCGGGAGGTCTCGGCGGGCAGGAGGTGCGGGGCTACAGAGCGGCGAAGGCTGGGAGCAGCCCCGAAGAAGCGGCGGGGGCCGGGCGGGGCAGCGGCAGCCTGGCTCCGAGGGAGGCAGGGAGAGGAGGGATCGGGGCACCCAGGCAGATGGTAAGAAAGTCCTTCCCTTAGTGAGGTGGGTGTTAATAAGGTCTCAGTCTGAAGGGCTGCTCTTATGAGCAGGGCTCACCCCGCGACAAAAGAAGCAGGACCAGGCTGGTCCCCGACGACAGCCGAAAACTCCTCTCCAAACAGCCTCAGCCGCCCCATCCTCTTCCCCAGTCGAGAGCGAGAGAGCCCGAGAGACAGGGTTGTGTGTCTCGAGGTATCTTTCCCCTACTTGGGCATTCTCAGGTAACGAGAGAGGGGCCATTGGCCCTGTCCCCTGAGCTGCTAACCCCCTTTGTCTGTGAAGTGGCCGGTCCTTACGGCCCATTAGCCACACATATGGGGAAAATTCCTTAAGAAAGAAAAAAAACCCAACAAAACAAAAGAAGAACTCCTCAAACCCCTACAGCCCTGAACAGGGATTCCTGCTGCTAAGAACTTCAAGAGAAGTGGCAATTAAGAGCCTTGTCTGTAATCAGCACAAGGACTGCTGCTCGGTTTGCAGGCAAGAGTCCCCCCCCGCAGGACCTAGAGGAGCCTGGCAGGCACGGGTGGAGCGTGGCCCCCGAGCAGGAGCAAGGATCAAGCCGTGCGTGCCTTCCCCTGACGGATGTCACACCACAGCAGATGCTCAACAACGCATCCCTGAGACCAGCAGCACGCGTGGCTCAGCGTGGAGCCAGCTGTCACCCCTCCCCAGGCTGGGACCTCGCCGGATTTACCGCGTAAGCTGAACTGAGCCCAGTTTATATTTGGCTCTGAAACCTCTTTAGAGCATTCAGAGTAATTCAGGGAGCAGTGGTGTGGGTTCAACAGTGAACATGATTCCCCTCACCGCCGCGCCCTTGCCCCTAGTTTTGGCCTAATGAAATGTTTCAGCATGGAGTTAGGAAGATACTGGTGGGAGCTGCCCTTCAGAGGAGATATTAGCCCCTTTCCGGGAAAATCCACACAAAACTTGCTCAAGAGAGAGGTGCAGTGCAGGACTTTTAATATATAGTTGTCACCGCTGTTCTTCAAAACAGGAGGTAAAGCAGAAAGCGACTGCTCTGCTCCCTGACTGCAAGTTACAGCCTGACCTGCACAATAAGGCTCTCCACCTTTGCTCTGTGTTCAGCCTCAGAAACACATTCTCTGTTTCGGTGAACCCCTGAGTTTTCCCCCAGTCCACGCAGTCGTTCTTTTAGCACCTTGTACTTTGATGTGGAAAAGGAGGTAGAAGTAAGGGGAGCTGACCTGCTCCTTCTGCGATTCTGCAATTTTTATCTATCTGCATTCCTTCCACATTCACTCCTTCGTGCTCTTTCTTCTCCTTCCCTGCTCACTTTCCTTCCCCACACAGTGCTGACATTAGAGATAAGGTAACTTCATCTCAGGAGCAGAGTCAGTTCTTCAGAAGTCTTCAGGCTCACCTTCTGCTTCCCGTTCTTCCACAGCTCCTGCACTGACATGAATGGCAGTGCACCAGCGCGTCTCAGAGCAGCCTCTGGCCACAAACCTCCGTGTGTTCCACTGTTGCTGCCGATTTTCCAAAGATTTAATAACTACCTCAACTTTCTGGATGAGCAGTTGCTCTTCACGACAGCCTTTAAGTCAGTTCTACATACAGTAAAGTGAACAGCTGCCCCTAATAACAGGGCCTCTGGTACCCCACCCAGATCGTGAGATTTCACTCTGTATCAGCGATGTGCTTAAGTCTTTCCTGCCTTACATCTTTTACTTCATGGAAACTGAGTGAAGCCCCCCATCTGGGGAGATAGGGCCACCTCAGAAATGTCCTTGCCACGGCTTGGAGCTGTAAGGGGAGAGGGTGGGTCAGTCAGCATTCGGACCTCACGGAGCTGTCACTGTGGCTACTGGGACCTTCTGAAAAAATCAGAAGGGCTTAGGACAAAGCCCTAAGACTGGGACCTGCTGGAGCATCCTGGGTCGCAGTGACAAACCACAGGGCGTCAAAAAAACTTTAAACTTGAAGGTCTAGTGTGATCACACAACTTTCTCTGTCCCTCATACGACAGAGAACTGAAGCAGAACCTACGTTCTGTTGCTTTTGGTGTGAAGAACACTCTATTCTGTTCTTTTAAGCGGATAGATACACTTTTTCTTTCTTTTCGTAGCATGCTGCCCCATGCACTGTGCAACAAATGAAGGTATGTTGGGTAGGAGACAGTGAGAGATAGAAAAATTGAATTTTAATGCTTCCTCCTGTTTTGCAAAACTTGTTTCTCTGAAAAATCAGAAATCCTGGAGTGATCCACAACCAAGTTACCCAAAAACCACCACATTGCCACTGACACCCAGCTGTGCTTTCAGAGAGCTGATATACTACAGACTAGAATGGTTATACTTATCTGCAGCTAATGCAAATCTCATTTAAATACGCAAACAGGCTGCAAAAAAAGAGAAGTACTTCAAGGATTTCAAAAACCTGAAGTCTCTCAGCCTACTCCTTGGTCATTTTTTTTCTTTAGAGATAAAGTTTAGCATCCAATTTATCCAATACAGAGAAACAATAAGAGACTTCCATATATATTCTTCATCATCAGAAAAAAGCTGGCCTGTCTGGAAAGCTAAAACCATATTCTCAGCGGGAGAAAATGGATACAGAAAATAGCAGCTGGGCATGAACTTTGCAGCAGTGAAATATTTTACTCCAATCCAGTGATCCATAGAATAAGTTGCTGCAAATGTGGGTTTACTCAGTGTACACAAGGCTGCAATATTTGGAGTGCTGAGAACCTGAAGTTGGCCTTTAATGTTATTCAGCAGTTTGGTAATTGCTCCTCTGGACTCCAGGAGCTCTTTGGAAGAACAGGTAAACGTAACCTGTATAAACAGTAAAAGAGTTTGGCATGAATTTTTGAGAAATTAATATTTTGCAGATTATAAACCACTTTAAGCTTTACGTTCCTGATGGATTTTATTAATTATATATTGATATACATATGTGTATGTATGTGTACTCACATATATGTACATACAAATCAGTTACAGCTTAAACATTAATGTATTCAGAGGTGTACTTTTGTTTTGCAGCCTAAGATTTACCTAAACAGGTAAAACAATTCATTATTCAGAAGGTATTAAACCATTAATCTTTTAACTCAAGTTTGGGATTTGATTCAAATAAGGGAGGAAATCAGTCCCCAAACCAGCTACTTCTCTGTTTTGGTATTTCTTTTATGCAGGTATTTCACTTCACAGGTTTTATGACAAGTTTTATTATGGCAAAATGTTTGCAACAAATTTATTAACCCTTTGAACAGAAGGGAAGGGGAGAGATAATAGTTGGAAAAGTAATGCATGAGTATCACAACTTATAACCTATTATCACATGGTGCCGTTTCTTTCCAACAGTAAAACTACAACCCATAGTGAGAATAACTTAGAGTGACAGAGGTGATCAGAGTGTAAAGCTACAAAACTGTTTTATCCCTTGAAATCTGCAGGAGAGTGTCCTAGTGACACACCATGTCATGAATGATAATTATTTTTATGCCATGGAAAGCCAGTGATTGGAGATACGACCTCTATCACAAAAACACCTGTCTGTGTAAATAATTCTACTCTATTATAAAGAAAGAAGAAAGTGATGAGATGCTTTCAATCAATTTTTAATTGTACCCACCAAAATGGGTATCTGTCACGGTGATGTGAGGGAAAGGACAAAGATCATCCTATCAAGTTTGTTCACTGGAGAAAAAATATGCTTTCAAGTGGTGCTCCATCATTTCTTTCTGAGCCAGTCTGCCTTTGGTGGATGAATGAGTGCTGACTTTTGGAGGGGGAGCAACTCATTATGGGCTGGCCCAGCTCCCTCAGTGAGCACTGATAGCTTCTCACCAGGTTTCATGAAGAATCCGAAACCCTTGGTTTTAAATATGAATCCAAATGCTTAACAGTGTTTGAAATTATAATTATGCTCCTAGTATTCTATTGAACCTCTGCATATCTTTTGCGTCCTTCTGTGGGTTTTCTATGGTTTTGGTTACTTATGGTGGTGCAAACTAAATTTCAGCCTTTGCAGTGTAGGTGCTTGCTGAAATCAAGCACCCTGAGCTGCCTCAGTAAGCCAGGAAGGGAAACAGGCATTTTTATATGGAACAATTCCTCTGACCAGTTTTAGACACCTGATTTAGTCTGAGACAATTCTCATGTGAGAAGCAGACATTTCTGCCCATCAAGAGGGAGAGATGAAGACTAAGAAGGTCTAGAAAGGGAGGCTGAAACCTCAGCACACGCCTTAGCAATGTTTTCCTTTGACCAAATGATTCCTTCTATGTCTTAAAAACAAACAAAAAATGTACCAGGCTCCTTGCTGTAGATTAGGTGTGCCTGGGACACAAGACTGCTGGTGTCTGCAGACAGACTCAAGTAAGGGCAGCCTGGCTGCTTTCTGTGGGCTGTGTAATTAATTTCATTAGGCAGTGGAAGGAGATGAGTGCAGAGAATTGATGAAGGCTGCAAGATGTGGCCATGGCAACCCCCCAGCAGGAGCACCCTTGGGGCAGTGCTGGGCCAGCCCTTACATTCCTTCGCTTCAGCTGTCAGGCTGCCCTTCATGGACTTCTCCTGCTTTTCTCTGGCTTTTCTGTGTCCACCCTTGAGCCAGCTTGCTTCATTTTTGTACCCATTTCACTCATACCCAAGAAGGAGATGTGAACTTCTTACAGAGGATACTTGTGCTTGTAAGGATGTATTTAATTTCTTCAAAGTTTGATTTACTTTTGCTTTGAAAGCAAATCAAGGAGTTTTACTTTGGAGACAGAGTTGGAGCTGTTTAAGCCCATTTTTTAGCAGCTGCAGGTAACAGTGATCTTTTCAAATACAGAGTTGTCTCGACCATGGAGGAGAGGTAGCTAAGAGACAGGGAAGAAAGGATCTTCCTGAGAGTGCCAAAGGAATTAATCTGGCTTCATGTTTCGATGATGATATGAGTCCTTTTCAACATCTTTTAAGGGTGTTTCATAAAGATTTCAGTGTTTCTATTTAGTGCTGAGTGCTAAAACAAATCCATGTGATTGAGGACTTTCTACTTTCCCTCTTAGTTAATCTCCTCCTGCTCATATTTTCTTTTGGCTTTCACTGACTGCGTATTCTTTCCCTTTAATATTTTACCCCCTGGGAATTTAAAATACAAATACTTACTTCTTTCAGCAAACTCTTGCTCCCACTTCAAACATCTTGCCAGTGCAGGGGAACATACAAGGAGCTAATGACACACCATGTTTCTGTGGCACCCAGTCTTATTTAAGGAGGGAATGATATCTTTAAGTAGGGGAGCATTTGTGTCTCAACTGTGTCTGATAGTCTGAAAAATGAATGCAGCTTGTTCAAATAGCTGTTATTCTCAACTCTTTGAAAATATGTCATCCCCAGTAGATTGAAGGAAGATATTTAACGGGCATTTTGTCAGATTTTATGTATGCATTTTGTGGAAGTTGATAAAACAGCTTCTCTTAAGAGTCAGTGTAAGGCCTCTAGAAAAGGTAGTTGGGAAAGGATCAGAAAGATAGATAAAGTTAACAAAAATGCAGCAGAGCAGCAGGCTCAGCCATGCCTTTTAAGCACAGCCATTTGGGCATAGCTGGGGTCAGACTCCAAATAAAAGGTGAAGAAAACTTGAAAATTTTCTTTCTGGAGCAATCTGGAAACATGAACCAGACCTCAGAGGCTGCTCCTTGGTTTGCTACATGGTCCTGGGTTCATTTTTCCTCCAGCACTTGGTGGTCCTCCCAGGAAGGACACAGAAAGATGGGAATGGAACAGGACTACACCCTGGCTCCTCTTTGTTCTGGGGACAAGGGAAAGATCACTGTCCTGAGGAAACGCTGGCTTTTCTACACAGAGGCCCATGATTTTCCATCCCTCATATAAAATTAGCTGTATGACCTTCCTTTTCCACACTGGTCCATATTCTTCTGGGTAGGAAGTCTGCCTTTTATTTTGCAAAGGTTTCTTCTGAGCACTGTGAGCAAATAAGAAGTCCAGGTCTCTTCCCCAACAGGTTTTAGCTGCATTGAAAAAAATCAACCAAACAAAAAAGACCCAAAACTTTGGGACTGTTTCTTTTAAGTATCAGAAGGAAAAAAAAAAAGATATGATAATAGCTGTGGAAATTTTCTACACAACTCAAAAGAACCTGGGGCTGAATGTGAACTGGTTTTTTTAAGGTGGATCATGATATAATGCATTTCAGCTAGCTTCCCCCCCCTTCCCTCCCCATAACTAAGGTCATAGAGATTTTTCTAAAAAATGTCAATGAAGTCCCTCCACCACAGAACACTTCACTGCAGCCCCATGTCCTCCGTGGGAGAAGACAGAGAACAAACTGTGCAGGTGTAGGATGTGCTGGCAATGAGGTGCTGGAGGGCACTCGGCCACAAAGGGTCTGGTGGAAGAACCTGGGCAGAACTTAATGTGTGGCCGAGTGAAGGATCCTGGTGCAGCTATTCTCCTGCAGCAAGCTATAACAAGGCTATAATATCAATAATCTGCATGTTAATGAGTCAGAAATCTCCAGATTAAAGCTTTCCCAAGTGAGCTGTGAGACAGATTTATTGCTGTCAACTAGGAGAGTTTTCTTAATACTCATTGGTACTTTTTTCACCTATCATAGTCATGGAGCGGTCTTGACCTCAAAATTAATCCTTTTTTTCCAGAAAGAGAGAAAAAACCCTGACTTTTATACATTTTTTGTGTTGTTGCCATCATAATCTTTGCTCTTATGTGGAGTTTTGTATCTATGGAAATGCAAAAAAAAAAAAAAGGCAATGTAGAACTAAATATTCAAGGGAAATGCTAAATTTTGAAGTTACTTTTAAGCTTCACATTTTTTGTTTCATGCTGTGACAAACAAAAAACCTCTGAATGCTTTGAAAAACAAAACTATGTCCAATTGTGCATTTTCTCTCTGTAAAGGTTAGGTTTTCCACTCTAATCTCTTTCTGATTAGCAATGACCAGAGAGTCCTTAGCATCACAATTTCTGGATGAGAATATCCTTGAAGATATAGCAGGAAAATTTCATTTTCAAGCCCCACATTATTCTTCAAAGAAGTCCCAAATTTCATGAGTGCACTCTAGGCAGCGTTAATGGTATGCCCTGGGCTTGGACACAGACCATACATAAATATAATAATCCATGTCCAAAGTGTCTCAATCTCAGTAGTCAAAGTGGACAAAGTATATGTTCATTCCTTACCATTTAATGGTACTAATGAGGTTTAGAAAGCAGATGTAGGCCTTGTTTCAGCTGGTGGGGCATGTAGGGTCTTTATATTTCTGGGCTGAAAAATACCCACCCTGGAGTTTTGGATTATTTTATCCCAAGTTTAGGGCACTGTTCACATCCTGTCCCTGGGTTTGGTGTCCACCTCCAGGGAATACTCACGGCCTGAGGACTCCATGCTGAGGGATGAATTTGCCATCATCCATCAGCAAATGCACAACACCACCACTTACACCCATCCTCTCTAACTGCCTGGCTTCCAAAATTGCTCAAGGAGCACTGAATCCTGGCTATGGTCATAGATGGAATACATCCCAGTCCTGTTTCTTAAGCACAGGCACTGGATTAGCACATCTCATTGTTTTTTGTCTTTGTACTCAAAGTAACCAAGAACGAGCACAGTTAATTACTGTCTCTGTACTCAAAGTAACCGAGCACAGTTAATTATTTTTTAAGGCTCATTACAATAGCAATTCCAATTCTTTACTGGCAAGCAAGACAACTGAGGAGTGAAAGCTGAAAATTCTCATTTTGTCTTACTCACAAAGCTTGAACTCTGCTTCCTTAGCAACCCTTTTTGGACCTGTGAACTGTAATCTCGGTGAGACAGTAGAAATTTAGGTCTGTTCTTGTATTGTTATAGGATTTCAAAACCGTGTGTGAGATTTTTTTTTTAACTGTTTAGTCTCTAGTAAAATAAACTGGAGTAATGCAACCCTTTAAAATGGAAAAATTAGTAACATCTGGATACGATATACTGTGTCTGCAGTTTTCTGCAAACTTTAGCAATCTATCTCATTTAACGGGCTGTGTAACAATTTCTCCTGTTAGAAGTGCATTGAAACTGCGAAGGATCTCCCACATCTTAGTTAAGTGTCTAAAATACACAAACATAATTAGGCAAAACCACCTGTACTATGTGAAACAAGCAGGCTGCGTCACAAGAAGAGGAAAACTTCATTATTGGCCCAAATTATCTCTTAGACCCAATTTCAGAGGGACTGAATATGAGATTAATTTAGATCACACACTTTGCTCTTCTAGTATTACCCCAGAAACATCTACATACATAACCTAAGTGATATAAGAATAAAACAGAACTGGCATCCAGGTTGGCTGGTAGCAATGTGTCATGAGCCCATGTGGGACAGCAGTGTGAGGTCAGATCTGGAAGCCCAGGAGCTCACCCAAAGCTGGCACTTAAATATTTGTGTGCAGCCTGGAGATGAGGCAAGTTTTCATGGCAGTGCAAGCATGGAGATGCACTGAAGGCACAGACTGGCAAGCCTGGGTGTGTCCTGACCTCTCTGGTTTGAGCTTCAGCTAGGTTACCCTCACCTCTTGCCACACTTCTAGTGAAAGCTGGAACAGTTTTTTTGTCCCTTGAAATGTGGAAAAAAATATTCTGCCTTGCCTGTCTATCAAGGCCAGGTTGGATGGGGCTCTGAGCAACCTGGTCTAGTGGAAGATGTCCCTGCCCATGGCAGGGGGGTTGGAACTGGATGAGCTCTAAGGTCGTTTCCAACTCAGGCCATTCCATGATTCCATGATCTATGACCTTTCTTTATTTTCTACCTGCTACTGCTCCAACATCTGCCTTCAGAAGCCTCCAAGGTACAGCATTGCCCAGAGGTCTAAAAGCTTCCAAAGAGATGCTGTTACCTGGGTCCAAAATAGTGTCAATGTGGCCTCTGGGGCTTTCCTGCCCTCCAGCCCTTCCATTTGCTCAGGTTTTGGGGTAGAAGTGCCAGCCAGGGGAGATGAATGCAGCTCCCCTTTGAAAGAAAGCATTCAGGCTGTTAAATCCCAGTGGTAGCTGGCTCTGCTCTGCGTGCCTTTACACAGTGCTGTCAAAAGCATCGAGCAGCAGGGGTAACTGCCTCCTTGTCATGTGGGCTGACAAAGACATAATGGTATAAAATAGGTTTTCCTCTTCCATTTTATGTGATAAAGGTAAAGTCCCTTTGCTGACAGCCCCCCTACCAGATCCATATTGTTGCTCATTTACTATTTCTATCACAGTAATGTGCTGGCTCTGCAAGAGATTGATGTTCTTTATGCAAAGTGCTCCTTGTAAATAGAACAACAAAGAGTCATTCTGCAAGCACTTACACGTAATAGTAAATGCTTTCTACTCCACATGTTACTTGGTGCATTTTACTCACATTAATCTACCATGTTTCGGTTGTTAATGTCTCCAGCACTGCAAATGTGCAGGAATGGATTTCCATGTTTCTGCTCTTCCTCTAAAACTTTGCAACAAGTTTGATTCTTCTCCAGTA
The DNA here is from genome assembly GCA_013398955.1 of Callaeas wilsoni. Classification (NCBI taxonomy): domain Eukaryota; kingdom Metazoa; phylum Chordata; class Aves; order Passeriformes; family Callaeidae; genus Callaeas; species Callaeas wilsoni. The sequence continues at coordinate 140,457 of VWPU01012471.1, forward strand.
CTTAAAACTGCCTGTAGGGAAAGGTGAAGCTTCTGTCTGGGCTCTTTGAACAGCATGAGGATGCCTTGCTTCCTTGTCCCATGCATAGAAGGCAAAAAAAGGACTATCACTGTCTTAGCTCTTTTTTTTAAAATGCCATCCTCCCCAAAAGGCCATAGTTGTTAACCTGTGAATCTTGGCACTTGAACAAATCTCCCTCCCCCAGCTTCAGATAATCCAAGTTTCTGAAAGTTTTTAAAGAGACTTGGGACTACAATCATCTAATACATGTGGAAACCCCAGGAGATTCTTTCAGAAATGACCTTTCTGGACATCAATTAAACTCAGGTTCCATTTCTTTCAACTGCATTGAGTTCCTATTTTTGTTAAGTCCTTCTTCTCAAAGCTCAGCTTTGTAGTGTGTCTTGCCAGCCTGGGAGCAGGCAGGGCTCCTCTGCTCTGCCTGCACAGGTCAGCCCTGCTCAGGCAGCCCTGGGTCAAAGGTAAGAGCTCAGTAACTCTTCCCATCTCTTTCAATCACAACAGGTTAACAAGGCCACGCAGACTGCCTCCATCTCCTGCCTTCCACTCCTGAGCCACGGGCTGGGCGCAGCATTAAAATGTGAGTTATGATTCATAAAGCCATTACTAAGAACTCGTAACCTCAAGTACACAGCTGCTTTGTGCAAAGGGGAGGTATGGAAAATAAATGTATGTTTTCCAAGAACGCAAAGAAAAAAGATAATTGGCGAGTCAGTCATGGCACAGTTCAAACAAAGGCTACCCTTCTGTGGCTGGTTTTGAATTTGCTGCAAGTAGAGCATTTGTTTTCATTCCAAAAAAAAAAAAAAAAAAAGAAAAGAAGAAGGAAAAAAAAAAGGAAAGTAACCTTCTTCTGTCTAATTAAGGACACATTTTGTGGTCAAAATGGAAGCCTGTTTACAACAGCTACATAAATGCATAATGTGAACAATTTCTCTCTACATTTGCAATTTTTACAGAACAAGCTCAGTGCAGGGTAGGTTTCTTAGGGATGCCTAAAGTGAGGCTGAAGTGGGATGGAGCTGCCTGACTCTAGAACTGAGATGCCAAAACCCTTAGTCAAACTATGGGGTTAAAATGCTAAAACAGTTTGCACACGGACCTTCGGGTTCCAGGGGCTTGGCTTTCTGTGTGACCCAGAACAGACCCAGACAGCACCAAATCTTTGAACACCCTATTTATGCCCAAGCCTAACAACAGCCCATTGCAGTGTCTCAGCCCTGCTGACAACGATGCTCTGTGGGGCACTTGTAGGACATGCTGTCCTTATCAGACTTCCTACAAAGCCTGAGCAACCTGCTCTAGTGGAAGTTGTCCCTGCCCGTGGCAGAGGGTTGGAACAAGATGATCTTTAAGGTCCTTTCCAACCCAAACCACTCCATGACTCTCTAAAAAGATGGTCTCTATGGCTGTTTCTTTTCTGCAAGATGGAAGGTGGGAAAACTGTTGTCACTTCCCAGCCTTTGCTTTATGCAGTATTTTACGGGTTAAACTGATCCATATAGGAAATGGAAGAATGTGTTTCAGGTCCTCCTTGCACATTAGGTGTCCCTAGATCGATGCTGCATATATCTCAGATGTGCACTAAACTGAGATGTGTTTATTCTCTCTTCCTGAAAGCCTGACAGACCGCTGAGGATGCAGGAGATGAAATGCCATTCAGAAGTCTGGATCTTGACCATGACTTGGGCATGTACCTGTAAAGGAGAAAGCTTTATCTCTGCTCTGAAGACCACATCAAATTACTTAAATTACAGCTCTTTGGCTTCCCATTCTGGGGGCACATTTTAGATTCAGAGACCTGTGTGTGCAATCTCTGCTGATGGATCTGACTGTTGAGATGGGCACACTGACATGGAACTCTGCTTGAGCCATCATGACCTGCCTTGCAAGTGACTCTGATTTCCCATGCAGGCTGTGAGATCCTTCCCTCAGATGGCTGGAACAACACACCAGCACTGCCCAGGCTGTGGTTTTGGAGCCCCTGAAGAATGGATATTTCTCTGTTTTGATGCTGGAGACTGCCAGGGCAAAGGACCCTACGTGCTTGCCCTATGTTTTTCCTTAGCCACACTTTTACAGCCACTGCTGGAAACGAAACAATGAGCTCCACAAAGCTTTGTAACCACATGAAATGCCATTCTTGTGTGACTCTACCCACGTGCTGCAGGGAGCACTCCTACCATGGCCTGGGTGAGATTCAGCCCTGGTTTTCAGGCAGTGAAACGCCACATTTTGCAGCAGCTAACTTTTAATCATTTATTTGACATGATCTTTGTTCAGTCATGTCTGTAGGGAGAAGCAGATGTAATAACCTGTAATCCACTAGAGAGAGTTGCCAGTCAGTTCCCATTTCAAAACAAAGGATTTATGATCTCTTGCTGCTAACAGCTCCACCACCTTACCCACCGTCCTATTGTGCAGGTTATCAAACTACCCTGCTCGAAGTTCTCCACTGCAGTTGTAATCTTCACTCTTGGATCAGGATGTATCTAGCTGCAATGTGTGTCATTATGTTGCACTATCCAGGTTCTGTTTGGGTTTTCTTGTTCTTCTTCTTTTTTTTTTTTCCCTCACCAGATCTATTAAAATATGAATTTCAGAGAAAACTGCTCAAAAAGTTGTACTAAACCTGAACCAAACACCAGTCTGAAATTCTTCCTTTCTGATGCATTCCTCCACCAACTGAACTGGAACTGAACTCGAACTGTGGGGTTTTGAGTTCTTCATTGATCCTGAGCCAGACCTGAACAAAGGAAAGAATGAATTTGTGGTTTCTGGCTCAGCAGGATGGACTGGTTAAAAACTAGCATTTCTAGCAGAGTTTCCTTGCCTTGGAGACTTTAGGTGCTGGGATCTGCAGAGCAGTGCAGCACCTCAGCTGGTCCGTTCCCTCACTCCAGCGTTTAGCACAAACCTTTTCCTGTGCCCAGGAACGCCCTGTACTGCTCCACAGATGCCAGCAGGGGCCTGTTCTGCACGGGGTCTTCAAATGCTTTCATAAATAAAGCTCTGAGGCACAGCTGGGTGTACCTCTGCTTCCTGGTGCCCTGTTCTTCCTATTCACTTCTCCAAGTAGAGATGTCCTCTCTGGGGCACCACATGGCTCAGTGCTTAAAACCTGAACATCCCTGACGTGTGTGTGGAGCTGGATGTGCAGGGTTTTTTCTGCCACACATTTTGGCTTCTTACCCGAGCTCTGGCAACTCTTGCATGCCTACTATGCTCTGACTTCTTCCTTCAACATGCCAGATTTAGAGTGATGAAGTGGTGGGGATGTGCTGGGAATGTGAGATAGGAGCAGAGGCTAAAACGTGACTTTCGCTACAGGTCTACTTTATTGCATGATCCCATCCATTCGTAAATGTTGTTTTTCTCAGTTTTGACTGGTTTCTAAACCCTGTTAGCTCTCAAGCAGCTTTAGTTTCATCTCAGCCCATTGTGGCAGGGAGCAGGAAAATGTGGTGGTTTGTTTCCCTGGAAATGCTCTTTTGCTGTTCCCTTCAGGCATTAATATTATGTGTTACAGCTGTTTAAAAATTCAGTGGTAATTATGCACTCCAGCAGAGATGACTTCATCAGGATGAGGGTAGAATGCTCCTTTTTTAGCTTATGTCAGGGCAAGGAGATCTCTCCCACATTACATTTATTCTGGGAATACAGCTGCAGCCAGGCCAGGGCTGCACCTACACCTGGCCCTGGCTCAAGACAGCACTGGTCCTTCATCAGAAGGGATGAACTGCAGTTCCTTCACAAGCCCAACTGTACTTTTGAATTTAAACATTTCCAATTATAAATTCAGCAAGAGGATTACTAAATGGCCACAGCAGTCTTTTCTACCATAATTTCTTCAAAAATTCATTCATATACATCTAGAATTGATGACATTGCAGTATAGATCCACTAATTTATTACCTTATTATTAAGTCCTAACTGCTCTAAAAGAGAGTGATCCCACTTATTAAGAGAAAAAAAGTTTTTTATTGCTTTTTTCACAAGCAAAAGACCATTAAGCATCATCACAGAAAGACAGTCTTTCCCCTGTAGACAAACTGATGTAGTACAGACAAAATATAATGCCTGTGAAGGAAGACAGCTCACTGCCTAATTCTAGGCTTTAGGCAGCTTGCTGTGATTCATGAATTCACTCTTGCCTTCCAAGCCCCATTTGTTTCTTTCATTTTCAAAAGTTTTGAAGAGCCTTTTCCTGCACCAACTAACTAAGGTTGCAGGGAGGCATTGATTTCCTCCTGTTCCCATTGGTAAGAAATGTTGATTTAGTGCATGCACAAGCATCGTGCTGATGAGGCAGACAATCAGGTTTAGAGCACTGTAGAAACCCAGGTCTTTAGCACAAAGAGCTTCCTGATGACTATAAAATCATATTTTGGATAACAAAACCCTTCCTAGCAAAGAGGCACAACCAGCGCTCCTGCCAGTCAGGCTACGTGCCCCATCTGTGCAAGCTCTGTTCAATTTGAAGCACTCAAGAAGAACACGTTCAGCTGGCTGCCACACTTTCAACGTGTTTGCTCAGTTAGTCCATCAAACCCCAGCCAGTGGTGGTGGATATTGGCAGACACCAATCAATTCCTGAGTAATATCAGCGTTTCCCCTCACTTGCTGAAGTTCATCACCCAGCTTCAGGGTGTCTGTTACATTGCAGCTCTCATCAGTGGAGTGAGAAAAATGTCTACATGCAGCTGCTTAAAGTCTGGTTTATACTGGCACCTCAGTGAACTTGTCGAGCCTTTGCACCATTGCAAGGGCACAGACACAGTGTCCATTTTGAGGTCACCATTCAGGGGTGACAAGCTCTTCTTCAGCACCCCAAAATGCTTCCGTTAGGTTGCCCCCAGGCTTTGCAGTGTCCAGTCTCAGCACCCCCAAGCAGAGAGAGTGTTGCAATAGAGACAAGAGACAACAGGGTCAGGGAGTGACCAGACAGGCTCCAGTCGTGCCTTAAGTTTCTATTGTACTATGTAAATTTTCTATCTAACTGTTCTGGAGGAGGGCCATTAGCAAATAAGCTATTTCTTGGAGACAGTCATAACTGTTACTATAACTTTCAATTATTTTGGAGACCTCACAGTGCCTGAAAATTCCCCAGAGGAGCAGGCACCCCAAAACAAGAGCTGCAGAAGGCTTGGGCAAAAAGATTTTCCTGACTGTTTAGACATTTTCTGGACAGGAACAGCAGTTTGTCTGGTCTGTTTGCTACAATAATTATTGCTTGTATTTGAAACCAACAGATCAGACTTAGGGTGCAGACAGGAAAAACCAGGCTTCCAGTCCAGCAGCCTGAAATGGGGCAAGTGATGGAGCTTTCAGTCTTGGCAGCAACAGGAAAGTGGCAGCAGGAGGAAAGTGGCAGCAGCTCACCCCGACCATCCCTGCACCCAACAGAGCAGGGGGACCCCTCTAGAAAGAGGTGACCCTTTCTCATTTGGCCATCCAGGTCTGTCTGAAGTGTCAGTGAAGGTGTGTGAAGGTTGAATCTGTCTCTTTGTGCAGGCAGTTGAAGGCAACTGAGGCTTTGGCAGAAGCTCTGTGGTGGCTCAGCCCTTCCTCGTGCTCCCACTGTCACTGTCCTTCTTTCCCACTCCTTGTGCTGGGTTTATTAATATAATTTTGATGATGAAAATAATTAGGTGGCTAGAGAAAAAAGTATGCAAATCTGACATAAGCAGTGGGGCACTGGGAAAATTGAAGCGGATGAAGGGCAGGCGAGACCCTGCTGGGTCCCTCATCCCTCCTTGTCTCTGCTTTGGTGTGGCAGAGCTGCCAGCTGGGACTCAGCCTGGATCTGTTCCTCCAGACCTCCTGGCTGCCTGCAGAGTGCTGCAGAGCCATGGCCAGCTGTGATTACAGCACCTCCTTTCAACAGCAGGCTTCTTTATCAGCTGAAGGTTATTAATCTCGGTGGTTTGTTATGCTAGGCTTCACAGGCGTATTAAATACAACATAAGCCATGGACAGGAATGTGTTTTTATTAAATGGAAGGGTAAAGCTGTTGGACTACATTTTTTGGAAGAAAACAGAGCTAATTTTCCTCGCTTATATTACGGATTTTTAATATTTTTATTACTGTGTTCAAAAGAAGGAAGCCCTTAATTGGTACATGGGCGTATAGCTCAAATAAGCCTAATGCAGTGCTAATGACTCAAGCACTTGTGCCTAGGGTTAATTTCAAGCCTGCAGGTGGACCCCTCAATGTCCACAAAGTCTTGAAAATCAGCAACTCAGCCAGCTTTAAAATGCAGCAGCTGTTAATAGTGTAGTGAGGACAAAGAAGGAGCTGGAAGTTGATGAAAGCTGTCTTGTTGAGCCTGGTTGACGTGTGTACTCTGCTCTAATAGCAAGACTAAGCAGAAGAAATGTCAGGCCTGGAGAAGTCATTCTGACAAAGAACCAGCTCACTTAAAATACAGAAAAAAATCCTGAAACTGTTAAAAAGCACCGTGGCTGGTCCTTACTTCGGGATGCTGTGTATAAACCTTTTATCTCTGCCTGCAGCTTCAACAACATGTTATTCATAATGACCTCTGAGAACACAGACGTAATAAAAGTCGTGAGACTCTCACTGAAGACAAAGAACAAAATGCACCTATTTATGGAAGGAAAACTTTCATAAGCACAGATGGGAACACTGTGAGCACCATAAACATTCAGACTAAATTGTATTAAAACAAATTTTTATACTGTAAGTGACATTTTAAACATACTTCTGAAAAATTTCAAGCAATGAATAATGGAGCTGAATCAGATGGAGTACAAGGTAGCCAGTGAGTGCTCAAATTCACTGTCTCACTCCTGATCTTTGTTTTTTGTTTTTTGAAAGCTTCACCTGCAATGAATGTGACCTCACTCATTGAAGGAACAAAAAGACAGAAAAAGGCAGCAAATAGCTTATGAGACACCCAGGGAAAAAAAGATTTGTTAACATAAAACTTTCATTAAACAACTATGAATAATGAATTTGCTGGTGTTTACACTGAACAATTTCTTAGATGCTGTTTTCCTGTTCCCTGCTGGCAAAAATCAGCTTCGATTTTTACAAGAAGTAAAGAGTACCAGTCCAGAGGGAGGTCCTGACATCTGCTCCCTCTTCCCTTCCAGACTGATTTTGAGCCCCGGTTAGTGAAGAGAGTAAGGCCATGAGCTGGCTTCTGTTTCCATTACTATGATCAAACCTAGAAAATTAAAAAGCCTGCATGCCTGGCCTCATGGTTTTATACTCAGGTTTTTGGTTTCTTGCTTACCTTCTGGTCCCTGAAGTACTTTGTTCTTATCATACCATGCCATAACTTCAACAGGAAGGGTTGGTTAATTTTTGGTGGCTGTGAGGGGCCAGGAATCACAGCCACAACCACAGCCTGTTATTGCTGATGGTTCCCTCTCTTTTGAGGGCTCAGATGAGAGAGCCTGGCTTGAGGGAAGGGAGGTGCATCCCTGGGACTTAGAACCTCCTGAGGAAGATGTGGAATTAAAGTTGCAGTGGCTGAAGAGAAAAAGGAAATTAGCCTCTTTCTCCACAGAGATCAGATTCACAGATGAAAGAGGAAAGCATCTTGCCCAACAAATATGCTTAAAGAAAAGACCTGCTCCCCACTCAGGAACCCAGTGATTGGATAAGACGTGCCAAAATATCTCCTGTTCCTAATGTGAAGTTCATCCAGGAAGGCTGAGCCCCTGGAAAAGGCAGGAGTGAGGGAGAGATCCCTGAAGGTGCTGCTTCCTCTTGCTTTGGTCCAAGAAACTCCTTATTCAGGACATCCAAAGGGAACAGGTCTGGACTCTGCTTTGGAGGAGTTTCCTTTTCTCTGTGGCAGTAGAGCCTATGTGGCATCTCACTGTCACTCCAGGTCACCCTTGGAGAGAAGCAGCCAGGGAACCTCTCTGAAGGTAAAGCATTCTTGAAAATGTCACAGTAACACCTTGCTAAGCATTTCCTCATTTTATTTGTTTTCACAGAATTTCATTCAATTTTTCTTCCACATAAAGCACAATAAATGATCAGAGTGTTGATATACTGACTCTGGATCAGGTTATTGTTACCAGGCTTTGATGGCACCTTAGCACTCCATTAGAAGAAACTCTGATCTGTTCCTTTCACAGCAAGATGACCCAAATATGCTCTATAAGTCCAGATATTATGAAGATCAGCTTTGAGTTGGAGCTAATTAAAATTCAGGGTTTTTTTTCATTTCATTACCATACACTGGCAAATTCAGGGACCTGTTGAGATGCTGCTGCTGAGGACACCACAATGATAGTATCTTTAATCAACTTTGATGGTAAACTGAAGATAACAATACACTTGCTTTAAGATTCAATCAAATCTCTTGTTAAAAGTTCCCTCGGGCTATGATAGATCTATTGGAGGAAAGTTTGAGTTCCGAGTCCTGTGGGAAAGTGAGGCTCATTCAGTTGATTGAGTTAACTCATTTAATCTGTTAGCTTAGTTTCAGTGAGGTTGCATTTCAAGAGCATCAAAACCCCATGAAAAAGCAATTTCCTCTGTGTTTCACATATTAAATCACACTGTTCCAAAACAGTAAGAGTCACTGCAATAGGATAACAGCAAATTTTGAATATTTGTTAGAGGGCTGGGGATTGTCACTAACAAATACACAGACAAGTATCCTTCAGAAACTATTTGTTTGAGAGTAGGGGACAAACAAGAGACTGATTTGTCTGACTACATTCAGTCTGCAGCGTTTATGCTGAAGTCAGCACCAAAGGGACTTTTCCTTATAAATCACTGCAAAGAAAGATTACAAGACAAATCTTGACTTTGTTGTGATCATAAGATTGTGTGTTCAGCTTAACTAGTGCTGATGTATTTTAATTTTAATGTGTCAGCACTTGGTGAGAAGGATAATGTAAACACACAGCCTGAAGGCTGGAGCTGGAGAAGCATGGAAGGAGTTTAACACTCAGTGACGGGCTCCCAGGAGCAGGAAACCACTCCCAGGTCAGATGCCAGGATCCTCATGGAGTGAGGGGGAGAATCTGTCCCTGAGCCATGGGGTGCACCAGTGCTGTGAGGTAATAAATAATTAAACAAGTCCAGAGCCAAGCAGAGAAAAGGATCGCGATTCCATAACTAGCAGCAAAAACTTTAGCAAGTGAAGTGAAAAACCCTGTTATGGCAGTCCAAGAAAAAAATAATAGAGAAGCAATTTGATAAATGTGTGAAACTTCACAGCAACAAAAACTTCAAAGGCATCAGAAGGAAGACATTTAACCACACTTGGGGACACCCAGAAGTGAACAAGCTATAAAAGCATCACACGGGGAAGACAAAGTAATGGCAAGAAAGCTGAGTGAGTGTTGGAGAAGGTGAATCCCAGTGTAAACAGGTATCTACAAAGCTGGTCCCACATCATCTGGTACAGGAGGGCACAAAGTAGCAGCAGCTGCTTCTGGAGGGAAGCAAATCCTTTGCTCCTCCCGCAACAGGTAGAGCTTTAATTTCCTTGTCACTAGGTTCTCCACATAGAGGTAAAGGAGAAACCTGAGCCTTTGTTGTTCTTTAGGGGGTAACTATCCAGAAAACACCCCTCTTAGCTGGAAAGAATAGTGGACTAGAGCATGGGACAAACCTATAAATAACAGTAGATAATTTCAAAGAAATATAAAGGGGTTAAAGGCTTTGGTTTATTCTGAGAATTAGAATAGTTTTGGCTCTAGATATCAAAAAAATTATCTTTTCTATTTTTTTTAAAACCAGGACTGCAAGGGAGATGTGGGAAATAAAGAGCATTACATCTGGCTTTTGCATTGAGCAAACTCACACTTTCATACCAAGCAAACTCACAAAAACTTATATAAAGTATAGATTTACTAGACATAGGGGAAAAATGTGATTTATTGAGGAACAGTCAACACAGATTGTGACAGGCAAGTCACGACTTACAAATCTATGAGTATCCTGTGACGGTATAAGGAAGTACATGAATAAAGGTGCTTCAGTTGATATAGTGTATGAGAGTTTCCAGGAATCTTTTGACTAGTTTCATCTACAAAGGTTCTTAGAGAAATAAAGTTGTCATTCGGAGATGTTGTCATTTTGAAGTTGTATTTGGCGTCATATGGATTAACAACTGGTTAGAGGATTGGAAATAAGGAAGGACTAATGATTGAGTTTTTCATAGCAGGGGAATTTAACTATGCTGGGATGTCTCAGAAGGAAGCTTGAAAAGGGGGCTAGGTGGCAAAGTTTGTTGGTAATGCAAAAATTCTTAATACAGCCAAATCAAAATCTGATTGTGAACAACTGCAGAAGGTCTCAGTATACACTGAGCAGAATTCAGCTCTGATATGTGCACTATAGAGGATCTGAGAAAAAAAATAAATTCAGCCATGCATACACTGTTCTTGACTCTGAATTAGCTGTTACCAGTCAAGAAGTAAATCTTGGAGTTGGTTCTGTAAGCTCACTGCTCAGCAGCGGTCGAGGGGGAAACAGGCTGTTAGGAATTATTAGGGAGAAGAATTGAGAGCCAGACTGAAAACACTTTTAACCATCTGTGTAAGTGTCTGGTGCAGACATATTATGAAGACTGCACACAGGGCTAGTCCTTTCCTTGTGTCATAAAAAGCAGAGTTGAAAGAGGTATGAGAAAGTTTGATCAGAGAACAGCCTGCACAGAAAGAAAGACCAAACAGACCAGGACTGGCTTCAGAAAGAGGCAAAAGGGAAAGGCATATGCTAAAGCAGGATGAAGTTATTTCAGGGTTAGAGAAAGGGCATGAGGAAGGACTATTCCCTGATTCTGATCACACAGGAATGAACGGGATTTCAATGCGGAGGCATCAAGCAGCAATTTTGAAACAAACTGGAGAAGGCATTTTTTCACACAGCCCATAACTGAATAAGGCATTGGTTGCAGAGAGAAGCTGTAGAGACAAAGATGAAAATGGATTCTGGAAGGAATTAGCTAAATTAAGGCAGGTCCGTGGGCGCTCATTAAACAGGTCAGTCTCTGTGTGACCTTCAGCTCAGGTACTCTCCAAGGCAATGACTGCCAGAGAGGTGCTTGGCTGAATATCAGCCTGTGCTTATTATGACCTTCCCCTGTGTATCTCTGGCTGGGTACTTTGGGAAACAGGTCTTGAGACTGGTTGGGCCTGGGTCAGGCTGGTCATTAGTATATTCTTACGTTAACAAACGAAGCAATTAATGCACTCCTTTGGGAGCAACCTCTGTCCCAGTGAGCATGAAGACGTCCTTGATTCAGCAAGCCATGTGGATTGTTCCTGGGCATTTCTAACATCTTAACCCTATGGAGGCAAAGGTGACTGTGTTCTGTATGTGTCTGATGTTATATATGCCACTACAGAACCACTGTCTGGTGTCAAAGGAAAGATGTTTATAGTATAACTGTATAAATGGAAAACTTGCTTCCTGCAGTCTGAACTTCTGTGTATGCTAAATGAGAGGCAAGGATACAGAAATGTGGATAGATTATAGTGGATACAGACACACCAGCTGCTTTTACATTTTTCTATTTTAAAATGTATCAGCAGACTAAGACAGTTTCTGAAAATTTACAGCTTCTCAACAAGCATCTATTATCAGTTTAACATAAAATCAGTACTTACACAATATGTCAAACTGCTCCGTGGCGTTTACTTATGTTATGCTAATATGTTCCAGAATAAGGAAGCAAGGTATAACAGCAGGTCCTCCCTGGCAGTTGTTCCTCAGGCAAAATTCTAGTGATATTACATGATGGAGGAAATCCCTGAGTAGATGAGCTACATGATAAATCATTGCGAGTGTGAGGAATTACTTGTAGCATTTAGCAATAAAACACAGCACTGTCAGCGTCGTGTAAGACAGAATCTGATTTCAATAGCAGTAATTTAATGTGCAAGAATATCACTCTGTGCTTGTGTGTGTGCTTCGAGGGGGGAAAGGAGGGGATGTGATAAACAGTCTTCACACCTGCCAAGAGCAGCTGCTGCTTCTTCTTCTGGAAAAATTCATGCAGAGTGAAGCACATCTCTGTACAATAGCACAGGGATAGGCAGGTATAGGTACAAGTAAGTACTGGAATAAGGAGGTGATAAGGAGGGAAATGGGAATGCTGAGATGGGCCCAGGATGTCTCACTGCCACACCTCCAAAAGTGTGGAGGTTTTGGCCAGCTTCTTTAATCTCCCTGTGTTTTCTCTGAAAAGAGGAGCTGCCCTGAGGACACCAGAGACAAGGTCCAGCTGAGGAGCAGTCTTGGCAGAGGAGTGTCTGTATCCTTTTATGCAATTTCCCCCCTTTTTTCTTTATGGTGTACATTCTCCTTGTCTTAAACTAAAGTCATAAGGGCTTTCACCACCCCCAGAGAAAGCAAAACACTTCATTTCAGGTTGGACAAAAAATGCCAAGACCCTTAAAAATTAAATAATTTCAAAGAAACAAAACACTTCAAGAATATATATTAATTTTGAGTGATCCCTACTCAGCCAGTGCATCATTTAAATCACTGTGGCATAGCTCAGGTAGACCTCAAAGGTAATAGAAGTGCTTTACTGGCCTTCACACAGGTCTAGTGATCTTCTCAGATTTCATAGAATCACAGAATCATTAAGGTTGGAAAAGACCTCCAAGATCATCAAGTCCAACGTTTGACCGACCACCCCCTTGTCAACTAAACCATAGCACGCAGTCTCACCCAGCTAACTCAAGATTAACTTCCTCAGGCTGACAATGCAAAGAGGGGTAAAAGAAGATTCCACAGCAGCTACAGGGATTTCCCATGATGGTCACACCCCCATGGAAGCATGGGTTGGCATTTTGATCACTTCAACACCTCTATCTCTCTAAGACAGGTATGTTTGCTGTTTAAACCACCAAAGACTAATTTTGAATTAAAAGAAAAAAAGGCCTTACAGGCATAGTTTGCATCAGCATCATCACCACCAGAGCCAGCAACAGGACATGATTCAATAGATCATTTACTCTGGGGAAGAATAACACCTTCCACCCAGGACTTCAGACACTCCATCAATTAGCAGGCAAACACTGCAATTTACAGTAATGTCAAGCAATTCAGTATACCAGTAATGGCTTGTTACTCAAATTAAAACCACAGAACCCCTGCCTTATTAAAGCAAAACTATAAAGTTCAGCAGACAAAGCCAAACAGACTACAACATCAAAGGCCTTTTGAAGATTAACACGTTGACTAAACTACCAGAGTTTCATTTAGAAGCAAATGACACAGATGTTCTTTGCATGTCTTTAATATTAAATTTATCAGAATATGTTCTTCATTTACAATGCTCTCGATTTCCTAACTTACGTCTGTAGATGACTGACTCAATTTTTTGGATAGGATCAGGGGTTTTTTTTTCCAGGATAAAATTCTGGGGTCATGGTCTAGACGCATTTAGAGGAAATCTTCTGAATCTCAAATGACTCATTTGGAAAATGTCCTGCAAGTGAGAGTTATGTTTTCTGAGGCATAGATAGAAAAAGCTAGTGAGAACTGTTGCAGCTGTGTTATATAAAAGGAAGAGACAATTTAATGGAAAATTTCATACTTTGCAGAAATTTGATTGCCTATTTTCTCTATGTAGATCTCTTATTAGAGCAGCTACAGCTGCTGCACTGAAGGTATATTTTCACTGATGATGATCAGGATGGGAGTGCCAGAGCAGTGTGTGGAATTTAACATTTTATTCTGTTGCAGAATTACAGCAAACATTTACAAATCTCTCAGCTGTTATTTTCCTTTTATTAGACAGGAGTGAGAATTTGCTCCTTATGGCTGCTCTTTTTTGGCCAAGGGACACAGAGTGTTTGTTGATGTCAGAACCTTAATGGGTTGGGTGTCATGGCAAAGAAATTATGAATTAACTTTGTCTGTCTCACCTGCTAGTGTTACTGAATGCAGGATAAACTGGTTCCCTTGGCACCAAAAGTGTAGACTGTCCCATGTCATTCTCCTCTCCTTATCTCCCTTCTTCACCAGAATAAAGAAAAATATTAGAATCCTTTAAAATTACATGGTAATCCTACAACCTGCTTTTTCAAAGGTCTCTTTGTTTATAAGTAGCATTGGAGGTAAATTGGTCATAAATTCTATATTGCAGGATTTCTTTGCTTCATACCTATGAGAGTTGCTTTGCTTCACAGAGGCCAAAGTAATCCCAGGACTGCTGTCAAGTGGTTTATGTTCTGCAATTTGGAATTTATTAGTGTTAACAGGGTAATATTAAATACTATTTGTGGTGCACAAAGTCCTGCAGGCTAGACACTCTTGGGCTACAGTGGTTCAATAGCCAAATTAATTTGAAAATCCTGTCTACATATTCTTGACGAAGTTTGTTTGATTTTCACAAAAACAGAATTATTGTAAAGCAGGAGATTTTGAGGGGTATTTAAAGTAAAGGGTCCTCTTTTCCTTCAAGTCTATGAATAGTTCTTCAGCTTGAATCAATCTTGAATAGAAATATCCACAGGGTGAGCCCTGTTGCTCCTGAGAGCATTGGGTGAATATCCCAGCTGAAATGCACAACAGCTGGAAGCAGATGCTGTTAGCCTGTCTGCAGATGAGTTATTAGCAGTTTTGCTAAGCAGAGGTTATTTCTCTCTCTACTCAGGACAATCTAGTGATGCATCATCTAAAGATGACTTTCCTTTAGAGGCGTAGCTTGGAACACATCCACTGACATTCCACTTACTGGCTTTGTAAAGACCTGAAACTTCCTTTTTTCACACTGGATTCCACCTTAGCCCGCTCACAGTCTCAACAGCCACAACACAAGTGGCTCCAAATGCCACCTCAGCTTGGTCTAGAAATATGGCAAGGGGTCTTACACCAAACTCTCCAGAACTGCAGCCTATCCAGCCAAGCAGGAGGTTGAAATATCACCGTCAGTAAAACAAATCTGTGACAAACATTGGCTTAAGCATGTCCAGGATCTCAGCAAATATTTCATTACTAACCTGTTTTGTCCCGAGTTCCCGTCACGTGTCATGGCACCACTCCAGATCACCCTTGCAGAAAGAGATGAAATGGCACACAAGCAGGTGGAGAAATGTTTCTCCAAACACTGTGGTAGGTAAACTTGTAAGTAATTTGTTTCTCCTGCCCATAACTCATAGTTGAAATCACTATACTTTAAAATTCCTGTTCCTGCTGGGTCCAGAGATGTCTTTATTGCCACATTAAATTCTGGCAAATAGAAGAGCCACAGTTTAAGCGATGGACTAGAGTCCAACTTCCTAGCATGCCTTTTTTATGAAAAGGAGTTGATTGTATTGCAAGTAATTTAAGACAATCTTCTTAAGAGAAAGTCCCAGCTTCTGTGACTGGGATTGTACTGCAGCATCCTTGGAATGGCAGCTGTTATCTCAGAGCATTACTGGGAAAGCACTGTCAGCAACAGGGTCAAAGAGCTGGTTTAGAGCTGTTTTGCTGGTAGGATCTGAGCTCAGCTCGCTCTTTTAGCAAGCAGATGTACGGTGGTATGGAGAACCACGTGACAAGCAAGTGAGAGGAAAACAAACAAAACCAAAACATTTCTGCCTCCCGAATGTGTTTTCACTTGGAAATTCAGGGTGCTTATCAAAATAACTAGAGGAAAACAAAAAAACCAAACCAAACAAACAAACAAACAAAACCAAACCAAAAAAACCCAAAATGAAACAAAAACCAAACAAACATAAAAACAACCCCAAACCAAACCAAACAAACAAACAAAAAGAGCATTGTCTATATTGTCTTTTAACTGTGTGAAGGTATCATTGTAAACAGCTCATTGTAAACATGCCTCCACAAAACCATCTAGAATGTATCTTTTAATCTCTATACATTGCATTCAATCTCCTTGGGTTCACCTCCTAAAGTTTAGGATCACCTTGAAGGAAAAAAAGTTCTTGAACTGGTAGTGGAAGATAGTTATCTTCAAGGAAAAAAATAGGAGGAAGTCAATGTCCTATCTTCCTATTCTAGAAGGAACTGAGGTTGAAAAGGCAAGAAAATTGGTCCAGAATTAAAGTCTTCTTAAACGTGCCTTTCTGTTCATGTTGGTGTATTGGAGTAAGAGATTTGTTGGTCAGGAAAAAGTCTTTAGCTTCTGCTACTGATAATGTCTTCCAGGGTGAGAAGGGAATTAATTTCAGCCCTCTACAGCAGATCAGCACAGGGCAGTTACACCAGATAGGAGCAGAGCCAGTCCTGTTCCCAGCTCCATGGCTTCAGTGGTTTTGAAGCAATACACACGGTTTGTACTGTTCCCTGAATTTGGGTGAGCTTCAGCCTCAGGGGATCATTTATACTGAGCAGCTTATTGGGTCAATCCTATCTTTTCAGCTTGTTCATGGGCAAGACAAAGCATGAAGCAACTCGTGGTGGATTTGGATACTGGGATTTGCTGAAGAATCTGAAGGATAAGAGCTCTTACCTTATCTTATTATTTAACACACTCAATCACTCTGCTCCCTGAAGTACCTTCAATGATGTCTCAATTTCCCTCTCCAGCTGGGCTCTCCCAGTCTGGGAAGGCTGGACAAAACCATGTCCATTCATGCTTTGCTGCTGCTCACAGTGAATGACCTGACAAGGTCCCTGAGTGTCCCACTGCTTTTGTCCTCACTCTGCTCTGATCGTCAAGAACTCCTCCTGCTCCCATGATCTTTAGCAAAGATGTTTTTCATTCCAGGTCCCGCTTTTCTCTCCCTTCTTCTTTTGGGGAACTCTTAGTTTCACTCATCTTTCTATCCATAGCCCCAAGTCCTTGTTTTTCCTAACCTAAATGGTCTGTGCAGAAGCACAGTACATGATCAACCTCCTAATTGGTGCTTCTGTCTTCATCAATGGGAGGACTCATGACATGGAAGGTTTATTCAGTCCAGAAACTATCAAAATTCAGAACCAGCCTGTAGACCTAATAAAGCAAAGTTTCACTTAGCTCCAGCGGCTCTGAATCTGAAATCAGCAGCTGCAACCAAGTCCCAGAGGACAGTGAATCTCCTTAAAGCCATAGAAATTTTGATTGCCAGCTAGTGTTAGATGATTTAGTTACTGTGAGGTTAATGGTATCTTGCAAGTTCCAGTGTTTCTGCTTCCTAACAAATGAACTAAATTAGTAAAAATTATCCGTTCCCTGTGTCTGCTATCCTAAAGAAGTCATGTATCCCGCTTTCAATTAAATTAACCATTAACTCCTTTTGATGAAGCTGTACATGATCAGCACCCAAATGAGCTTTAATCTATACAAAGATTTAAGACCACAAGTGGAAGTGTTTGCAGATTTCAAAGACAGAGCAGTGAGCTGCAGACTCAGACTGGGGACAAGTACAAGCCTTTATGGTTCAGAAGGGTCTTTTCTGATCCAGGGTGTTAAGTAAAGTACTATAAGCAAGCTAAGTTGGATTTTCACGCACAGTACTTCTTTGGAGTTTTCTGAGCTCATCATGTAGATCCCATCTTCACTGAGACTGAACTGAAAATGGTTCTGTTTAAACCTGCTTATCTCAAAGATAAATCACCTGGATATGCATCCTGTGACTCAAGAAAACAGCAAACTGTCTTGAAAGAAAAATTTTAAAATACATTGTGTTTCCCAGCATAGCTGAAGGTTCAGAGCAGACAACAGATTTGGGGTGTTCATTGCTGGACTCACATGAGTTCAGATGAGTCCTTACAAACACTGTTACACAGACAATCCATGGCAAAGCCATGCTCATAAAGCTCTAACCATGGTGTCCATAGATGGTGGCATAAAGGGAGCTCAATTATCTTTTGGTAAAGACAAGTGATAGAAAGTAACAGAATAAAATGGGAAAGGAAAAATTCTCCCAGGGTTATTTCCGGGTGTCCCGACAAGCATTTCCTGAGGTTGGTCTCTCCAGTACAGCAAATTAACATAAAAATGAGGATGATTTTTTTTCCCCACTGTATCTTCCTCCTAGTCAGCCAGAAAAATGTAGTAATACCATGTGTTTTTCACATCTCAGAGTCTCTATTGTTTCCCCCCCTTTTGGTGCTCTCACTGTTGATTGCAGAGTACTTTAATCAGGTACAAGTGTTGCAGGCTGATGGGCAGCCAAGCCCTGTGCAGGTAATATTACTGGGTAATACTTGTCAGCTCCATGCTATCAGCTAAAATTTACTTTATTCCCTTTTAAAAGTCGAAGGCTACAAAATGTGAGTCAGGAAAAGGGAAGGGGAAGCAGGGGGCAGTTCTCATGCTATTGGAGTTTGCAGGCACACAGGCAAGAGAAAAGCCACACAAGAACAACAGCATGGGAAGGGCAGGGGCCAAGTCTGTCCCAGCAGCTACGAGGGAAGGGCAGCCTGCAGGGATTCACATGGGAGGCCCTCAGCAGGACACAAGGGAAGGCACTTTAGGCACTGAAATAATATCTCGCAGCAGGAAGGAGCATTCCTGGCAGTATCAGTACCCCCGCAAAATGCCGAGTGGAACCCTTCACCTGATTCTCTTTTCCTTCCTATCCTGTGCCTGTTGCATCGCAGTGGGTAGGAAATACCTCCTGGCACGTTTGTGTTGGCAGGACCCTCAGGCCTGTCTCCTCCTGTAGGAATCCAAGGTGCCGTGCTGTTGTGGTGACTGAAGCAACCACAGGAACGCCCAGGGGGCCACAGAGCCCAGATAAAGAGGTTTGGTGGGCTGGCTCCAAAGGTTAAATGCCCCTCTGTGAGAATGGCTTCTCCCATTGAATTCCTGTGACCTGATGTGGGCTCGGTCTGTCTGATTGACGGTGGAGAGACACCCCTTGTATCTCCTAAGGAAAGGCAGCCAAACCTGCCCCTCCCTTCTCTTCTTCCTATAAGTCATTGCTATGTTATTCCCGCCTCCTTTTCTCTAGCCCTTTTAACCCCACTTGGGCTGGAACTACTCTCTCTTCGCTTCTGGACCCCTTCAAAGGAGTTTCTATAAGAAACCCTTGGAATACCGGCCACCAAAGCCTCCTCGCTCTTAAATTTCTGGTTACACTTGGGCAATCCATAAGCCCCGGGCGCGCGTGGCTCCGTGCCTTCCACCGCACGGGCGAGGGAGCTGCCAGCGAGGCACACAGTGCCACAGAGTGTCCTCCTCTCGTGTTGGGCACCTCTGGGCAAACTGCAGCTCTCCTGGCCCGGCCAGCGCTCCGGTGTACTGATGTACCGTGCCAACACGCACTTCCCAAGTGACACGTCTCCGTCACTCACCCATGGCAGGTGCTGCAGTGTCCTGAGCTGACACGCAGGAAGGCGAGCTGAGAGCTGCAGGTGGAACCTGCTGAGGGCAGCACGGCACGGGACAGGGCACAGCCCGGAGCCAAGGTCCAGCAGGTCAGCAGAACATCGCTCTGGCGAGTCCCAGGCAGGTCTGGGATGGGCTGCACTGCAGGAACGCCGCTGTGCACATGGGAGAAACGGCAGAGAACAGCTGTGGCTGCACACAGTGCTCCTTCATCCCTCCGTTCAGAGGTGGAGGACTAGCAGCACAGACTGGTGACTAACACAGCGTTAGGGCAGGATGCTCAAACAGAAACACAGGTCAAAACACTATCAAATATCCTGCATTAAAGAGCTTATAACACATTTCCTGACATATTGCTGTAAGCAAAGGTTAATCTTTTCTGGGGTCACTTGCAAGCACTTTTCAGAGTTATATACTATGCTGATTTTGCAGTCTGCTTTAAGAGTACAGGGTCTATATTGGGAAACTGGAAGTCAGCTGACCACTTTGCCTCCAACCACCTCAGGAATAAAGATTTTTGCCTCTTATCTTTTACCTCCTGATTGTTTTTATGCTCAGAGTGCCTCAGGGAGCTCTGCCTGAAGTCTACAGGCCCCTCTGATCCATCTGCCCAGTGTGGTACCACGGGACGTGCAGGTGGGACAGGAGGAAATCTGGCAGTTTTCTCCCAGCAGCCTGCACAGCAGGCCAAATTTGAAGCCCCTATGTGCTGAACCAAACAGGACAGGTTCCCACACTCTGCAGTGTTTCATTCTGATGAATCGGCATTTCTCACTGGGACTTGGCTCCACCAGAAGATTTCCGGCCAGATTTAATCAGGGAGGCTTGAAAGCCATCCAAAACACAGGCCAGGAAAGGATATAACTACAAAAATATAGCAGCTTTTTCACATTTTCTGAATTGTTCGGTAATTACATTTGTAGGAGATATAATTCATGCGCGATTGTTTAGAGTTGTCCCTGCAACATTTATCAGCTCATGCACAATTATCTTTCTTTCCTTACAGAATCGGACTGTAATCAGTTCTATAAACCCTCTGAGATATTTGTTTGAAGACAATGTTTTTGTAGGGAATAAAGATGGTAAAGAAAAGTGTTTTCAAAACTGCAGCCAAAGAGAAAGTCAGTAATCACACAAATGGAAAACACAGAATTTTCCAACCTAGTGAAAACAGATTCATGCAGAGTTAATTTTTTCTTCTTTCCACTTTTTCTTCTTACTCCCTATATTTTATTTGTCTTGCTGAACTGCACAAAACTCTGATGTGTTGCCATGGCTCAAACTTTTTCTGAGGATGAGAAGTTATATCGGTTTAACACAATGATTGTATACAAATGCTGTATTACCCCACTACAGTTCAAGTTCTTTAACCTTTTTAATTTTAATGCAACTGCACCAGTAAATGCTCTGCACTAGTCTGGGAAATGAATAAGGAAGATAACTGTGACAAACAGTTATGCTGAGATGGCCGTGCCCATACTCAGGATTTATTTGTGTGAGCCAGTTGGTAGGAAGCATTTCCTACCTGGCACAGTTACAGTTGTTAAAACCAAGCAAACATTGTCTGTGCATCAGGCCATAAGGATGAAATGTTGTCAAAAGTCTCTGGCTGTTTTGTGCTCCTATAGCAATATATGGTATCTATAAATCTGGTTTAGCAGCCTAATTAATCAGAGCTACAGCAATTTGCATCACTGGGGCTGCTCAGCCGGAGCACAAAGTAAATTCACATCCTGGGCCGGCTGCTGCCCTTGCTTGTGCTGTCTCTATCCTTGTGTGACTCCACTGACAGCCCAGCTTTATTCTCAGCTCGCTGTGCCAGGAGAGAAGCTGCTGTGTTTCCTTGCTCTTCAGGCAGACTCCAGCATTTGTTCTCCCTTCCTCCAAAGGATTGTGAGCATTGTCATGTCCAGAAATTTTCCCTTGACTGATTCAAGTCATCACTGGAAGCTGGGACTCCGTTCAGTTCGTCTGGTCTCACTCCATCATCCTCATGTCCCACCACCTTGCCTTGTCTGTGATTCTCCCTTTCCCAGGAAGCTTCTGCCTCCAAACACTGCTGGGGAAGCCTGGATGCAAAGAGCTGGGTTTGGCTGGTGGGGCTGGCTTTCTTTTGACACGATATTTGTGCTTGTGTCCCTCCTTGGCTCACCTTGGGCTGCTGAGTGTGCTGCCAGCCTTCCTCCTTAATGACTCTGCTCATAGCTTGTGGTCCCCAAGCCCTCCGACAGGCTGTCCTGTGACAAGGAAGACTGTAGGATGTTTTTGGTTGGTTTGGACGGTCGGGACGACTAGGGACGAGAGATCTTTGAGGTTAGGTCCTAGAACATGTAGTTTTCTTACGAAGGGTGTGGGTATAGTGGTCTTGCTTGGAGCTAACAGCGGCAGCTAGGAGCAGGCCAGAAAAGTAAGAGAGCAAGAGAAGCAAAGGTAAGAGTAAGAGAGAGTAAGGGCAAGAAGAAGTAGGAGAAGTAGTAGAAATAGTAGAAGTAGTAAAAGGAGAGGGAAAAGAGAGGGGAAGCAGTAGTAAAAGTGGTAGTAAAAGAGAGCGAGGTTCTCTTTTACAATACAATAACTCTTCTTCTGTGTTGAATATTCTAATTTTCATTAACCAAGCTAGTACAAGATACAAATCCTATAGTATTTACATGCAGCCTATAAGAATTGTTATATTACCATACTGTGTTACATTTTAAACTCTAGAAACTACTCTTTGGACCCGTGCTGCCAAGCCCGTAGGCTCCGCTCTGCCCCATGGAGCTGTCTGCAGGCAGAGGGTATTGTTCATTCAGAGAGGGGATTACCTTCTGCTGGCCATACCATTGTTTTCCAGTTGTTCAGTAACTAAGGCTTGGTATCTCAAAGCTTGCTTTCATTTCAATCTCACTTATAGTTTCCCTATTCTCAGCATCTTTTGCCAGGCAATCAGATTTATAAGGCTTTCCTGTTTCATCTTCCCCAACAGAAGACACCCCTTGCTGTGGGTGATCTCGTGACTCAGGGACGTCTGTGAGATGGGGTGAGCAAGGACAGAGCCACAGCTGTCCCGGATGGCAGTGCTGCAGCAGAGCTTTCTGTGCCTGTCCCCATACTGCCAGCTCCCCTGGGGGACAGGAGTATTTAAGATTAACACAGTCATAATCTAGATCTGTTTTTTCCAGAAATAAAACCGTACAGAGGATTGGTTTCGTGATGGTCTCTACGATAAAGGGACAGCAGAGCAGCTGTCTAGGCAGCAATGCTAACAAATGGGTGTTAGCTGGAAGGGAAGTGTTTGTGTGCTTTGGATTGAGAAATCCTAAGCATCAAGGATGTGACTACTGAGGATCTGAAGTTTGCTTCTTGCTAATGTAGGTGCCATCTGTAAAATGCACCTCTGGATGCTGAGCATGCACAACATGCTTGGTTGCTCAGACCTGTGCTTGTCCATAGCCAGCCAACATAGTTAAAGGTACTTCTTCTTCTCTGTAAGAGTAAATAAGATGACAGTTATCTTCAAATCAGTTCTGAAAATCAGTATTTATACAGTGCCACTGAAATGTGGAGAGCTTTCCTGGAAAACAGTCCTGGTGCTCTCTCCAGGGAGACAACAGTCTGGTGGTATAAAACATAGATTTTTAATTAGTGTTGTTTGGCTTCAGTGAATTACTTGCATCAGAGCTACAAAGTTGAGTGGAGATTTGCAGACTCGAGCTGGACTAAAACTAGAGAAAATAAGACAAGAGGACACATGTTGCAGGGTTAATGAGAATGAAAGACAGTGATTGCAGTAATACAGTCAGAAAGTCACACTCAGTGTATTATCACAGCAAGCAGCGCTGGTCTTCCTATTTTTAGGTTTGGTCCTTTTGTGAGGGAAGATTAGCTTTTTGCAAAGGGTGTTCTAAGAGAGAATGAGCAGAGGACTAATGACAGAATTATGAAAGCAGGCCCAGGCATTAGGCACTGAGGACAAAAAAAAGGCATTAGCAATAGCCAGAGAAGTGGATGAAGGAAACAGCCAGTGGAAAGGTTTGGAAAAAGCAAATCCAGTCTTGCAAAAACAAACCAAACATTAATTTACAAAGAATATATGCTTTGGATATGTTTTTAGACATAAAGTAAAAACCAAAAAGTATTTCATTAGAAGAGACTCCAAGAAGATTCCAGTCTGAGAGCTACAACACAACTTTTGTTACTGCTATTTTTATTTCCAAGCCTCTCCATCATATGCCTAGAGTATTCTTATTAATATTCCTCTTTCTTTTCCAACAGAATTGTGAAATCAAAGAGTCTCTGAGAAGGGTAGGCATTTCTGATTCTTGGTGAAGGATCTGAATTTTGGGGTGAAATTAGAAATTTCATTGTGTAAATTCTGGGTTTTGTGAAAAGGGCATTTTCTGGTGGAAATATTTCGATAGGAAAATTTTGATTATTTCTAATGACTTGAAAAGCTTTTTGGCTGGTGCAGGGAGCAACAAGAAATGTCTCCAGAGTTCTGGGCAGCATCGAAGGTAGCCCTGGACTGAGCTGACCAGCCATCTCCTCTCCAAATCTATGTCTTCCTCCTTGAAATAAACCTCTGACTCAAGCAGGGGTAGTCCTGGCACACCTTTAACTGAGCTAAGAATCAGCTCATTTATTTTTAAGTCTCACATGTCACCTTGTAATAAAAGGACTCATGTGACAGTTTAACAATTCCTTGTAAAATTCATCCCTTCACAGCCTTTGATGACTCAGTGTGCACCTTTCATAACCACAACTGCCCACCAAATTTACATTTCTGTTGGTCTGTACATTAACAAACATGCTAAATGTGACCAAAACAGGTAAGTCATTACTGGCACTTGACTGAAACAGGAATTTTCTTTCCTCTGGGATAATGCAGGCAACAGCCCTGGGAGCCATTCCTAGAACAAACTTCCTTGGTAGACAGGATGGATCTGGAGGCTGACTCTGTTAGAAGTGCTGCACAGGTTTTCTTTGAGCAATCCTTTCCACAACACAGTTAAACAGCATTAAACAGCGCTGGTATCCTCTTCCATCAGGTAAACCACAGCTCAGTGAAAAAATTAAAGGTAGTAATACAGTCTGAAATTACTTTAAATCCAGCCATGAGTAGAATTTTAACATGCATAAAATATAACAACAGCAACTCCCCCAACTCACAGTGGGGTGTCCTTATTCTGGTTAAGTATCATTATGTTGGTACTGTGTGTGGGGCTGCTCAAACAATAAAAAACAGTAACCTATAACTTATACGAGTGTATTAGCTGTACAGCACAGGAGGAAAATGCAAAGGAAGAGTGATTCCTGACCCGTAATGAAAGCAGCACAAGCTGGGTGCTCTGAGGGGTGCTGGGTTTAAGTACAAGCAGCTTGGCTGCACAGCAGCTGTCTCAACGAAACAAGGTCATCATCCACAGTCCAGCTGTACAGGAAAGCCAGGAGTGTCTGAGGGATCCAGTGCTCCCTCCCATGCACCAAAATGTGGATATCTAGTTGAACCTCATAACTACATAAAGTTATACTATTTCTAATTAGTTTCCTGCTCTCCTCCTGCCCTCATTCCTCTGTCAAACTGTTCCCATCATACTCCTGATGCACTGCGTAGGGAGTAATTGGCACTGAGAAATCCTCACTGCCCATGTGCAAACAGTATCTTCCTGTGCCAGGGAAGCCCTGGATCACCTGGAGAGGCTGGTTTTGCAGTAGCTGTACTTTGATACATCAGCACAAAGGAGATGCACCACAAAGAATTAAAGTTTATTTCTGCATCCTCCCAAATAGCGTCTTTAAGAAACCTCTGTCTTTTTACAGGAAAGAGAAAAAAACCCAACACACACATATATATTGTTACCACCTGCTTTTCATTTCATAAAGTATGAATGGGACTGATCTTGCCATGGTCTGAAGCTAAATTGTCGGCAAAATTCTGGCGACAGATTTTTAAACAGCTTTGGTGATGTAAGAAGCAAAAGAACACCAACTGATCTTAAGATCAAAGACTGAGTTTACAGGGTTGGCAAAAAAAAAAAAATTCTCTCCTCACTTATAATCAGCACAAATAAGTAATGCAAATCTCAGAGAGCTGTGATGAGGCCACACACTGATGTTCTCCCCAGTGCTTCTCTGCATAGAACCTGCACAATATTTTCCTCCAGTCCAGACACACACCACAAATACCAGGTGTCCTTTGGGGAAGATGGGCAGCTCACTGGTCTGAGGCAAAAGCACGTTATGTAATGTATGTGGTAAAATTAATTTTGCTGGGAGATAAGGGAAATGCCGTAAATAGCTGACAGACTGCTTGAGAGGGGGAGTGAGTGAGCACTTCTGAGCCTCTCAAAGCTCTGGCTGGCTGTGCCTTTCATCAGCAGAGCCACTGAGGGATATCTGCCATTCCAGAACAGATAACCTTTGCTCCATCAAAATGCTATTATTTTAGCAGTTATGTCTTTAAGTGGTAGATTACTTAAACCTCATTTTCTCATGTACTCAGACGTGAATTGAGGTGGTGCTCCACGGGTGAAGCAGAGCACAGCGTGCCCCTTCAGCAGACCCCTGCGGTCCCCAGGGACAGTTCAAACGTGATGGGCACTTTTTCCAGGTACCTTTTCCACTCTCCTTTTCAGCTGACCATGAAGATTTCTTGAAGACCCGGTGTCTCTTCTCCCCGATGGCTCCACTACATCACATGCTGCTCAGGGCTGTCAACTCACATCTCCATCGTGCCCCACACACAGCCAGCAAAGCTCTGGTGGCCCCAGGGACAGTGGGTGCTGCCAGCAGGTCTTGTTGCCCACAGAGGTGGTTGAGTATCACTCCTGGGCACTCCAGGAGCCTGGAGACTGTCAGCCCACCCTCCAGCCCATCTGTGTTGCAGAGTACTTCTAGGAAATGACACAGCCAAAAGTCAGCAAGGGACTCCTTTTGGTGGTCGTCTGTTGGTTTATTGTGGTTTGGTGCAACACCTCAGGGTGTGTGGCCTTCTAGTTTCTGACCATTGCTTCTCGTCCCATCGCTGGGCACCACAGAGCAGAGCCTGGTCCATCCTCTGACCCCTCCCTGCAGAGGCACTGACAGACAGGGATGAGGTCTCTTCTCAAGGTTAAACAGGCCCAGTCCCCT
>VWPU01012473.1:8257-21824 GCA_013398955.1 Callaeas wilsoni
CCCTCTTCCATGGACGCTCCATGCCCTGGGGGTGCAGGATCCCCTCTTCCATGGACGCTCCATGCCCTGGGGGTGCAGGATCCCCTCTTCCATGGACGCTCCATGCCCTGGGGGTGCAGGATCCCCTCTTCCATGGACGCTCCGTGTCCTGGGGGTGCAGGGATCCCCCTTTCAGGGGGGCTCCGGGTGCTGATGGGGTGCAGTTTGTGGGTCTCTGGTCCCACTCCGCTGATGGATCCGAGATTCCCGGAGGATCAGGGAAGCGGTGCTCCCGTTGCTCTCGGGGGCGGAATCAGTGCCGGGAGCGGGATGGGAAGAGGAAGGAAAACTCCCGGGGGGAGGGACGGGAGCGCTCGGGAGAGCTCCGGGTGAGCTCCTCGGGCAGGAATTGGCTCCGCCGGATATTTGGTGTGGAAAGAGAGCCGGCTGCGGGGCGGCAGGACTGGGGAGCAGGGGCGCGGGATTGGGGTGCAATTGCAAAGTTCAGGTTTGGGGTGCAGGGATGAAGGACTGGGGTGCAAAGGTGCAGGATTGGGGTGCAGAGTTGGAGGGCTCTCTATCCCACCCCACTCCGTGCTCCAGTGCTGCTTTGCTGGACCCGAGGCTGACGCGCCAGGCAAACCCGCGATTTAGGGACAAAAGTGGGGTTTCAGGCTGGCGGGGGACGCATCCAAGCCCCCATGTCCGGCACCGGGATCCCTTGGGGACGTCACGGGGTGACCCGTGGGGTTGGCGGTGACACGTGGCAGGGACAAGCGGAGCCTCGGGCAGGCAAAGGGGGTGCCAAGGCATTGCCAGCTCCGTGTCACCCCCAGGGGACAGGGAGCGGGTCCATGTGGCCTCGGCCCTGCCGTGTCCTCGCTGGTGGCCATGCCAGCGGCTCTGGAGGTGTCCCGGCGCTCCGGGCGCGGGGCTGGCAGCACCACGGGTGGCACCTGGCTGGCAGCGTCCCCAAGCCGGCAGTGACGTCCTGTGGGACGTGCTGACCCGGCCTCTCCCTTCCAGCGGATCCCTCAGCTCCGGGGGCCCCTCTCGGCCCCGGGCCGGGGGCCAGGACGGCCTTCGGGCAGGATGTTCCCCCCGCCGGGCTGCAGGAGGGGCTTCCCCCGGGAGGTACGTGGGCTTGGGGCTCCGCTGGGGCTGCCAGAGCGGGGTGGGAGCAGAGGAGCTTCCCGGGGCCAGGATGGGTGCCCGCCGCTCCATCCCTCGGGGTGCCGAGCAGCCGGGAGGGAGGAATTGGGAATAATCTGGGCCTCGACAGGGAGAGGAGGGCAGGTGGGTGGGCTCCTGCCTCCCCATCCCTGCTGGGACGAGGCTGGAGCGGGGGTCTCACGGCTCTGCTCTCTCCACAGCCCCGGCCGTGGTGGGTTGACCCCAGCCCCGAGGACCCCTGGGATGAGGCACCCTGGGGCTGGTCCGGGTGGCACCCGGTAAGGGACAGGGCTGGGGGGAGCGGCCGCGGCGGGGGGAGATGTCACAGGGATGGGTCACAGGCACGCTGGGAGCTTCGGAGTTTGTCAGGGAGAGCCTCCCGGGGAGCCCCCAGGCACAGAAAGGAGCCCCTGGCCCTCCAAACTCCTTCCCCAAAAGGAGTCTGGATCCAGTCGGGGACCCCCAGGCACAGAAAGGAGCCCCTGGCCCTCCAAACTCTTTCCCCAAAAGGAGTCTGGACATGTCTGGATCCAGTCGTGGACCCCCAGGCACAGAAAGGAGCCCCTGGCTCTCCAAACTCCTTCCCCAAAAGGAGCCTGGACCCAGTCGGGGCCCCCCAGGCACCGAAAGGAGCCCTTGGCTCTCCAAACTCCTTCCCCAAAAGGAGTCTGGATCCAGTCGTGGACCCCCAGGCACAGAAAGGAGCCCCTGGCCCTCCAAACTCCTTCCCCAAAAGGAGTCTGGACATGTCTGGATCCAGTCATGGACCCCCAGGCACAGAAAGGACCCTCTGGCTCCCTAAACTCTTTCCCCAAAAGGAGCCTGGAAACATCTGGATCCAGCTGTGGAGCTGGCCAGCAGTTTGTGTCTAAAGGATTCCACAGCTGGAACAGAGCCTTTACACAGCTTTGTCCCCCAAGATTAAGAATGGCAAAACAAATATATTTACGTAGGTTAAATAAATTATTTATTTCGATGGACGGTGATGATTGGACTAAAGGGCCTCCATCAGTTACCTACCATGCAGTGTGGGTGGTTATAACCAGCGCCCTGCTTATTAAATCAACAGTTTCAAAGTTAAATTAGCAATTAGGAAGTTCAGATTGATGTTGCTCACCCAGACCCACACGAATCTCTGGCTCAGCCTCCAGGAGTGACCTTGAAGGGCTCCGGAAAGGAATCCACGCTCGCTCCTGGGAGGGCCCGTGCTGGAAATTCCACTGTCCGAAAGTGGGATTGAGCTTTTATAGCACGGAATGACGGACGTTGGGGGTTTTGTGGATCATTTATCCTTAAATTAGTGGTTGCTGCCCTCTGGTTCCTGCCGGGAAACATCTGCCCCTCACAGGCCTGCCAGTGCCAGTTGCTCTTAAAGTTTCACATCCTCACGGGGTTTCATTTTGGGATGTTTGAGTCAGGCTGCTCTCAGTGTTCTCCAGCACCACTGGCAGCCTGATCCCTCTTCCACTGCTGCTAATTTTCCCAGTTAGGTGAAATCTGAGCTGTTTCACCCTCCCTGCATCCTGCTGCAAGGAGGGATTCACCTGCAAATCCAGGGCAGCCCGAAGCAGAGACTCCCCCAGGAGCAGGAGAGGCAGAAAAGAGCTGAGGGCCGCAGTGGGGAGGAGGAACTGCAAGAAAACCAGGACATCCCAGCGGGCTGTGTCCTCACCAGGGGCCGTTCCCATTGCAGCCCCATCCCAGGCCCCGCAGACCCCTCCCTGGCCCTGGTGATGTCCCTTGGAATGAGGAGGAGGGGAAGGAGGAGGAGGAGGAGGAGGAGGAGGACAGGAGGTGGGCACCCCATGACTGTCCCCGGCCACCCCCTTGGGATGACAGAGAAGACTTCCAAGGACCTGAGGACGGCTTTGGAGAGGGCTGGCACGCGGTGAGGGGGAGATGGGCCGGGCGTGGTGGCAGCCATAGGACCGAGTGGCTAAAATAGGGCAGGGGCTGCTCACTGCCCCGGTGACAAGGACGGTGTGTGGGGACCCTGTGCGGTCACAGCTTCCCCTGTCCCATTCCTGTCTAAACCCACCTCATTTTCCGCAGGAGCCTGATCCCTGGCCTGAATTTCCCGAGGAGGAGCAGCCCCCACCCTGGCCCCCCGCCGGCCCTCCGTGGTGGGTGCCAGGCTCGGGGGGCCTGGGTGGCTCTGGGGTGACAGTGAGGGACACCCGCACCGGTGGAAGCTGTCCCTGCCTAGGCTGGGCTCGCACGGCGGCCCTTCCCAGCCTAAACCCCCACCCTGGGGCTGTGCTCCTGCAGGAATCGAGGAGGTTTCCAGGGACGCCGCCCGCCCTGGAGCCGGCATTTTCCGGGTGGGAGACGCGCGCGCCGCGGCCGCAGGAGCCACCACCGGCAGCTGACCCTGGTCCCCCGGGGGTGCTGTCCCCGACCCCCCCGAGGTCTGTGCTGACCCCGTGCCGGCTCCCCGGTGCTCTCCAGCCTCTCCCGGGGCACGGTGAGGACTCTCTCCCGCCGTGTTTCCCTCCCTGCAGGGCACAAGCCGCGCTCCAAGCCCTCTCCTGCCCTCTCCAAGAGGAGCCAGCCGGCGGCCAAGAAGGAGCTGCAGCCCCCGGATCCTCCCCAGCCCCCCGCTCCCCTCCAAGGTGCTGCAAAGAGGCCGGAACAGACGCAGGTTGTGGGGTTTTACCTGTCCCCCCCATCCCAGCGCCAGGAGCGCGCTCACCCTGAGCCTTGCACGGTGCCGTGGTTTCCTCCAGGATCTGTCGGTGCGGAGTGGGAATGTCCTGGAGAGCCCCAGTCGGGCTGGGAGCCCTGCGGAGAGCCCGGCTGCCGATCCCGGTGCTGCGGGGTGGGCGCAGGCGGCAGCGGCGACGCCGGTAGGAGATTCCCCCGCTCCCAGGGATGCTCCCTCCGCTGGAGCTGCCTGGCTCAGGGGTCTCTTTGGCCGCTGTAACGTTTCCCTCCTCCCTCTCATCCAGCCCTTTCCCTCTCCTCCTCGCTGTGCCTTTGCCAGGCATGGAATTTTTCCAGGCTCTTTTCCGTGATTTCCTTTGGGTTTTAGCGCCCTGTCCGTGCCATCCCCAGCTCTTCTCCCGGGATGGACACGTGTCCTCACCCCATTGCCTGTCCCCAGGTTGAGCTGGAAGCCGGGCAGACCCCTGTGGGCAGCCAGGATCAGGATCCCTGTGCTTTGGGAACAGATCCAGCCCCTCCAGAGGAGAGCTCTGCCGGGCTCCAGGAGCACCCTGAGGTATGGGACTGCTGGGGAGTGGCACGGAGTCAGCTCCAGGCTCCCCAGATCCTCCCCACCAGCAGCACACAGCTTTCCCTGTGGACGTTTTTTATTCCCACCCTAAAGCAGAGCCCGGAGGGGGGCACAGCCCCTTTCGCAGACCCTTTGTCGCACAGGTAAAGCCGGGCAGCCCCGGTGTCCCCAAGGCCGGCACAGGGGATGGGTCACATCCGGACCCTGCCAAGAGGAAACTGCTGGAATCCGGCTCCTCTGGAGAGGCGGGGGCTGAGCTCAGCCCTCATTCCCAGGAGCAGCAGCCGAGTGGAGCTGGGGAAGCCGAGGCAGAAGCTGCCCAGGATGGGGTGAGTTAGGAATGGGGGGCGGCTCCGTGGCGTGTCCCCACGCCGTGTGAGAGCCCCTCCAGGCCACTGCTGCTGCTGGGGCTGTGCTGACCCCTGTCCCTGCACAGCCACTGCCTCCTGCCCCAGCCATTCCCTGTCCCACAGCCCCTGCAGAGCCTTCAGCCGCCCAAAAACCCTCAGGTCCCTCCGGGAGCTGCAGCAGAACCTGAGGCACAGCCCAGCCAGGCTTCTCCTGACGCCTGCACCACACCAGAGACCTCCCCGGGGCCCCAGCACCCGCCTGGGTCCGGTGGGACAAAGCCGGTGCGGGGTCCGGGTGCCCCCCAGGTCCCCACACAGGGCCGGTGTCCTGGGCCTGGGGACACTGCCACACCCAGAGTGGGATCCCTGGGGCCTGCAGGATCCCGGGCTGGGGTTAAAGGGCAGCTTTGTCTGGAGGCAGAGCCCGTGTCGGCCCCGCTGCCGGCTGTGCTGGAGATGCCGATAAACGGGAGACGGCTGGGAAAAAAGCCAGGGAAGTAACCGGAGGCTTGAGAGAGCGCTGGAGCGTGAACAGCCCTGGGACTGGAGCTCTGAGGAAGCCGAGGAGAGCCCTCCAGAGCAGCTTAATTACTGCCTAACGAGGGAGAGAAATGCTAGGCAGAGAAACTGGGGCAGAGGGACAGCGGGGATGGCTCTGGCATCTGAGGGAAGGGTGACAAACCGGTGGCTCCTTCCACAGGGTGACCAGTCCCTGGCTAGTGACTGGCACTGACGGCCCCAGTTTGGCTCAGCCCCTTTCCCCTCTGACCCTTCCTCGCCTTTTCCATTCCCCAGGCTGTGTCTGGCCAGCACCAGCTCTGCTCCATGCTCCCAACGCCATTCCCGGCTGGCATCGATCTCCGCTCCGCTGCCATCCTCGCCAGGAAGGCGGAGATCGAGCTGGTGAGTCCTGGCAGCCCCTGGGTGAGGTACCTGGGGGCCTGGGACCGGCTGCAGGTGGGGGGTCTCACCTGAGGACCTTTGGAAGCGATGCTGGGTGGTGGGGAACATGAATTTGGCATTTTGGGGGGTGTTTGGGGGAGCAGTGGTGGTTGCAGAGGAAGGCGCTGTGGGAAATAAGGGATTTGGAGGGGCTCGGATGATGTTTGGGGGTTTGTGGACTAAAAATGGGGAGTTTTGCTGCCGGTTTTGGGGTGCTGACCCCACGCCCCTCCCCTGCAGTCGTACCAGCAGTTCAGCCTGACCATCGCCGTGGTGGCCACGATGCTGCTGCAGAAGGAGCCCTCGATGGAGGCGGCGCTGGGGCTGGCGCTCAGGGCCAACCTCCGCCAGCGCCGCATCCATCACCTGCAGGAGCTGGAGGATTTCATCGACAGCTACGACTCGGCCACCGCCAGCCTCTGATGGCAGCCACCCCCTCCTGCCAGCTGGGTGGGGGGCGGTGACAGCGTTTTGGGGTGCTCGGGAGGGTGCTGAGCCTGCGGGACAAGGTGGGGAGGATGTGTTGGCAGCGCCGCTCTCTCTCTTGGAGAAGGAGGGTGAGCACGATGTGTTTGGTTTTAGCCCAGCCCAAACCCCTGAGGGCAGCAAAAGTTTTACTGGTTTTACTGGAGGGCGATGGGAGGGAGGGCAGCAGTCCCTCTCCTCCCTTCCTGATTCCCAGGGATGCGTCCCCCAACCCCAGCGAGTATTTTTGGGTTTAAATTTAAAAATAAACCATGTTCTCTTTGCAGCTCTTGCTCTGCCCTTGTTCTGTTCCCGCTCTCCTGGGGCTGCCCAGGGAGGGGTCCCAGGCGGTGGCAGAGGGCAGAAGTCACCCCTGGGCATCTCCCTGCCCTGGTGGCACGGGCAGTGTCCCAACGGGCCGGGAAGGAACGGGGCAGACTCGAGTGACCCTCCTGCGTTCAGATTTCAGCCAGACTTTATTGGAGCTTCGTCACCGGCAGAGCCGCGCCCCGCTCCGCTCCCCGCGGTGGCAGCGGGACACGGTGCCACCAAGGATGGGGAGCACGTGGCAGTGGGGCACGGAGGAGTCCCGGGAAGGATCCCGTGTGGTCCCCAGCAGTGGGGCGATGCAGGCAGCTGCCCTTGTCTGCAGCTCCGGCCGCTCTCCCCGGAGCTGCCGCCTTGTCTGAGGCGCTGGAGGCCCGGCCCGGGCTGCCGGCCCCGCTCCCTACCTGCTTTACCTGTTCCTAATTGCGGGAGAGGCTGGCAGGAATTGCAGGCTCTGCTTTGCCAGCAGCCGCCGGGGGGGAAGGATCCCAGCAAGCTTCTCCCGCCAGCCTTGGGCCGCGTCCAGGATGCGCTTGGAACGTTTTGAGGCCCTGGCGGGACCCGGCAGGACCTGGCAGGACAGCAGTGCCACTCGGGGACCCCCGGGCCCTGCTGTTAGGACACGCTGCAGTGCTTGGCCGTCCTGCCCCTGGCCCTCCCCGGGGGCTCCCTGCCCAGGGAATTCATCCCAGGCTTGGGGATGGGCTTCCCGAAAAAGAAACCCTCCTCCTCCGAGTCTGAGTCCGAAGATGAGGAGCAGGTGGGACACCAGGAGTCCTCCTCCTCCTCCGTGCCATCCTCTGGCCGGAGGCTGTGTCGGGGAGGGGATGCGCCAGCTTGGAAGTGTGGGTTTCCATTGCCTGCGGCCGTTCGGGGCTCAGGGCCCCCCAAAAGCGGGTGGCCCAAGGCTCCAGGCTCGTTGGGCCCCTCTGGGCTGGGCTGAGGGGCCGAGGGGTGGCCGGCTGGGGGTCCCAGCGTCCCTGCGTGCTCCTTGGCATCATCGCTGCTCCGCTCCTTCGCGGCTGCTCCGAGATCCTCCGGGCTCCTGAACGCGGGGTGCACTGGGGCCCGATCCAGAAACGCCTCTGGAAGAAGGAAAGCAAGGTAAGGGAGGAAGGAGAAGGCTGGGCCTGCCCTCTCAGCCCTCCCACAGCAAGGGTTGTCTCGGGTCACAACGGGGTGGCACCGACCCCACCCCAGCTCCCACCGTGGGAGGTGGGCTGGGGGTTTATCGCCGCTTCCCACGGGCTGCACCCATGTGGCATTCCCGATAAATTCCCCAGGGGCTGGGCAGAGCCCTGGATTTGCTGCCACTCCCCTCCCGCCCCACGGCAGTAGGATCCTACCAGCCCCTTCCCCCCGCTGCCTGCAGCCCCCCGCTGCCGAGGTCCTGCCGGCCGGGCCGGCTCGGGAGAGGGGCGTGGAGTCGGGGGATGGAGCCGAGGCGAAAGCCGAGTCGGAGGAGTCGGAGGCGGTGGAAGAGGCGTCCTGGCCCCGGCTGCAGGTGTCGGAGCAGAAGAGGCGGCCGCGGCGGCAGGCGAGGGGCTGTCCCCGCAGCGGCTTTCGGCACAGGCTGCAGCAGAAGCAGGCGGCTCGGGCGTGCCAGTGCAGCCCCTGGTGTGTGACCTCCTCGCTGTCAGCACCTGGGGGGCAACCACAGGTGAGGGGACTGCCAAAATCCATCCTCCCGCGTGCCAAAATCCATCCTCCGCGCCGAGCCGCGGGGCTCCGGCTCCGCAGCCTTCCCAGCCGGGGCGGGGGAGCCCCGCGGGGGTCGGGGCCGTACCGATGGGGTCCCCGCAGGCCTGGCACGGCTCGGCAAAGAGGCTCTCGAAGCAGCCCCGGCAGCAGGGCCGGCCGCTCCTCATCACGTAGCGCTGCCCGCGCAGGGGCTCGTCGCATTCCAGGCAGCAGAAGTGCTCCAGGTGCCAGCGCCGGCCCTCGGCCTCGATGCACTCCTCCATGAAGATGAGCTGCGATGGGAAAACAACCCACATCCCCTCAGCATCCCGCTGGAAAACGCGCGGCCCGGCGGGTGCTTTGCCGTGCTGAGGAGCGAGGAGGAGCCCCCAGCCCGTGGGGCTCTGTGCAAGGCCCGGGAAGGAATATTCCTCCAGCCCATCGGAGGGTTTGATGGATTTGGAGCCCCCGGCCAAGTCTGGGGGCATTTAACAGCCAAAGCCTCCCCCTGCCCAGCACCCACCTGGTCGCAGGAGGCACAGCGGGGTCGGAAGAGCTCGGCGTGGTGCCGGCCGCAGTAGATCCTCCCATCCTGCTGGAAGTAGATGAGATCCACCAGCTGCTGGTGGCAGAAGTGGCAGGAGAAGCAGGACGGGTGCCAGAACTGGTCCCCCAGGCGAGAAGCTGAAATCCCCGGGTCCCCTTTGTTGAGCCTCCGGCCGCACTGCAAGGCAGAGGGACACAAAGTTTGGGGCCAGGCTGGCTTTTGGGGACAGGTCCCTGCCAGGGAATGGGTGCTGGAGGGGACACCTCACCTTCCTGCAGGGACAGCCGTGGCAGGGCCCTGGCACGGGACACGCCAGGCCCTGTCCCAGGGCCTCCTGTCTGCGGCGGGCGCTGAAGGCTCGGAGCTGCCGCCGCTCCTCCTCGGCGAGGTCAGGGCAGTACCGCTCCTGCAGGGGCACGGGGGTCAGGGTGGGGCAGGGGCTGAGCCCGGGGAGGGGGCAGCACCCAAAGAGAGGGGTCTCACATCGCAGTCCTGAGGAGGCAGCTGCTGCAGGAGGGCTCTGGCGCGGAGCTGGGTCCCGTCAGAGGGAGAACCAGGCTGCGGCGAGCAGGGGCCGAAGCACGGCGGGACCTTGGGAGAAACGGGCGGAATTTTAGGCGGGGGGTGTTAAACTCTGTTTAGCTGCCAAAATGTGTGTTTAACCCCGGGAGAGGGAGTGCTCTGCTGCAGGAACCGCCTGGGGCTGGGGGAGAGCCGGGTGCTGCCCACCTCGGGGGGCGCGGGGTCCGCGGAGGGTTCCAGGTACTCTTCCAGGGCACAGCCGGAGTCGCTGTCGGACGAGGCCGGGGGGAGGCCGGCGGTGGTGCCGCAGGGGGAAGGCTCGTCCCGCTGGGGCCATGCAGGGCTCGGCAGGGACATGAGCTGGGGACAGAGAGGCAGAGCTGGTGAGACACGAGGCAGGGAGCAGGGATCCGTCCCAGGACACCATCCTGTCTCCATGTGGCAGTGGGACAAGCAGCCCCTCATCCCAGGGAGCGACCCTGGGGCACGTCCAGCTGGGATGATGCTCCACACCACCACAACCTCGAGACCTTTGGCTGAACCACTGCAGAAGTCCGAGGCGTTTTTTGGGGGCTCCTTTCTCTTTGGGGGTTACAGCAAACCCACACCAAGGATACAGGCACTCAGCAGGGCCGGGGCTTTGTCTGTGGGATGGGATGGGATGGGATGGGATGGGATGGGATGGGATGAAGCCAGGCAGGGAAGACCCCAAGTGCCCAAGCTCAAGCTGGAACAGGTTTTGGAAAACAGCACCGGCCGTTCTCTCA
This sequence comes from Callaeas wilsoni, assembly GCA_013398955.1. Taxonomy (NCBI): domain Eukaryota; kingdom Metazoa; phylum Chordata; class Aves; order Passeriformes; family Callaeidae; genus Callaeas; species Callaeas wilsoni. Next base: position 18,245 of record VWPU01012473.1, read on the forward strand.
CCCACAGTGGGAGCTTTCCCCCAGCTGCCACCAGCCCTTTGCTGGCACGGCTAATCCCGGGTCTAGTGGCCCTTCCCTGAGTGGGAACAGACCGAGGTTTAGCCCAACCCAGTGGAAAATAATTCCTTCCCCTCAGGCTGCCATTGTTCTGCCCCAGGGCTGTTCCTGCCCGGCTGTCCCAGCCCACACCCGCACTCCTGGCTCGGGGTTACGCAGTGGAAACCCATCCGGTGCCGTCCCCTCCTCCCCACGCGGGCGCTTTCCACCGCGCTTCCTTCCTGCCCTGGCTTTCCAAAACAAAGGCGAGGTGCTGATGTGGTGGCTCCTGGGGTTCCCTGGATGCCGGCCCAGAGCCTGAGGCCCTCAGCCCGTGCTTCCTGCCCTGGCAGGAGCGTGGGCAGCGAGGGTGGGATGCGGCTGAACCGCTGCTCCCCGGGGGGATGTCACGGGGCTGTGACCAAACGGCCCCAGACATTCACCCCTGCAGCGCCCACCATGGATGGATCAACTCCTCTGGAGAACATTCCATGCGTAAAACGGCCTCAGGGATGAGGGGTGAGAACCCCAGACAGCAAAATTTTAGCCCTCCTACACCTCTGCCACCACGAGGATGCCTTCCCGTCTCCACGCCAGGGTGGTGCTGGTGTGTCCCCCCTGTCAGGGACATCCCAGAGTCCCCACTGCTCCTACCGAACGCCTCCAACACCCCCAGCTCAGCCCCTGCTCCCCTTCCTGAGCAGCATCTCGGGGTGCTGGCATGTGGCACCCAAAGAGGGCAGCTCTGGGGCCGGGAGCAGGTGGGATCAGCCGGGGCAGCTCAGGTTTCCCTGCCCTGCTCCCGGGTCAATGATTAACGCTGCAGATCGGCTAATCAGTGAGATAAAACAAAAGGGCTGCTGCCTTTCTCCTGGGGTTTGGGGTCTGGAACCCTGGGGCAGCCCGCGGGGGATGCAGGGTGCTGTTCAAAGGGATGGAACGATCTGGCTCCACGGTGTGTTTGCTGCCCAGAAAGAGCCCTGGCCTTGCTGGCTTGGTGAGGGACCACAGCTGGGCCAGGAAGCAGCCTTGGCTCTACAGGAGGAGCGGGGTTGTGTGAGACCCTGGAGATGCTGAGTGGGGACCCTCGAGATGCTGAGTGGAGACCCTCGAGATGCTGAGTGGGGACCCTCGTGTCCAGCCCCAGCTCTGCTGCTGCCCAATTTGGGGAAGGCGTCCCTGTTTCTCCCTCCCCGCGGGAGGTGGGTGGCATTCCCGGGCTGTGCTTGGCTCATTAAGCCTCCAAGCTGCATTTGTGTAATCTCTTGGGGCTTTGCTGTTAATTAGACCCCTCCGATGCTCTGGGGACTCGGCGGGGCTGGCGGTGCCGGCCCGGCCCCAGCCCCGTGTGCCACAGGGACCCCATCCGAGGGCCACCAGCGCAGAGGGGGTGATGCTGGGGGAGAGCGGCTTGGGCAGGGCTCCCGGCTGCTGTGAATGCACGGGGGTGTGCCGGAGAGGCCGGCCCAGCCCAGTTTGATGTGATTACGCTGGCTGGCAGCCGTCTGGGCTGTAAACGAGTCCCTGTAATTAGCCCCAGACGGTGACAGAGGTACGCGCCTCCCATGCTAAAGAGCCAGGCAGCCCCAACAGGTCTGGCTCCTCCGCTCCCCGTCCCTGTCCCCTCTTCCTTCCTGCCCTCCCTCGCTGCCTCCAGGCACTCCTGCTGTTGCCCTTCCCTGCTGGCCTGCCAAGGGATGCAGGGATGCTCCCAGCCTGCCTCAAACCCGGGGATCAGGCGCCAGGGGCAGGTGGCACGATGGTGGCACTTTGGGGAGCTGCTTCTCCCTGCCAGCAAGTCCCCGAGACGGGACGTGTGACAGACCAGTCGGGCAGGCTGGGTGGCACTGGCTGTCATTTGCCTTGGCTGTAAATCCTCTGGTCCTGCCTGTGGGAGCTCCTCTGAATGCATTCGCCCAAGCTCCTCTGGCTCTCCAAAGGATCGGAAGCCGTCGCAGCTCCCTGGGTGCGAGAGGCTAAAATTCCTGGGAATGCTAATCTGATTTGGCTCCCCGGGAGCAGCCCCCGTCTCCAGCTGGCTGAGGGAGCCTGTGTGGGCTCCCAGCCCTCTCCTGCCAAGGTCACACATTAACTTGGAGCGCAGCCACCCCAGCCCGCTCGGAATTCAGCACAGGCTCCCTGCTCCCAGCACGGCCGGGGAGCTGCGTCCCCGCCACAGCTTTGCTTTTGCAGGGTCCCCAGGAAACACAACATCTCCAAAAAGCCCCTCAAAGCAGCACCGGCAGCTCCCGGAGGCACAGCTCCACGTTGGCCTCACCCACGGGATAACCTGTTTTTGTTTGAGCTCCCATCAACACAGCTGCGCTGGAGGTGCGTGGAATAAAGATGCGGAGCAAGAAAGGTGCAGAGCAATAAAGATGCAGCTTTTGGGACGAGATAAGCTGAGGTCTGGCAGGGAGAGCCGGAGCAGCGAGTCCTGCCCGACCTGGAGCCGGTCTCACCAAGGAGCCCACGGTGCCTTTTGGACCTGGGGTGGCACCAGCCCTCGCTGGGCACAGCAGTGTCGTGGCCCTTCCTTTAAAAAAGGCCTTTGCAGCCCCCCAGATGATGGGGGAGGGTCTCAGCACCGTGCTCTGCCACACAGCACCGTGTCACCAGAGGGGACCGTGGCCTGTTTGCTCACCGGGGGATGTGCCAGGGCTGCAAAAGGCTTTTCCTGCCGTGTTTTCCCTCAATCCCGCAGGCACGGCCGGCTGCCCCGGCACGGCAGGGAGCAGTAACCCATTAACCCACCCTGGCTCACCCGTTCGTACATCCGCAGGTACGGAGCGAGACCCCCACCCCTCCTCTCCCCGCGGCCACCGGGATGAAGATCTGCCACTCCTCCTCTCCCCGCGGCCACCGGGACCCCTCACCCCGCCCTGTGGCCACCAGATTTCAGCCTGGCATGTCTGAAGGGGACCAGCTCCATCCCCAACCCCGAAACATCCCATTCCCGGCCAGTGCCAGGTGGAAGAGGGATGGTGGAACCAGGCCCCTTCCCGGAGCCCCTCGTGCTGCCAGGCAGCGCTGCCCGCGCACCTGCCCGCTCCGGGCTGGCAGAGCCTGGCACCACGGAACAGGCGTCACCTCCGGCTCTCAGGGGACATTTTCCCGAAAATAAAGACCGCGGGGGCAGAGGTATTATCTCCCCCCCCCCCAAAAAAAAATCTCCAAACAGCCAAAATCCCCCTGCTCTCCCTCGTTCCCGTCCTCTTCCCCTCGCAGCAACTCCCGACCCGGGACCCTCCCGCTGCCCCCTCCTCTCCATCTCCCTCTCCCCCGTCTCCATCTCCACACGGAGCTGGGAGAGCCGAGCCCGGGAGCCCCTTCCAGCCGCACGTACCTGCCCTTTCCCGGCGCTCCGGGCCCCGCGCTCCGCCGCTGCGGGCTCGGCCGCCCGCTCCAGCCCCGCGCCGGCCGCCGCCGTCCCGCCCTGCTCCGGAGGACGCGAGGGAATGGAGCCTGGGCTGGGAAAACTTTACAAAGCGAAAGGAAAACATCCAAGCTCAGTCAGGGAAACACTTTTTTTTTTTTTTTTTTT
>VWPU01012474.1:0-17048 GCA_013398955.1 Callaeas wilsoni
TTATAAAATAGAGCATAATATAATATAAATAAGAAGTGTGTATCACCATTTGATTCACTATTAGGAGCAGGGAAAAAGAAATTCCCATTGGGATCAAGATGGATACAAATGGACTGAAAACCTGCAGGAATTTTGGGTTCACAAAATGATCACTGCCCTTGACTGGAAGTGTCAGGGTTTTGCCCCATTTAGTGCTCACAGATATTATTTAATGATCGCGGATATTTGTGTTCTGCGTTAGAAACTTCCAGAGGGATCCCGGTTTTCCCTCAAGCGGGAATCAGCATTCCCCTGTTCCCTGGGACCAGAACCCGACTTCCCCTCCCGTCAGGGACTTGTGCAGAGCCACAAGGTCCCCCCTGAGCCTCCTTTGCTCCAGCCTGAGCCCCTTTCCCAGCTCCCTCAGCCTCTCCTGGTTCTCCAGACCCTTTCCCAGATCCCTCAGCCCCTCCTGGTTCTCCAGCCCCTTCCCAGCTCCCTCAGCCTCTCCTGGGGCTCCAGACCCTTTCCCAGCTCCCTCAGCCTCTCCTGGTTCTCCAGACCCTTTCCCAGCTCCCTCAGCCTCTCCTGGTTCTCCAGACACTTCCCAGCTCCGTGTTCATCCTTTGGGAAGCACGAAGTTGGTTCTCCATGTGGTCTTTTCCATCAGGAGCGGAGCCATTCCCGAATCTGGTGTACCATGGTGGGGTCACCTTTCCCACAAAACGTTTTAAGGTCAATGTTTACATCGAACCCAAGACGGGCAGAACAAGAATTCTAGGAAGTCTGTCTCGAAAACTGGAATTTTTTATGGATATAAATGGCTGTACAAGCACGGAATCATGGAATGGTTTGGGTTGGAAGAGACCTTAAATCGAATCCCATCCCACCCCTGCCATGGCAGGGACACCTCCCACTGTCCCAGGGTGCTCCAAGCCCCAATGTCCAACCTGGCCTTGGACACTGCCAGGGATCCAGGGGCAGCCACAGCTGCTCTGGGAATTCCATGTGGGAATATTCCCATGACCTTAATTCCAAATAATTCCCCCCCCTTCATTCCTCATGCACTTCCTCACAATGATTTCCAGACTCAAATGCGTCATATGTAGGATTTTTCACTCATAAATTCACCATATACAACAATAAATCCCAATTTTTCAAGCAGATTTTTAAATCTGCTCATCCAACACCTTCCATTCCCTAATTTCCAGTGTCTCCCACAGTTTTCCTGTTGCTTCTTTTATTCCATCTGCTGCTTTTGTTACAGGTCCCACATCCTGCCATGGGGAGAACAAGATCTAATCATCACTCATACATTTTCATTGTTTAAAAAATTGGGCAGTAAAATCAATTTTAATGAGCATTTTAAAAGGCTTTTTAGGACACTCCAGAGGTGAAAAAGTTGGGAATGGGAATTGGCAGACGTGAAGGGACACAGAGACATTTGCTCCAAATATTTCTACGGGTGAAGCATCAGCTTTCCCAAATATTTTGTGATGGGATTCTATAAACTGGATGCTCCTGTAGGGATGGATTTAGCACCAGGGGGAGAAAAAAAAAAAAAAGGGAATCTGAGACGGAACAGCTTGAGGAGTAAAATTCCTGCTGTGCCATGGATGGAAAAAGCCACTGGAAGCAGGAAAATGTAAAATGAGAGTTGTGAGACAGAATTGGCAGGAAAAGCCATTTTTAGTCTTGGTTTGGTCTGGAACTTCCTAAAACATCTTGTTCCTGCCTTTTTCTCATCACATTTTAAGGACTGTCAGGTTGGGGAATTCATTAAGCAGAAGATTCCATGTGGGATTTCACTTGGATCCATCAGTGTCTGACGCCCTCCTGGGTTTTGACGGAATGATGCCATTTTGGGTTCAGAAGTGTTTTAAAATTCTTTGGATGTAGTTCATTTTGCCACAATTTGGAACTCCACCAAGGAATATCAGACTTAAAGATCACATCCTCTAATAAATGATGGATAATGGAAGGGAAGTAAAAGGGTTTTTATTGCTTTAATCGAGAAAAAGTTCTTTGGTGCCTCTCTGTGACATCCCAGATCTCAATTCCTGCAGGAACTGAACCCCAGAGACTTGGCTCCATGGAAATTAGGGAAAGAAAATGTTTCAAATTTCGAAAATCCCAGGTGTTGGAGTCAGGAAGGTCTTCCGAAAGTCTGATGCCTCAGGTGCTTCATGTGGATACCCAGTGGAATATTCCCCAGGAGAGCCGGGAATGGGAATTCCTTGGGACTCCAATCAGCAGCCCTTTAACAATTTCTTGACAATTTCGTACAGAAAAGCCAATCTTGAGGAGCTGACCCCAAAGAGAGGGGTGGGATGGGTTTGCTCCCATCATCATTTGGGAACAGGGATGGAAAACCCATGGCTGGGGCAGCTGTTCCTGGTTTTTTGGGTGGCCACCGACCAGCGGCGACCACAAGCACCCAAAAAGCTGGGAATTTTTCTCTTTTCCCTGTTAAATCAATCACTGGCTCCATGGAGCAGCCTGTGGAGCACAGGCTTGCTGAACTCATTCGTTTTCCTGTGGTTTTAATGCCAAGTTTTCTCCTCAATCCATGTTTTTAACATCAGGAATCAGAAGACACCAAGGGTTGGATGGGATTCACAGACCATAGCCCTTGGATAAACAGTTTGGGAATTTTTCCACGACCTGGAGCCCAAAATCTGGGCCTTTAACCTGTGTTAAGTGTTTGATGTGCACATCCAGTGCAATATTCCCCAGGACAGCCAGGAATGGGAATTCCTTGGGACTTCAATTAGCAGCATTTTAACAATTTCTTGACGATTTCGTACAGAAAAGCCAATCTTGAGGAGCTGACCCCAAAGAGAGGGGTGGGATGGGTTTGCTCCCATCATCATTTGGGAACAGGGATGGAAAACCCATGGCTGGGAGAGCTGTTCCTGGTTTTTTGGGTGGCCACCGACCAGCGGCGACCACAGGCACCCAAAAAGCTGGGAATTTTTCTCTTTTCCCTGTTAAATCCATCACTGGCTCCATGGAGCAGCTTGTGGAGCACAGGATCGCTGAACTCATCCGTCTTCCCATGGTTTTAATGCCAAGTGTTCTCCTAAATCCGTGTTTTCGACGCCAGGAATCAGAAGACACCAAGGGTTAGGTGTGATGCCATCTCACAGCCCATGGACAAAGATTTTTGGAGCTTTTCCATGACCTGGAGCCCAAAATTTGACCTTTAACATGGCAGGAACCACCTCAGGTACCAAACTGATGGATCAATCCAGGAATTGTCCTGAATTCCGGTCTGGTTTGTGGCAAGCAAACTCCTCGGTGTGTCCCACTGGCACGGAATTATTGCCAAAATGTGGTTTAGGTTTAGTTCGACCTCATTTAATTACGCAGCTGATAGTTAATAGGCAGCAATTCGTTATTCTGAACTACCCATGATCCATCCCAGTGAGCAGGAAAGGTGTGGAATCCCAGATTGCCAAAGTTCTCCTGCTGTAGCATTCCACTCCCAGCTGCCCTAAAGCACAAGGAGAGCAAATTCCCACAAAGTTTTCTTGAAGTTTTCTGTTATTTTGGCAGGAAAATTCCTGCTCATCCCCCAGAGAGAAGATTATTCCGTGAATCTTCCAACAGAGCAGGGAGCACTAAGAAGTTCTTGGGAGAATAATTTGTTCTTTAATGTAAAAAAAAAATGGAGAAAGTGCCCAGGCAACAAGAAAGGAATTAAAATAACTCAGCCAACACCCAGTCACATGCAGGGAAAAAAATCCCTAAAAATAAAAATCCTGGAAGCAGAGTTCTTGTATTGACAGGGAGTCATTCCACAGCCCTTAATCCAGCATCTGTTATCTCCAAAAACCTGCTGCACTGAATTCCCTGGAAACTGTGATTGGAAAAATACTGCTATTAATTGATTCCCCAAATTAACTGCTAATCCAAGAGTCCTGATTATGATTAGGCTGGTAATCAATTCATTTGATAGAAAGCTCCTTAAATTTTCCAAATTGCAGTTCAGCTCTTCCCTCTCTCTCTTTTCCACTTGTTTCATTAATTAACTGTTTTTCCCAGCAGTGAAAAGCAGGATTTTCCTTTCTTAATTGCCTCTTGACCCTTCCCGGCTCTGCCTTCAGAGGTTCTTCATCAGGAGCGATGAAAATGTTCTCGATGAATTAAAAATGTTGCTGGGCCCGGAGGAAACTTCCCAGCCTGGCTGTGGATCCTTTGGAATTCTATTTGCCCGGGTTTGCTGAGGAAAATGCGGGATTTTCCCGGGATGCTGGGCTGGCCTTCAGTTCATACAGGCGGGGGAGCAACCCCCCCAGCGGCTCTGCACACACTGGTTCCAGAATTCCAGCCCATTCCTTGTCCCAGCACCAGCCAGGGGAATTCTGCAGTCCGTGAGGGAGTTTTGGTGCCACTGGAGCGGCCCAGATCCCTAAGGAGCCGAGGGATCTTTGGGAAGAGGTCTCAGCTCTGCCCTGCTCAGGTAAGATCCCACCTGCAGGGATCCATCCACCTCTGGGGTCCAACATCAGGAGGATGTGGAGCTGCTGGAAAGAATTCAGAGGAATCCATGGAGCTGCTCCCAGGGCTGGAGAACGGCTGGGAGAGCTGGGAATGTTCACCTGGAGAGGAGAAGGATCCAGGGAGAGCTCAGAGCCCCTTGCAGGGCCTGAAGGGGCTCCAGGAGAGCTGGAGAGGGACTGGGGACAAGGGATGGAGGGACAGGACACAGGGAATGGCTTCCCACTGCCAGAGGGCAGGGATGGATGGGAGATTGAGAATCAGGAATTCCTGGCTGGGATGGAATTCCCAGAGAAGCTGTGGCTGCCCCTGGATTCCTGGAAGTGTCCAAGGCCAGGCTGGATGGGGCTTGGAGCAGCCTGGGATCGTGAGAGGTGTTCCTGCCCATGGAATTGCTGGAATGGGATGGGATTTAAGGTCCCTCCTATCCCAAACAATCCCAGGATTCTGTGATCCAAGTACAAACATGGTTTAAAATCCCATTCCTCTCAGGCAAATTCCCACCCATCCCCTTTTTTCACCTCCCTTGTTTTCATCTTGCAGCCGAATTCCAGAGGCGCCGCCGGGAAGCCGCTCGGCCCGTGGAGCACTCAGGGAAATATCGGATTCCCCATTAACGCCGGGATTGAAAAGCCACTCGTTGACTGAGCTTCGTTAGGGAGATAATGAGGAGATACCTTTCATTCCGAGGTCTCTGATGAAGAATGGCTTTCCCATTCATTAAACTCCGGAATTCTAAGGGAGCTGTGTTTGCAGGAATCCCACACAAATCCCAGCTGACGACGCCACGCTCAGATCTCCATGAGGTTCTCTGGACCCTGGAGCAGCAGGACATCGAAAGTGAAGCATTCCAAGGCCAAAAATCCTCCTTGTCCTTCCCAGATGTCCCGTTACGGAGAGATGGGATGGGATTGGAACAGCTCTGCTGCCGTCGTGCTGGTTCTGCTCTAAATTGAGCTCTGGGAAAAGCCAAAATTAGTCTTTCCTATTATATTCTGGCTTGGAGAAAGGAAGAAGCCTGTCTGTCAAGCTGCTGCACCAGTGACTGATGGGGAAGGAGAAATCCAAACCCCAGCTCAAAGCAGACAAAAAATCATAAACAACTATTAAAAATTATTAACAGATTTGGAAATTATTTACATATTCCCAAGGTTGTGAGGTCCAAACATGTCCATGGCCACCATCCCTCTGGATAAAAGGATCACAGGGTGAGAGGTGTCCTAATCAGAGAATTCCAGACTGGTTTGGAAAGCTCGTCCCATTCCAGCCCAACTCCTCCCACTGTCCCAGGCTGCTCCAAGCCCCAGTGTCCAACCTGGCCTTGGACACTTCCAGGGATCCAGGGGCAGCCACAGCTGCTCTGGGAATTCCATCCCAGCCCCTCCCCACCCTCCCAGCCAGGAATCCCTTCCCAATCTCCCATCCAATGGGATGGCTGCCGTTGGTGTCATCAATCCCCGCTGGCCTGAACCGGGATGGAGGTGGGAATCCACTGCAATTTCTCCCCGTTATTTCTCTTTATTTCAATTCAAAAACCTCGTGAAAACCCCCCAAAATTCCAAGCTCGCTTTCCTCTGTTGTTTTCCCTGAGACAAAAATCCTCTGGAGGTTAATAATCCCCTGGGATGGGCTCCGCTTTTCCTGGAGGAAGTGCACAGACCGATGGTAGCTATTTTCCGGGTTTTCGGAAACCGTAAATCAGGATCAGCTCCTGCAGCACCTGCAGCAGAAAGGAATTTGGTTTTCAATCCCAGCCCTCGGAGCAGGGGGCCCGAAGAACCCTTTCCTGGGAGGAAATCCCTGCGGGTGCATCCAGGCCCCGAATTCCATGAGGATCAGCCATGCTTCTGTCAGAATCTCTGGAGCCAGCCCAAGGCAGGGCTGGAGAAAGAGAGGAAAATGCAGCAAATCCTAAGGAAATGATCCAAGTTCCTCATATTTCCAAAGTATTTTAATTGATGGAGCAATTGTTTTATGGGAAAAGGGATCATTCCTGTTCCTTCTGTTCTTCCTTTCTATTTCTGGTCCCTGAAGGGAAGGGGTTGACTCTTCTCCCAGTTGCTCCAGGATGAACATTCCTAGTCCTGGAAAATCCTTTGCTTTCTCTGTCTTTGTGATTTCCAACCCCCTCCCATCCCCTTTTAGAATCTTCCAGACAATTTCTGGAATACTAGCATTTTAAAATTAAATTAAATTAAATTTTAATTTAAATTTCTATTTTATTTTAAGCAAAACAATTCCAAGGGAATTGTGATTCCCCGAATAAAACCCATCACTTACCAAAAACACCCAAAAAAACCCTAAAAAAAACAGCTCTTGTTCCTTTTTCCTTTGTTCATTCTTGAAGCCTTTCCTAGGATAATTTCTGACCATGTGAATCTAGGTTGGGATCCAACTCATTCCTATTTTTCTTGCAGTCCTTTGCAGTGAATTAAATAATTTATTACTCCGATTTTTTTTCCCTCTCCTTTCCAGGCCTGTGACTATTCCAGAGCTTTTTTCCCATCTCAATTAACCTTAATTTTATTTCTTTCCTTGGGCAAAAACGCCTTGCGCTCCTTAAATGTCCCTTCTGATACTCTTTGCTCTTCTAATAGTTACTTAATAAACTTTTTTCTTTAATTTTTATGAGATGCCCAAAAAAAAAAAACCCAAAGAAACTGCTTGACTTTATTAATTAAACCCTAAAGCAACCCTATAAAACTCTAATAATATTTTTATGTGCAGCATTTAATTCCTATCGATTCTCCAGGAGGTCGTGGCAGGAAGAAAAAGGAACTTCCATGTTTTTTTAATCAGAATTTTATTTTCCTGCCGCGACGGTGGCCCGGGAATACAAAATATTCCTCGGGAATCGTTCTGCTGACGTGTGGGGAAAGTGGAAAAGGCATGAAAAATGCAAATAAAATTAAGAGAGCGGCAAAGAGAAATTAAAAAAAAAAAAAAAAGGGGATAAAAAATGGTGCTGCCCTGGAATATTTGTGGGAGCTGGGATCATTATTTCCAAGCACAATGAATTATAGGCAGGAATAAGATAAGATATTGCTTTTTTATTTGGATTTAATATAAGGCCCAAATGTAGTAGGGGAAAAGAAAAGGGATATAAATCCAAGAGGAGTCTGTTGAGGAATTAGTCAAGGATTTTGTAATTTCGGGAATGACGCCATGGAGTGGTTGTAGGATCACTAAAGTGCTGTATTTCAGGAATTTTGCCCTTTATGTGCTGGAATAATTTGAATTCCATCAGCATTCGTTTAGAACCAGGAGGAGAGAAGCAGGAGGGCGGGATATGGAATACAAGAGGAACACCGGGAGGTTTCAGCCGTGGGTTTGGGGATGGAATTCTTCCGGCACATCATTCCCGTGCGCCATCCCAAAACCTGGATCCATGAGGGCAGAGGGGACGGAAACTCTGATGAAAAGCTCCGGATGTTCATTTAGAAGAGCCATAAGAATTCCCAGCAGCTGGGAAGCTGCTTGGAGTAATTTATGGAGGAATAAACACATGGAATGCTTTTTCCTGGAATGCACGTTCTGTCTTTTCCCTGGAGAAAAGCTTTTAGGGGACAGAAGCATCAGAAAGTGTAAATCCATAGAGCTGCACTGACACCAGGAAAGATGGATGTGAAAATCTGGGAGCTTCTTCCAGCTGTTAAATCAGATTTCCAAGCCTGAGAGGGGGGACATGGCTGGGACCTCCAGGCTGGGAATCCCGCTTGGAAAAGCTGCAGGATTTCTTGGGAATTGATTTTATTTTCTCATTTCTAGGAGGTTATTGTGTTCCTATTTCTTATTCCCACATTTTGAGTATTTGCTGGAATGCTTGTTGACGGCATCACGGCATTGCTCAAGTACCTGCTGATTTATATCCATGTGTACACACACATATATACTCATAAATATGTATAAAATTAATAAATGTGTATTAATAAATACACAGGATCTGAGAGGTCTCTTCCTGCCTTTTTATGGCCCGTCCCCGGAAGTGTCCAAGGCCAGGCTGAACGGGGCTTGGAGCAACCTGGGATAGTGGAAGGTGTCATAAATATAAACAAAATTATGCTTTTCTTAACAATTCTATGATTCTATACACAGATACACACGCGTTTATAAATATCATGGAAACCTGGAACGGTTTGGGTTGGAAGGGAGCTTAAATCCCACCCCATCCCATCCCGTGCCATGGCAGGGACACCTCCCACTCTCCCAGGCTGCTCCAAGCCTGTCCAGCCTGGCCTTGGACATTCCAGGGATCCAGGGGCAGCCACAGCAAATCTGGGAATTCTATTCCAGGGCCTCCCCTTCCTCCCAGCCAGGAATTCCCGATTCCCAAGATTCCCAATCTCCCATCCTTCCCTGCCCTCTGGCAGTGGGAAGCCATTCCCTGTGTCCTGTCCCTCCATCCCTTGTCCCCAGTCCCTCTCCAGCTCTCCTGGAGCCCCTTCAGGCCCTGGAAGGGGCTCTGAGCTCTCCCTCGATCCTTCTCTTTTCCAGGTGAACATTCCCAGCTCTCCCAGCCTTTCCCCAGAGCAGAGCTGCTCTATCTCTTGACAATCGTTTCAAGTCCTTATCCACATCCATATCCATAACCACATCCACATCCATATCCACATCCACATCCATATCCATATCCATATCCATATCCATATCCATATCCATATCCATATCCATAACCACATCCACATCCACATCCACATCCATATCCATATCCACATCCACATCCACATCCATATCCATATCCATAACCACATCCACATCCACATCCACATCCACATCCATATCCATATCCACACCCATCCCCACACCTGCCCATGGATCTCTGAGCCAGTGGGAATGTTGAAAGGCTCCCACTTGGCTTCATCTGCCAGAATTCCCCGCGTGGCTCCTGGCGCTCCCGGGCTCCTGTTCCTGCAGCTGGGAGAACCTTACAGCCTCTTTTGTGGCTAGAGGGACCACATTCCACTTTGAATTCCCAGATAAATCCAGTGGTGGCTGGGAGATCGTTTGCCGTGCGGGCTGATGAGTTATCCAGGGATGTTTTTATGCTTCTGGAGAGATGTTCGGTGGAGTGGCTGCATTTGGATTTGATAATTGGCTACGCAGGACTCATAAATCCATGAAAATGCTTTTCAGTCTTTAAAAAGGCGCTTTCGAGCCTCCTTCCACTTGATTTTTTGACAGCTGCTGGATTTGTTGCTGGAAGAGATCAGATAAGAAGTTATGGGAAGTTTGATCCTGTTTTTTTTTATCAGGAAATGCTGCCCAGGAAAAGTGGTCCTTTTATGTTCATTCTGCAGGATTGATTGACTGGAAGAAAAATCGGATTAGAGTTTGTTATTGAGTGGTTTGGCTTGGAAGGGAGCTTAAATCCCATCCCCTCCCCCCCCTGGGCAGGGACACCCCCCACCATCCCCGGTTGTTCCCCCCCCCATCCAACCTGGCCTTGGGCACTTCCTGAGATCCTGGGGCAGCCCCAGCCTCTCTGGTATTTCTATTCCAGGGCCACCCCGCCCTCGCAGCCAGGAATTCCTTCCCAATATCCCACCTCTCCCTGCCCTCTGGCAGTGGGAAGCCTTTCCCTCCTATGCTGTCACTCCTGTCCTAATCCAAAATCCCTCTCCAGCTCCCTCATAGGTAAATGTGAAACACTTTTATGCTGGTTGGATTTGGAGATCACTCCAAACTCCCAAACAGCAGCTGGATCTAGGAAAAGAGTCTGAAAATATTCCAATAAAACTGGAAGATTTAGGAATGAAGGAAACCTGGAGGTTATAACTCAAGTTCAGTTGATGCCGTACCAGGCACAGGTGGCTTTGGCTTTTGAGGGTGTCATGGATAACGTGGATTGAAAAGATTCCTAAAAAACCTCAGGCTGTCCCAGGTGCAACTGTTGTAAAACTATTTCAACAATTAAGTTGATATCAAAAATATTCCTTCCTAATCCCTGGGGACCAAACCAACCCAAAGTGTCCGTGATCTCCACGATGGGACCTGGAGTCGGATTAATCCAGGGTTATTCCAGAGCTATGAACCCCAGAACTCCTGCTGTGATCCCATAAATATCCGTCTACTTCTCTTTCTCATTCCAGCCTCAATTTTTCCTGATTTTCAAGCTGGAGTCGCCAAAACAACAATACCCCACCACATATTTGGGAACATTCTGGGTTTCCAAGGAGTTCTAATTTATTTTTTTTCCTCCTGACACAGATCCAGATCAAAATTTGGCTTTCCTCGCGCCAACTTGATTTGTTTTCCTGTGATTCCAAATGGGTTTTATCCACTCTCCTCTTGTGACTGTGGAATAAGAAAGAAGATTAATGGAAAAAAACCGGGAAAATGAGATCGCTGCTGTTTCCCATTTGGTGTCTGATTTATATTAATAATTGAATACATCCAAGATGACTTTTATTGAGGAAACAATAAATGTTTAATAAGGGAATGAGCAGTCCATCATCAAGGGGAGCTCTGCCCATGAGGTTTTTGGAGGGGGGAGAACTGTTTGGGATTTCAATCATCCTGGGGACACTTTATTCCCATTGCTGCCTCATCAACATTCCACATTATCCCGCAATGGGATGAGGTCACTACCAAGGAAAAATGAGGTTTTAGGAGAGACAAGCTGCAATATCCTCAAATGTGTGAACTCTGGAGGATGCTATCCCATAATAAACCTTTCTCCGTGGATGGGCAGGGGGTCCAATCCCAAATCCAGCTGGAATGAAGCGGCTCTTTCCAGTGCATCCCATGGAAGATCTGAGTCCTTGATTCACGGTGTTTAATAATGGAGAAGGGAAGGAAAACATCAGTACCTGGCTGAGGCCAAGGCAGGGACAGGATTTGGAAGCTCAGGAATCACTGTCAGGGAACAAAAGGATGAGCTGGAGACAAACAAAAGCTGGGAAAGAAATTAAAAGGATATTAGAAATGGAAAGGGATCAGGAATGCAGAGATAAGCGAATAGATCGGTGTTAATTCCCTTGCTAATGCCTTGGAATGTGATGGAAGGATTTGGCCTGGAGTTTATCCAGCTCCATGAAGAAAATCCCCACCTCAGGCAGCTCCGTGGTTAGAAATGGATTCAGGAAGAAGAGGAGGTGGTGCCACCAACTCATCCCTTTAATTAATGAAGTATCAGCCAAAGATAAGTGAAGGACCCGGATTGATTGATCCTCTTAATTAATTTCCAGCATTCCATACATTCCTCGTATGGACAAAACCATCCCAAACCCATCCCTGGAGCCACAGACACAGTTTGAGAAGGGCATGTTTTGGTGCAAGCCAAGATGAAATATTTCTGCTTTTATCCCAGAATCCCAGTCTGCTTTGGGAAGGGACCTTAGGGATCATCTCCTGCCAAGCTCTGCTGTGGTTTGGGACATTTTCCATATTCCAGGTCGCTGATCATGCCTCCAGGACCAGCAGCGGTGTGGGCGTAAGGTCCACCAAACCTCAGGGTCTTCAGCGTCCTGTGGACAATGGTGGGGATGACCAGTGGCCACCACCACCCTTTGGCCTGGCAGCCACCACCACCTTTTGTCCTGGTGGCCATCACCAGTCTTTGTCCTGATGGCAACCATCACCTTTTGGCCTGGTGGCCACCACCACCCTTTGGCCTGGTGGCCATCACCACCCTTTGGCCTGGTGGCCACCACCAACATTTGGCCTGGTGGCCACCATCACCCTCTGGCCTGGTGGCCATCACCACTCTTTGGCCTGGCAGCCACCACCACCTTTTGTCCTGGTGGCCAGCACCGGACTTCGTCCTGTTGGCAACCAGCGCCGTTCGCCGTGGTGGCCGCCACCGCACATCGACCTGGTGGCCATCACCACCCTTCGGCCTGGTGGCCACCACCACCCTTTGGCCTGATGGCCACCATCACCCTTTAGCCTGGTGGCCATCACCAATCTTTGTCCTGATGTCCACTACCATCTTTTGCCCGGGTGGCCACCATCCATCTTTGGTCTGGTGGCCACCACCAGTCTTTGGCCTGATGGCCACCATCACCCTTTGGCCTGGTGGCCATCACCAATCTTTGTCCTGATGTCCACCACCACCTTTTGTCCAGGTGGCCACCACCAATCTTTGGCCTGATGGCCACCACCACCCTTCGGTGTCTGCAGGTTGGGGACCAGTTTGGTGTCTGGTGCCACTAAAACTCCTCGGAAAGGGCTTTGAATTACTTTTCCCCCAGAAAAACAAGGAAGGGTTTGTTCTCAGAGCCGATTGGTCAGGAATTTTCTGCCTGAGGGGGAGTTTAGGAAGCCACCAAGCTACAAAGAGAGAGGAGAAGGCAGAAGAAAGAGAAATAAAAATAAAATAAACCAGAAACTTCTCCCTGTTGCGTGTCCTCAACAAAATCCCAAAGGGAATCCAGTGGCAGTGTTGGGCCATCAGAAGACAGGTCCCCATCCACCAGGATGTGCTGAGAGCCTCCGTGGGAGTCCTTGGAAGTTCTTCCTTGGGATTTTCGCCACAGCAAGGAAGAATATCCCTGCAACACTCCCAAGTAAAACCTTGGGTCCAAAGATTCTGGAAATGGTTTGTCCTTCAGCTCACCGAGGTTTCCGGGGTGCACTGATCCAAGGATCACCCTACAGGCAATGAAGGAAACATCTCCCTGCCCATGGAATGATCTTTGAGGGCCTTTCCAATATTTTGGGAGGGCAGGATGTATAAATATCAGGAAATAACAGGAATTATGAGGGATCATCATTTTACTGGCACATATTTCGTTTTGCCTGGAAGAAAATTCATTCCTACACCTTGCTGGAGAACCAGGACGGGGAAAAGCATCTCCAGCAGGAGCTGCCTCCCACCATTGCCGTGGGAAAGGAAAGGCCGTGGGAAGGACCAAAAGCTGTTTGGAAGCCACATCCACATGGATTTTAAATCCCTCCAGGGATGGGGACTCCACCACCTCCCTGGGCAGCTGTGCCAGCCTTGGACAGCCCTTTCCATGAGGGAATTTTCCTTAATATCCAATCTAAACCTCCCCCAGTGCAACTTGAGGCCCTTTTCCCACTGTGGGGAAAAGTTTTGAATTTCTGCCGACATCGAGAATATTCCAAACTTCCCAACAATCCCAAGGGTGCCTGGTGTGGGGGTTTGTGGACTCAAACCAAGCAAATATTTGCAAATTCTATGATATTTGCATTTGGCAGCAGTTGCTAAGAGCAAGCAGTAGAGACATTATGGAAAAATGCATCCTGATGGATTCAGACACTGCAGCATGGAAATCAGGGAATCTCCGAACAGTTTGGGTTGGAAGGGACCTTAAAAACCCCTTCCATGGGCAGGGACACCTTCCACTGTCCCAGGTTTTATTTTCACACCCCTGCAAGATTTTCTTTTTTAAAGGTGCTGATAATTTTATAATCCTACGAGGCAGATTAACTCCAATAATTCCCGCAATGGCCCCTATCCCATCCCAAAATTTTCATTAAGTGCCACAAGCACCAAGTGTGGCCTCGCAGCAGCTCCTTAAATACATTTTGGGGACATTCAGTCCCCTTGGAATGCTCGCTCCCGGTGAACATCCAGTAAAATCCCATTTTTCCGTGTGAACGGAGGCACTGTCAGTGTTCCGCCGCCGATTTCCATCACAAAGGTGCAGCTTGGCTTCGTGCAAGCCCCGAATTCCAGCGACTGCCCCGAATGAGAGGCGCGATTCTCCTGCTCCTTCTCCACGCAAACAATCAATTCTTGCCTAATTAGTCTCATTTTGCACCATCGGCATTAAAGTTCACCGGGGCTGAACTCCGTCCCTGCCCTTCCCTGTTCGTTGCAGCTTCATATTCCCATTCCTCCCACAACGGCTTCGTTTGCTTTGTGCGTTTAATTAAAAAGGCAAACTTTGGCTCCGTGCACGCTCTGGAAATGCAAACAGTTCTTAATTAAAGCACGAGGAAGTGCCAAAATTAAGCATAATTAGTTAGGCAGGGCAGCAGTGAACAACGGGCTGCGTTCTGTGTGTGCAAACCCCCAAAAAATTGCAAAAACAGGAGCAAAAGGCATAAAATAACTGTAATAAACCAGTGCTGCTCAGTTATTAAACCTTTATTTCCCTGATCACCATTATTCCCATGGGAATCACATCCATTCCTATTAAAATCTGAGGTTTTGCATTGGGTGTTTTTATTCATAATTGTGGAATTGTGGATTTCTCTCTGCTTATTCCCGGATTTCTGATATCCAACCTGGATACTGATTGTACCAGAGCTCTGTATCACCTATCATTCCAGAAATACCCGTAATTCTTGCTGCGAAAGATGGATCCAGGCTGCAAATTGAGATCTGAGAGCTTCCATACCTTTCTCTAGATGGATCCAAACCTTGGATTTATCCACGTAATTTCAATTCCTTTATACCTGTCCTGGTTTTTGCTAAGCTGGACTTAATTTTCCTCCTAGGAGCCGATCCAGTTGGGAACTGACCGGGAATTGGTCACATCCCGCAATGTCATGAAAAATTTCCACCTTTGCATGGAAATCCATTCTTCCTGAAAGAAATAGGAGTCTGCAAAATTCCTGCTGGAATCAGCACCCATTTTTCCCCCACCCTGTGCAACTTCCATCCTTCCCCATTCCCTGACAATGGGATTTCTTTCTTTCTTTCTTTCTTTCCTAAATCCTCCCCACCTAAAAATAAACGGAATTTTGAAGCAGGAATTTGCTGCTGGATCCGTTGTTCCAGAAGCAGCAGAGACGTGCTTGGAATTCCATGGTTTATTCGCTCCTGTTTTAACTGGATGGCTCCTCACGTGGAAGTTAAAAACCTCGTCCAGCTCACGTTCTGATGACAAACACTTCTAATAATGAACCGATCTAAGCCTCTAAATTTTGCCCTCCAGCTTTTTATGGGTCTGACCAACAAAAAGGACGGAGCCTAAAGGCCAAATTCACGTTAAAACTAGTGTTTTAGCCCCCAATATTTTCTGTTTGCAAGTGCTGCCAAATTAAAGGCTCCTCGTGCATTCCAGGATGCACTTTAATTAATGATTCCCTAATTTATGCGTGCAAAATGTGGATGCGCAAAGCAGGATCCTCTGAGCAGGGAGTGAGGTTGGAGAGGCCAGGGCAGCACAAGTTAATTACTTAATTGATAAAGACATAAAAAGTCAGGCCCCAGCCATGATTCGAACAAATAATTTGCAAACTTTTAGAGTGCAGAAAGGAGCATTGATTTAGATCCCATTTTTTGGGGTTTAAATTCGGAGAGGAGAGTTGGGATTGTTCGGCTGGAGAAGAAGCTCTGGGGTGACCTCATTGTGACATTCCAGTTCCTGGAGGGGCTCCAGGAAAAATGGAGAGAGAGGATTCCCAAGGGATGGAGGGACAGGACACAGGGAATGGCTTCAAAATGAGAGAGGGAAGGGTTAGGTGGAATACTGGATAGGAATTCCTGGCTGGGAGGGTGGGGAGGGGCTGGGATGGAATTCCCAGAGAAGCTGTGGCTGGCCCTGGATCCCTGGAAGTGTCCAAGGAGAGGTTGGACACTGGGGCTTGGAGCAGCCTGGGATGATGGGAGGTGTCCCTGCCATGGCAGGGCTGGAATGGGATAAACTTCAAGCTCCCTCCCGACCCAAACCCACCTGGAATTCCCTAACTCTAAGCCAAGCTCATTTTAATCCAATTATTTCAAAGAAAATATAAAAGAATTCCAAGTTTTCCTGCAGGAATATTGCCATCATCACCAGAGTGTCTGGAAAGTGGAGGGAAAATGCCCAAGGACAAACTCAACCTCTCTGTCTGGCACGAATGAAATCACATTTAAAATATATTTTATAAACTGCTGTTTAGCTGTGACTCTTACAAGAATTTCAGCACTGGAGGAGGTTGGTTTGAGGTTTATCAAGGACACTGGAATTGTCATTCTCCCGGTAAAATCCCAGGAAAAACACCAACCTAAAAATATTTTACTGCTTAGCCTAAGACGACCTAAAATGTAAAACCCGTCTGTAGCAGCTCTGCCTTCCCTGCTCCTGAAGGAGCCTCTGAAAATGCAATAAAGGATTTCAGCATTCGAATCCCGGCAGCACACACATTCCAGTCGTATCCCTCAGCCAGCGGTATTCCCAGCTTTCCCAGGTGTCTTCCTCTGGATGACTTGCATTTTGTCAGAGGATTCCGAAATTCCCAAGATTTCCTCGCCACCAGAATCCCTGCGAAAGAAATGATGGGATCGAAGAATCGTTGCAGTTGGAAAGGGCTTCCGGGATCATCAAATCCAACCTTGGAATGAAGGACTTGGACCAAATGACCTCAAGGGCTGAGCTGGATCTTGGTCATGCATAATATTAATTTAGAGGAATGACTGGAGATATTTTCATGAAGTTTTGGTATTATGGACTTAATATCTCATCTGAGGCGTGAGGTGTGGAACATTCAGCAGGGAAGTCAATATTCCCCTGGGATGGGAATAAATGATGGAACATCCCTGGGTTGGGCCACACCCGCTCGATTCGGGGGCTGCTGGAAGGGCCTCTTGGATAAAAATCTGCGGCCACAAGGAGAGAAGAATATAAAATATAAAATTGAGTTGGAGCTTCCCAGAGCAGCTGTGGCTG
>VWPU01012475.1:0-105345 GCA_013398955.1 Callaeas wilsoni
GTGCCAAACCAAAACAATGGAAAGTATGAAATATTTCTGCAGCGTTTTTTTTTCCCCCACCTTACTGCTAATTTTGAGATTTCTCTGTTTTTAATTTATTCATTAATTTATAGATTGTATTCCAGCCATAGACTGCATTCAGGCTTACCGTCTGATCTCTCGTGCCTCAGTCTTGCTCAATCTTCTTGCTTTATTTTGGATTATTCCCTGTCATAAAGTAGGCGCAGCCTGCTCTCTTGTGCTCAATAGGTGAAGCCCCTTCTACATTCCCAATTATCCTGGTGTTTCTCTCCTAGGTTACAGATCCAAACTCACTGAGCCTGATGTTCACAACTCGTGCCATGAGCTCCTCTCTGGTAATCCAAACTTGTTCCATTTTGAGTCTCTTCCATCTTGGTGACCAGCCCGTTTTTTTGCTGAAATTGCTTCTGCTAAAGTTCCAGTTGAGTTTTCCTACTCATGTGTTGGGTTTTTTACTCTCACTTTGGTCTAAGAGCTATTTATGATATTGAGAGTAATTCTTTTAATCTTTTTTCAAGGTTTGCTTTTAGACAGTCTCCTCCCTGACTACTTCTTCAGTGTAACTGTAGGTGGATGGTCTCTTTTCCCCAAATCTGTAGGATTTTCATCAGTTGAAAGTTTTTGACAGTTGAAGTTTTGCGCTGAATGTGGAACAGGAAGAGTCTCAGCATCTGCTGAGATGTGCAGTATGGGGTTACTCGCTAAATACTGTCCTAATATACCTTTCTTCCCTTCTCTTCCAGGTCTTATGGATCTGGTCTGTCATTTGGCTATCAGTGACTTACAGGTTTAACCCTGTTGGTGGTGCATGCTCTGCTATGCCCTGCCAGCCTGGCATTTCTTCTTGTTCCACCGACACTCCTACAGTCTCTTATGTAGTGCTGGTTTTCTGAAACATTATGTGCGATAGTCAAAGTAGGATGTATATTGTTGGTGTGGGAGAAGTAGAGTTGGAGCCTAGTTAAGAGCCCATGAGGACTCCTGCAAAATGAAAGTGAAATAATTACCAGAAAAAAAGGAGCCAAGTATACCCAGATGCAGCTGAGTCATGACTAGCTCTGGTGCCGCAATATTTCAAGCATTGTCTCGCCTCTGCTCTCCTGTTCAGAGGGAGGAGCCTGCACAGTTGGCAGCTGAGGTAAATCCTATTCATATTTGTTGTGGTGAATGAACCAAACACAAGAATAACCAGGGGGCCACAGAGCCCAGAACAAGAGGTTTGTTGGGCTGGTTCCAAGGAGTGAACCCCCCTTCTGTCAAGCTGGCTTCTGCCTTTGAATTCCTAGGATGCCTGAGGGAGGAGTTCGGTCTGCCTGACGGACAGTTGACAGACACCCCTTGTATCTCCTAAGGAAAGGTATCCTGACCTGTCCCGCCTTTCTCCTCTTCCTATAGGTCCCTGCTGTGCCCCCCCGCCCCCTTCCCTGTATCCTTTTAACGCCCCTCAGTCTCTTATCTTTTCCTCTTTGCATCCAGTGCCCTTCGAGGGAGCTCCTACAATAAACCCTTGGAACACCGGCCGAGGGCCACCTCTGCTCATTTGTTTCTGGCCACGCCTGGGCTATCTATAAGCCCCCGGCACGCTAGGCTCCGTGCCTTCCACCGCACGGGCTGGGAGGCTGGCTAGCGAAGCACCGAGGTGCCACAGGGTGTTTTCCCTTTGTGTTAGACACACCTGGTTAAGCCTGGCCAGTGTGACGGCGTATTAATATGCATATTCACATGGAGGAGCTTTTTAAAGTCGGTACACAGCGAGGCACAGCTGCCTGGGGCTGCTGGTGCTTCTCCAAGGACAGATCAGCCTCTCTTAATGTTTGCTTTTCTGGCCAGGGAGTCTCAAACCCCCAGTAAAAGCCACTCTTCCTCTCATTTGGGTGGAGAGAAGGACTCAATTGTCCTAGTGGACACCGAGTCCTGCCTGTGCCAGGTGTTGCTGGTGCAGGACTGTGCTTGGGCTGTGAGCAGGGATGTTTTGGCTCCTCCTGGAGCCCCGCGCTGGCTGTTACTGAGCTGCCTGCGGGACCTGGGGCAGGAGCACCGGGGGCTCTCCAGGGCCTGGCAGCTGGGATCAGTCCCACCACCCCAGCCAGGGAGCACGGCAGGCCAGGGACAGCCCAAAGCCCACCAGCAAGTTCGTGGTGATATGGCGGGTCTGGAGGCAAGGGAAGAAGCTGTTCTGCAGGCCAGGGTCAGGACTGAGGCTCAGCTGGGCAACCAGGGTTGGGCACAGCCCCATGATTGTGAGGCAGGTCCACGGAGATGGGACAGGTCCGAGGTCAAGGTGGGATGCCAGTCCACAGGTGAGGATCCATGGGCTCCGTGGACAGGCAGGGGCAGCTCTGCAGCTGAAGATCCCAGGTCGAGTCAAAAGGGGGTCCAGGTCCATGGGCAGCAGTGGTGGGGGAGGCCCAGGGCAGCTGGTCAGGGCCATTAAGGGCCCTGAGTGCAAAGGGCAGCTGGACAGAAGCCCAGCAGCTGCTGGTACAGGAAGAGGGTCTCTCCTCAGCCCCTGTGGGAAGCAGGACAGTTTTGGTGGCATTGTTCAGGTGGGCTGGAGAAAGAACAGCACCAAAGTAGAGCAAACAGATTAATTAGTTCCCCTCTGCTTATTCTTAAGTAGATGGGAAACATGCTGGCCAATAAAAATAATGAATGTGATGAAAAGTTGGCACATATGGATGCATAGAGACGAATGGTTTGGGGAATTTTTTTCCAGACTTTGAAAAAAATTAATCATGTCTTTGTTTAGAAAATCAGGCTCTATGCCCCTCATTCCCACCTCTAATACTCTAGCCTTAATTATTTTCTGTAACAAGTACTACTTTCTGTCCTGCTATGAATTACATGAATTTCTTTTCTAAGCCCACATATTTACTTAATGTTTGAGGAATGGGAAAATGAAACGCCTTTGATCACATATTGCTCAAATGACAAAAGGATTAAAGAAACCCCTCCAGCTTAAAACTTTTTAATGAACATTTATTTTTGAAAGTTTTACTTGTAATTTGTCAGCTTTTGCTATGAATATATTTAGTTATTTTGTAAATAAAGTAAGGTGGAGCTTTTCCTTAGTACTAGGCTACAAGGGTTTTTATTGTCTTGTTTTTCCTCTTACCTCTGTGTTACTATAGAGGATTACAAGTCATCCCACCTTACCTCCCACCTTTTTTTTCAAATTCTCAGCAGTGAACAGAGAACCCAGGTTATGGTGGTTGGACTTCTGAGAAACTGCAATATGTTATTTTTTTAAATGTCAATGATGGATTTTCCTTTATTTATCAGTTAAAATTTCTTCATCTTTCGTAGGAAAATT
This sequence comes from Callaeas wilsoni, assembly GCA_013398955.1. Classification (NCBI taxonomy): domain Eukaryota; kingdom Metazoa; phylum Chordata; class Aves; order Passeriformes; family Callaeidae; genus Callaeas; species Callaeas wilsoni. The sequence continues at coordinate 3,335 of VWPU01012475.1, forward strand.
TCCTTTCTTGTCATTCTTTGTGCCTTTTTTTACTATGCACATTGCCTTCTCTGAAAGAGGAGTTAATTCTTCACTAAATTGCTGTTTTCCAGGAGGACATTAAAGAAGTATTTTAAACAAGAGTGGTGAAAATTCATAGCACTTGAAAAGTTTCTATTGAAAACCTTTCATTTTCTTGGGGTTACCATGTTGATGATTAATGGACTTTTCTGACCGTTTGGGCATTGGAACAGGAGCCTGTTTGCAACCTGCAAATTGGACAGTTGAGTATCAGTATGTTTCTCAGGTGCCTTCAAAATGTTCTTCTTAGTTTCAGAGAAGGTCTCTAAATAGATGGATGTGTAGATGCATATACTGCACAGATTGTATTCTAGACATGGGATAAGTCATGGTAAAATGACATCAAAATGGATGCTGCATTCCCTGTATTTTTATTGTCCTATTTTTGTCCTGAGTACAAAGTAGTATTTATCTGAAGCTCTTAAATCCAACTAGCCATGAATTTCTCTTGCAGGATATAGGGAAGTGTCTCAAGAACAGAGCTGAGTCAAGTTCGTTTCAGTACTGTACTATGTAAGAAAAATCCTGACATTGTCCTTCTGGACCACTACATGTTATATATCAGTTTTTTCTTGAGTTATCCTCTAGTTAATTGGCTAATTGTGCAATCAGCTCTACTGTAATGGCCCAGGGCTAAGGAATTGTGTGATTTTAAAGGAAAGATTTACTGAGATTTCATGCCTTTTAGCATCTGCAATGCTCTCATGACCAGCACTGATGGGAAAACTAAAGGTATGAGCATCGTAGAAAGGCCAAGAAAACTAAGAATCTGTGTTCTAGGAATATAGAGTTGTTTTGTTTGGGTTGGGGTGTTTTTTTTTATTTTATTAAATGTAAGAGATGAAAGACATGGTTCTGGATTACAGAGTTACAGAGGAATAATGTTAACTGTGTTTAAAGACAGTGTTGATCAGTTGTCAAATGAAGTCCTCATTTCTTGGTATGGATCTTATTACATGATGGTTATTACATTGACATGGTACTGATTCCTCAAGAAGAACAAAAGAACTACAGAAACCACCAAAAATCTGGTTTTGTTTGTCTTCCTTAGCCAGCCCTTCTGACTCTCTGAAAAGACAGCTGAACTGATTTTTCTCTAATTAAAATATAAATCCCTTTTGGGAAGGGCTTGTTTGCTACATTTTTGCCAAGATGACATTATTATAATGGAGTTTTAATTGTATATCTCTGAAAACAGGGCCATGTAATAAGGTTGCTGCCAGTATGCTCACAACAGAGTAGCCAGTGTGCTGCTGTGATAGATGCTGTACGATCCAGTCTGCTTTCCCCTCTCCCTGTTTCCCTCTAAGTCTGGCAGACCAAAAAACAGAAACAGCCCCTCATTGCATTCTGCTTTAGGGCTGACTATATTAAGGAAAATACCTTATGCAAAGCCTTGAGACTTTGCAGACCTATTGGACTATAGCACGGAATATTGCTCAAAAAAATGGGTTTGCCGTGTCTGGATCCTAGGCTAATCAATCCAGTGTGGCTGTTTCATGTGCTTAAGCCCATTACAACTTGGTTTGACCTCTTTCATCTTTGTTGAGGATATAGGGTATCATTAATGTTACCAGCTGCATTGTTTTCTCCTAATATCAACAAAGGGAAAGAAAGAAAGAAAGAGGTTCTCTTGTTTTCCACTTAGATAGCTCTAGTATTGCCAAACAAATGCTAAACAGGCTTTTACAATAATAATATTTTCCCAAATGCCCCGTTAATTTTCAGTAAACCAAAACAGAATGTGTTATTGTTTATTAAGACATTGTGACCCATATGGATTCCAGATGATAGAAGTTTCAATAAAATGCTGCAATTAGATGCAACTTTTCTTTCAGTTCATGTATTTATATGTAGCTCAGGACAAGAATGGTTTTTTAAGTTGTGTCAACAATTGGATTTTCCTTAAACTGATGATAGTTCTTTTCACTTACATCCTACTTTTAACTTGAAACTACCCGAGGAATCTTGAGCCATTTGAGAATAACTTTAATGCAAGAGTTTTGTAGGCACATTGATCTAATTGTATGTTGTAACCTACATATTCTGGCTTTGAATAAGGATTTACAGGCTTTATAGGCTACAGCTTCTGGGAAAATTGCATGTATAAGGTGACCCTTAATGCCCATTTTGTGTTGGTCATACCGCAATCTCTTGATGATTATGACCTTAATAGCTGTGTTATTCTGGTAAAATGTGTATGAAAAAGCCACACAACTTTCTGCTAATCAGCATCTCAATAAATGTCTCCTCTTTTTATCTTTGCTATGTTAAATCACACTGTTTTATTCCCAAGAATTGTAATTTCCAGAAGCGATGAAAGGGATTCAAGTGTTTATGTCTAGGATGAGGATGTCTCAAATTTATGACTGAACTTTGAATATGGATTTTCTTCCAACAGTATACTGTAATAATAACATGATCTATATTCTGTGATTTGTATTAACTGTCTGAAACAATCAAAGTTTCTTAACATTATGAAAAAGTTGCATCTTAGGGGCAAAACAGGAGGAATATCTTCTTTTTCATTGACAGAATAAGTTGCTAATACTTGTGATATTTTTTAATTCACATGTATTACAGGAAGGTTATTCCTGAATTTGTGTCTGCACAGTAATTGCAAATAAATAGGTGCCTTTTAGTGTAACAAATATTTCAGTGTAATAAATAGGTAACTAGTGAAAGAGTATGCATTTGAACCGAACTATATGGTCTCTGTAATGCAAATCTGCTAGAATGTACATCATCTGAAGATCTTTCATGGTAACTGATAAATAACAATGCTCTTTGGGACAGTACGCATCTGAAGATGTTATCCTAAGAAAAAATATTTCTGGTTTTGCAGTGGTAATTTGGGCAAATTTAACACCAGGTCTTATTACTAACCATACAAACTTGCAGCTAATGCTGTTAAAGACCTCAGCTGCATGCTGGAAGTGCCACAGTTCATTAACTGTTGTGCTCTGTACAAACCTTTTCTAAAAATTTTGTAATATCTTAGCTTTCTCTTTCCCTTTTTTTATTTTAGTGATAATTTGAGTAATTTTGAAATTGATGACTCAGTTGTAAGATGCCACGCTGCACTCATTCTTGCCTGTTTTCCTCTTTTATGTCACCAAGGCCAGTGACACGAAAACATTCCAATCTCTAATATTATGTTATTTGCAGTCTTATCTACATAGCCAAAGAAGAATTGTATGGTCAATATCTAGCTTGAATTTGTCATGAACTTATTTGTCATTTATATTGCAGTATTGTATCTTGGGTATTATTTCATGCTGTCTGATATTCATAAATTACCTCTTTCACATTCAATGACTTCCAGAAATTAACTATAATTTCCTCTGCACCTTTCTTTAGCAGTGTTTTCCTGTAGACCTTTAAAACATCTGAGTGAGCTAGTTGATGTCTCGTAACTAAATTTGGTGAAAACATAACTGAAACACTAAGTGGCAAAAGTCTATTGAAAATAGGTTACCTTCTGGGTAAAAGAAAATTTCCTAATAAATGAAAACCTTGTAATTCAATAATTTTTTATTGAATCCTTGTGTCAAAAAATGATCCAGCATGACTGAGGCGTTGTACATAAGTGACAATTAATCTGCTGTGCTATGTCACTCATTAACTATGCTGATTTCTTGTAATGCCAGCCCACTATTATTTATTATTTATTAACCATGTAGTTAATAATGCTGCCTGTTAAATTTAAGTAGGTATTTTATCCTTCTCTCCCATTGCAGCTCAGTTTGTTTTAGCTGTGACATAACCTGAGTTGTGATCCTTGTGTTTCTTACTCTATACAGGCATAGACACATGTTCTGCAACAATGGTATTGTGTAGGGTGCTTCCAAAAAGAATTAATAAAATTAGCCATGTAAACTTGATCAAGATATGGTTTGTGCATGTTGACAATGTGACAAGATTAGGCTTGACATGTTTTGGTTGCATCAGAGACAGTTTCATGCCGGATTTCCAAGCTAGACACTTTACAGCAAGGTCTGAAGTGTACGGGCTTGCCTTTCTTTGCACCAGTTTATTCACTGTTTACTGAGGTAATTCTCACTTCCAGCACAGACATTAAAAATGAAAGTAAATGAAGTTTTGCTCAAGGAAGCTAGAGCAGCTGTGGTTCAGAACGCACCATATTGGAATTTCTGTATTTTACTTAGGCATTTGTAGGCTTCCTTTTAGACCTGCTGTGATCCTTGCCCAACACACACATACTAATTCTCTGCTTTGATCCTCTCCTCTGTTTGTTTATGCGTTTCTGATGCTATTTGGTGAGTTACTCTTTAGTGGCAAGTAGAGTCTGGAGAAGATTGATTTCAAAGTTTGATCTTTATGCAGTTCTTACATATTTTATAATTTTATAGCTAAATTTCAGTATTTGTTGTGACAACCAGGTGTTTTAGATCAGTGAGGGATAGTTTTACTTTTACTGCAGAGGGCGCACACGTCACCTTTGGACTGATGAGTGTGTTGTGACTGGTATTTTCTTCGGGGAGATGAGTTCTTTGAATGCTTGCTTATGTATCATGTTGGGGTTTTTTTCTTACTTTTTTGTTTGAACAAGTGAGTTAATTAGACTGTGATATGTATTGAGTTTTCATTATGGCCTTTGTTTTGTTTCTTAGACAATGTTGATGCAAAAATAGCCATGGGCTATTTTGATGAAGGAGACTGAACACTAGTTATTAATTTGTGATACAGGTCTGTGAGGGAGTCTACATTTTCGTGCCAACAGTGAAGATTCTATCCATATGTCCTGAGATTGTTTGGATAGAGCTTTTTTTGCTTTTCTTGTGAGACTCAGGGATAGAATGGAGTTTTGATGCTTGTGATTGTTCATAGGGTTTAGAGGAAACACAGGCAGCTGAAGGAGATGCTTTAGATGAAGGTAAAGCATATGGTTTTGATAATGCATTGGGGCTAGAAGTCAGTATTGGGTTTGTCGTGTAGGCACTGAAGCTGGCTATCATGTGGGATGACGCTGCCGAGTGGTGACCATGGAGACAGGGACAGTGTTATCTGAAGGTGGATTATGTTGTTTAGTTTGTAAAGTGAGTACATCTTTCTTCATATCTTACTTATACAGTGCATTGCTTGGAGGAAATTCGTTATGGTGAAATGTATTTGCTTTTATAGCCTCATTCATTTGGAGTCCACAAGTGGGTTTAAATGAAATTAATCTTTCTTCTTGAAACTCACCTGCATTTTTGTTATTCAGGAGATACTTTTGCTGTTCTCTTTAAAGAAAGATAAATTTTTTTCCTTCTCTACAAATGCAGTGTCCCAGTAAGCTTTAGCTTACCTATTGACCAGAGACCACACTGTCAAGGGGTGATCACTCATTTTCCAAGCTAGATGCTCCTGCTGCTCTCCTGCATTTGCTGTATTGGTCATGTTACTGCTGAGTGGGCTACATCACTACCCACTGATCTTTCAGAGAAACTGCTGTGCCAAAAAGAAGGGAAAATAATTTTCAGATGATCGTATTGATGTCATGGCCATATGCAGTGGAGCTTATACAAAGCAAGGGGCAGGAGAAGGTAAGGGTGGCAGATTGACCCATTGGGAACCCATACTTAGACTGACTTAAACATCTGGTGAAATTTTAGTATTGCTGTGCAGTATTTCTAGTCACTGAACAATGTATTTTGTATTTATTTTTTTGTTAACAAACATATTTTGCATAAATATAAATGGTGTAAATTTCTGTATCTCTTTATTTGATCTTTATTTAAATGAGACTAGAATTTTAAAATGACTCTGGCTTTCACATCTCTCATTTTTTCTTTTTATTTTGCCCTGACTGCTTCAGAAAGGAATTTCAAAATTAAGTTATTGTTACAGGTTTTTTAATTGGATATCATATTTCAGATATTTAGTTTAAATAGACAAATAATCTGCATACGACAGAAACTCAGAGCATGGACAGAAGTGTTGCTATTTTCTTATATGTGCCTAAAGAAATTTACTGAGAAAAACTTATTTTTCAGTCAAGCAAAACTCCTTTTTCTGCTTTACTTACAGAAGCAGAATGTAGAGGAGGAAGTGATTATTATGTACTCAAAAGCAAATGTGGAACAAATACACTGTCAAAATGAGCAATGTATACCAGGTACTGAAGGAAAGACCTAGTGGACTCCCAAATGAAAGAATTTTATTAATGTGACTGTGCCGAAGAACCAAAAAACAAATAGGTGTTTGGGTTCCTCACCTGGTAATTAAAAATAAAAAATGAGAGTTCACGGCTGCCTCTAATTTATTTCCAGGCTTGATGACTAATTTCACATGGCTTTGCTATGTTTTAACCCATAAGAGCATCTGAGTATGCTTATAGACAGGTTTTCCTACATTTAATTTGAGCAGTCAGAATGGTGGAATAAGTTTACAGTGGAACAAATCAGTATCTTAATATCAACAATTTGAACAAATTGTATCTTAGTATTACAGCTGTGGATGAAATACATGATGGCTGAAAGACTGACAAATTGGGAAAGAAGCAGGATGAGGACAATCTCCTGGGATCTTTTGTATAATTTGCTATTGCAGTGCTCTAAAACAAAATGTACGTTAATCCCAACTGATGCTGTTTATAGCTAGGAAAAAGATGAGAGAATGGAGAATGGTGGTCTGAAAACTGGAGCTTCGGGTGGAGGAGATTGTTACTGCAGGTGAGCACCTGATTGTGATCCCCTAGATCAGAATTGTGATAAGCAGGCTTGTGTCATCCATAAAAATACAAGCTGGAAATACAGAAGATTTTTTTAATCTCTGTAAAATGCCATTAGCAGACTACTCTATAGTGTTTTGAAATCACTTACTTAAAAGATGCATAAAGGTAAAAGATGATACAGAACTACCAAGATTATACCAATAGTGAAGAAAATGTCTATGACGAGAGCTGTAAAAAGCCTAATGTATATAATGTTTTAAAAAAAGAAGTTTAGAAGGCACTCACTGTGCATAAAAAAGTAGAACATAGTAAAGGTGCAGTTAGAATGATGGACTGGAAGCTGAAATGAGACAAATGTTAAATGGCACTGTACCATGAAACAACATGCCAAGTGGAGTGGTATCTCTATGTACTTCATGTATTCAAATCATGATCAGGTGCTTTCTTGGGAAAATGTTGAACAAAACATAAATTATTCTGCTCAATATAAATGTTACTGGACAAAATGAAAATGCCTTTTATAACAATACAAATCAAAGTGGTGTAAGAGAAAACAGATAATCCTCCTGGATGTTTACTCTGTCACTTTCAGATCCTGGATCACATACTCCTTTGTCGTGCTCACACACAGATATTTTCACCACTGCAAAGTGGAATTAATTCACTATTCTTATTTCCTCTCTGAGTAATCTGTAGAGCCTTCCTGATAGTGGCCAGCTGATGCATTAACTGAGGGGCAGAGTCGACATCTTGCTGATGGATCCCAGTCCCAAAGACACATGAAAATTAAATTTATTTAAATCTCGCCAGTTGTCTATTAATGTAGTGTGAGAATGTTTAGAAATAGTAACCTGTCTTAGGAAGGAAAAGGGTTATCTCCCCAGAGAGCGTGAAGAGGGATTTCACAGGACATTCTGACCTTTTTCTGTCTGACAAGGGTAGATGGGTAGTGTTTCCAGAAGAGGGCACAAAACTGAAGATTTCCTTTGCGTCTGTGTTATTTGGTCAATTGTGCATGGATCTGTTTCTCAAGATGGGATGACTTTTTATCTGCATGTTACTTCTATTTGTTGTGGTTAATTTTGTATTTCTAGAAGTCAAAGATTCTGAAAAGCTGTGTTAATACATCTTAAAAATAGATGTCTGTAACAATATTAATAATAAATACGGATCATATATCATCTATACACAAAAGTAGTGTGTGGGGAGAAAGAGTATCACAGACAAAATTTTTTAATTTCAGCAAATCAACATTGAAAAGTCTAGTAGTATTTCCAGTGGAAGTTCCTCGAATATTTTCAGGAATTCTACCAGTGGCTGGAAAACTCACTTAGAATTTTAATAAAAGCAATATTTGCAAACAATGTATAAAATTCATAAATTATTTTCTTGTGAATATACACTTTGACTTTTTTAGTACTTGTGATTTTCCAGTATAAAATAAAAATAAAGTTCCTTTTCATCCTGCATGCTTCCAATAGTTTGGGAGTTTTGCTTGTAAAAATTCGTACTTTGTAAACTCTTAAATTTGTGACTAATATTGTTACATGACTAAATTTCTTGTGAGGAGGAGAATCCACAGTGTGAGATGGATATTAATTTGCTTAAAAAGACGATCTTTCTACTGTTACAGGAGTGTAACTTGATTTTACTTTTTACACATAAGATCGTGATCATTTAAATAGAAATAGAAAATTGATAAATAATGTTTCTGAATTTTTGCTACACAGATCTTTTGAAATTCAGTGGATGTGTTTACAGTTAACAACTTATTGTTCTATTTATAAAAATGTTTAGCTCGATTTTGACAAAACAGATGGGGTCAGAAAAGCCAATTATGTGCTTTAAGATGAACGAGACTTAGAACTGTCTGGTTAAGTAGCATGGTTAAAAGTGAAGGAGCTATTATTTTTTATTGTATTATTGATTGTAAAGCCTAAGAACTTGTGTAGTAGAGTATGTCTTACTGGGCAAACTCTTTGTGTAAGTCTTTAACAACTACTTTAGTTTTATTTCCTAACTGTGAGCCTGACTATGCACCACTCCAGTGTTTGGAACTACTTTGGGAAGAATATGTACAATGCAAAACCTCTTGGAAGTGTTTCTAGTCTTTTGTTCAGTTTCAGATTTCAAGTGCCCACAAAATCCCCTGCAAACTCAAATTCTTTCAACTTGTGGTTTTATTTTGTTTCTTATTGCTTTTCAGAGAATCACAAAAATACAGTCCTCAACTACTCTCAACACAGCGGAGTTTTGTGCAAAAGAGATGAACACATTCAGGAACAATGAATGAGTCTAACCCAGGCAAAATTACCCTTTGGATCATGGTATCTCCCTGTCGCATGCAGCTTTGGAGGTAACTTGTTATTTGAAAATTTCGACTGAAATTTAGAGTTCTGTCTACCCCTCTGATCATTACTGGCTACGATACGACGTCCCCCGTTAATGATTTTTTTGGTAGTGTTATGTCATTCTTGATAGTCATTCACGATGTGCAGCCCACATTCTGCTGTCCCTGAATTTCCCGTGTTGTTAAAACCTTAATATGATAAACTTTTATCAAGTTTACCATAAAAAAAAAATGTTTTGCAAGATTAAAACTATTCCCCAATTATGGAAATGGCATGCATATAACTTCTTACGCTACATATACCAGTTGATTTGCTTGTTTCAGTTGCACTAATTCAATGTCAAAGGTTTGCTAGTTTGCTATTTAAAAGATTTCAAGAAGTTTTTGTTGTTATTCGGCATCATTAAGTTAGTATAAAATAGTAGACAGAGATGGCAACAGCAAGATACTTTGAATATTTGACGCCTACCTTGTTGCACTTGCTATCAGTTTCCTTTCCCAAACTGTGCTACTAATTACTGAGAATATGATAATAAATTTCAGCTTTATATTAGATTTAGATGTAGCGACTAAGAGCTTCATGGAAGCAGTTTGTATGTTCTATACAATGTTTTCCATTCTATATTGAGTGAAAATTTGTAACCTTTATGCTTGTCATTATAATACTTTTTTGGCTTTTTATTGAGTGTGCCACCTTAAAGCACTGCAATTTTAAGAATTCGATACAGCAATTGAGTTGTCACTGAAGATTGCTTCTCATTCTTTTCCTCTTTGTTCATGAATTTACCGTACTCAGTCACTGTCTCCATCTTAAAGTGCATGAGGATGTGAAAGTGATTACATAACACTGTATTTTCAATTCAACTAGAATTTTTTTGAGACTACATGACCCTAGTTGACTTTACTTCGTCAGGGGCCATGCAGTGACAAATAGCATGCACTATGAGCAGTTAAACTGTTCTCCCAATTCTAACATCTGGCTTTCTGGCCTGCCATGTTGGGCAGCGGATGTTCCACCGGAGTGTGGTTGGAGAGTGCTCCAAGTTAGTCTTGACTGGATTAGAGACTGCCATGACTTCAGGAGAATATGTTGTCCGACTGTAATGCACTTTTCTATATTGGTTGGTAGAGATTTGTTTTTCATGAATTTTCAGACTAGAAATGTTCATGTGTGCCTAAGAAAATGGGTAGCTAGGAGAACAGTTTGGTGTTATGAAAGGATACAGTTGGAGTTCCTTTATTTTTAAAAGAAGGCTTGTCAGGTTGTGAGCTTGATTTTTTCCTTTGGTACCTGCTAATACTGCAGTGCTTAGGCTCAGGTATGTGCTTAGCAACCACAGACTTACCTGTGAAATACTTGTAGCTGCCATACTTCTTTGTTTTTAATACAGTTATTCCTTCATATTTTGAATTTCTTGGTTTCTTTCTGGTGGCACAGCTGTACAGTGTGAATGACACCTGGACAGATTTGAAATCCAGTTTTTTTTGTTTTTCATTCACATTGATTATGGCTGTCTGTGGAGGTGCCTTTAGCTGTTGTCATGAGCAATGACAGTCAGAAGTGACTTGTGTGCTTAGAACTTCACAGTTAGCCATTTATCAAAGTTATTTGAAAGTGCTAATGGAAGATAGAGTTGAGGCCACACAACTGGTCTCTATTCTTAGAAAATTTTTGCATCAGTTTTGAGAATAAAAATGCAAGTTCCTTGGGAAACAATTATCTGATCACTTCTGTAGTGGAACAAAATTCCATTACAATTATTGAAGGTGTTAGTGAGTGTTACACTGTGGGTCATGAATGTTTGTTGGTGGTCTCTCAGAAGCTTAATGTTGATGGGATGTTGCTATGTTTTAAGTGCTAATTCAAAGCAAAAGAAAATAATTTGTGATTGTGATATTGCTTTTGTTCATATGAATTTCATTTAGAAACATTGTGGAAGAAGAGGAAAATGGAGGGGGAAGCAGGGGACCACAAAAAATTCCTTTGTAAGTGGTAAGTAGTATGCCAAGATTTGAGAATACTTTTGGACTTAAGAGTTCTAACAGTCAATAATTTAATGCACTGCTAATACTGGATGAGTTTTCTGTATTCATCTTCCAAGTTGACAATGTCTGGGAAGTTTTTCTTCTGCATATTATCTGATTCTTCCAGGGATCTTTGTGAAGTATTCCTTCAAGACAAGTGGCCTCCCTTATTGGATTCATTAAGAGATCCTCTAAAATGGACTATTCTGGACTTTTGAAAAGTGACTATGGAAAAAAGAGGAAGTATTAGAATTTGTTAGAGTAAAGCCTGTTTTCATAAATTCTGGATAGGGAAATTTTGGCCCAGCTCAATTGTTTATTAATTGTTGTCTTTGTTAATGATGCAGATAATTTATTTTCATTCATTTTTTTTGTTCCAGTAGAACTCGTTATAAAAAATAACACAAATATCAATGGCTAATCAAAGACATCTGTTCTAGCACAGCAGATTGTGTGTCCTAATGCACATGCATGTGCACGCATACTCATGCCCTGTGTAGGTAGAGGGCATGTGGTGGAGAGAAATTCTGCCCTCAAGCAGTGGATTTTACCTGTGGATGCAGACAAATATCTGGAAAACAAACTTTGTGTAGAACTACAACATGTAGTGGGTCTCCTGTCCTTTTGTTGTTTCTTTTCATCCTGTTCTAAAGCTGCAGATATATTGTTTCCTGACTTTCTGCCAGAATCCAGCATAAAGTCTCTGGCTACAAAGTGTGAGAGATTAAAAAGAGAATGACTTTTGAATGAGGAGGCTGCTTTAAATTATTCAGAGATCCTCCTTCTTCCTCTGTTCCTTTTCTTGATGTTTTGGATCAGCAGCACATTTCTAGCTGTAAATGTCTTTAGAAAATATGTTTTAAAGGAACAACTTCAGTGTGTAAGAGTCTTTGAAACTAAAGCATAGAGAAGTAATTTTTGCTTCATTGCATGTAATATAATAGAAAAGTGTCACTTTCGTTTGGAAATATGAGGAATCACTAAATATACAAGTTCTGCATAATCTCTTAAAATCCTTGTAAAGAAAAAAAGCCTTTCTGAGGAACAAACATGGGAATGGGATTTGCCACAGTAACTGGTTTAACTTCCAACTTTTGGCATCAGGGTTCATTTGCTGATCCTTTTGTCAGCTAAAAAAATATGGTTTTCCAAGAGCTCTCTAGGAAGAGAATACTCCCTGAGGGTGCTCAGGCATTTTGAAGAAAATAAAAACTGAGTTAAGTCTTCACCAAAAACTTGAACTGGACCCAAACTTAACATTTCTTGAAGCTTGAAAAGTTTGGAATGCTTCCTTTCCCCCCACCCTCATTACTTTTCATTTTCATGCTCCTCTGCGTTTCCAGGATGTGTCCAAGATGTGAGCTATGTGTTGCCAGAGCTCTGTACCAAAGAGGGGCAATATTTGTGTGGTATATTTTGGCCTGCTTACAAGAAATAAATTCTCACAAAACTTAAGAGGGAACTTGTCCTTGTCAAAATACTGCACAACTCTTTACAAAAATCAAAATGTTCAGGTAGTATTTTAGCAATAGTAACAATTGTTTGTAATTTAAGAAAATTATTTACAACAATTTCCCTTCTTTTCCTGTGGCAGCTCTAATGTGGTTAATATAACTACCTAATAGTAAGATTATTTGTATATTTAGCATTTATGTATAGAACTGCAGTGGACTATAGCAAGAAATGGAAATTTAAAGCAAAACAGGATGAGAAAAAAGCCCATATTTTAAAAAAAAAAAGTTACTTTCTTAAGCCTTTTACATTTGGTCATTCCTAATACTTGCCTGTATTGAAAGTTAGGAATTCTGCATAGTTGACTGAGACATCTAAGTGCTGTTCTTGTAACCTTAAATGAACTAAGAATCTGCCAACATGCTCTCCACTTGCCTCTTGCACATTTTTCTCAGTATGTACTCTGCCAGTTTCTGAATGCAATAAAATCTTCAACATGTCAGGCACTGAGTGTAAACCTAAATAGCTCTGGCTTGTAGTTATCAGACCAGTGAACTAAGCTCTTGAGAAATTCACCCTGTAAAACTCGTCTTGCTACTGGAGGTTTCTTTCTTCTGAGATTCGGTGGTATGAATTACTACTACTAAGGACTTGTACAGTTATGTTGCAATGATACATTGTTGTTTTAATGAAAGATAATAATAAAAAGGGGTTTCTTTCTCAAATATAAATGATTTTGGAGTCATGGCTTCCTTAGGGACCAGCAATCTTCACAGCTAGAAAGCTCGTTTACTTTCTGACAGCCTGTCTGACTCTTCTTGATGGCAGATACTCTGAAATTGCTGTGGGCTTTTGGAAAAATTAACTGGTTTTGTTTTATTTGTTTTAAAATATTATTTCAAATATCTAGCTTATTTTCTTTCCATTCTGATTGGAAATGTTTAATAACATCTTTCTTACTTATCTGTAATGTGCCTCCTGAAACTGTTGTTCCTTAGGTATGGAAATACTTCCCAAAGGGATGAATTTAACTTAAGAAAAAAAGGTGGAAACTAGGGGTGGGAAATAACTTTCTAGATGACTTAGTTTGATTTTAATGCCATTGAATTGTTGTGGGGAGCAGATGAGGATTTGGGAGAGGAGAGTAAGTCCATTGTGTTCCCCCGTTATACCTGACTAATAGATTTCACTTATACTGATTTTTTCCTTCTCTGATGAAATTTGCTTGGGTCATCCTGTACAGAAAATTTGTGTCTTTGGATTTGAGTGCAGAGTACTTACACCAGGTCTGCAAAACTAAAGGCATGGATGTATTCCCATTTTGCTTATTTACATGTTCCGATGCTCTTCTTTGGGTTGTGATTGAGCCTATATAAGTTTTTCGTTTGCAGCCTTATTTGCTTAGGCGTAGATATAGAATGGCAGCCCATGAAATGCATCAGGCAAAAGCCATTCTTGTGAATGAATTTGCACTTTGAATGTATCTAGAAAAGTGACATGGAAGGACAGCCCCAAAACCACTGACTGGTCCTCAGTGCTAGAAATGTTGAACTCATTTATCTTAAAGACAAACAATTTAGAATTTACCTAAAGTGGATCTTCCTTCTCTACATGCAATTCTTCTACTTCTTCTCCCAGATAACTATCTTCCCAGATTAGCTGTTAATCATAGTTTTCCCTGGCTGTGTATACAGCCAGATTCTGGGCTTTCACAAGTCTGCAGAGCTCTGAAAGAGTAAGTGCTACGTTGGTTTGGATGAGCTGACAATTTTGCCTGCAGCACCAAAATCGCTTTTCCCAAGCTGTTGCCATTAACCATTTTTCTTGCTTTCCGCCTGATTTCTAAAAAAAAAAAATATAGGCAGCTGCTCTTTAAATTAAAATCTATAAATTTTTGTATGTAAAGGGAAAATTCACACAACCAGTGTGATCCACCTAATTCAACTGGCTAACCTGTGCCCCAGGTTCCTTTTACCACCAGCTGAGAGCGAAGGACAGTCTCCAAGGGGCCCACCAGAATCTTTCCATTGACTGTACAGAAACCAAGGAGTCTTTTCCTGCTAAAGCAGGTGCCTAATTATTAATGATGTGCAGTAACCCTGATTGTCATCCTTCCAGATTATCATATGATGCTTCTGTTTGCATTTAGCAAATGTCACTTGATTTGAGAGTTTACACTGAATCATCTCAGAGCCTTTACACAAAGCCCCAAAGTTATCAGTTTGACTAGAGAACCCTTGAAGAGGAGTCCTGATACACTTTTTTTAATGAAAAACAACTTGGACTTGCTGGTTTGTGGGTAGGGTTTTCTTTGTTATTTTTTCATTTTACTGTAGGATGCAGCTTGTTGTTTTGGTACCCTTTGGTAGCTTGGATTTTTACCACATCAAGGTTCATTATTCTTGGGCCAGGTATTGTCCTGTGAAAGGTGATGAGCTCAGGAGAGGATATGACACAGCAGAGCTGGTGGAGACTTCTTGTGCATATCATGCATTGAAGACAGATACAGTGTTTGCTTGAAATATCAAAGTATTGAAATATTTTAGAAGTGGAAATCAAAATTATTATATTTATTGTTTAAAAATTTAGTAAGAAATTAAGATTGTACAATGCACTTTATTTTGGACAATTCCCAAATGCAGTTGCTGTGGGTCACTCCAATGATCTTTATACCTGTGCAATTTGGCAAAGCAGAGCATGTAGAATGCCTGATTGCGCTACATATGAACAAGGCTGGATGTTTGTTCTGTATCATTTAATAAAAGCTAAAAAAATATTTATAAATAGAAGAACAATAAAAAGTGCTACCATATGATCAAAGTAATGATCAGGCATTTACCCTCACTCATGAGAAAATGTTTTGGATCCAGTCTTGTCATACCATATGGACAGGAATGAGGAAAGAGAACAATTGTGTGTGTTTCATGAGAACGTAGAGTTTTCACTTCATTATGAGCAAGAAGAAAGAAAAAATTAATCAAATAATCAAGTTTAAAAAACTATTTTTCAAACCAAAAAGCCTCGCTGCATTTATTACAATTCACATTTTTCACCTCTGACATTGATACCTTGCCAGTAATGTATCTCAGATGCAGTTACTGGCAAATAGATATAATTTATCAAATTCTTTTAAAATTGTTTGGATAGAAGGCTTTTTCTTTCTTTGGGAGAGAGAATTTGAAATTTATTTCTTTCTAATTTTATGATATAAGTTGAAGGTCCAAACTGTCAGCCAATGTGGAAATTGGCAGAACTCCATAGGAGTCAGAAGAGCTCTGTTGGTTCACACCATCTGAAATGTCACAATTTATTTTATTTTTTCCTAATGATATTGTATAAAAACATCACGATTGAATACAGATAAATTATTTGTAATATAATCCCAAAGTTTTGTGCAGAAAATGTTTCTTTTATGTCACAAAAGTCTGTCTTAAATTGCTCAAGTTAAGCTGAAAATGAAAAAACATGAAATGGAACACCCTAGAAATAGAATTATTCAGTTTTATTATCTGAGTACTTAGCACTTTGCCTGAATGATAATGTTTTTCTTAATATATAAAGCATAGTTTCTGCATGATTTCAGTTGTCTTTTCCTTCTTAAAAGAGAAATGAATATTTGGATAAGGTAGTGAAGCGATAAGGGGAACAAAAGAGGTATTTTTTGTCTGTTCAGAGATAATGAGGGAAAGCAAGTGCCCAGAACCAAGTGTCTCTGTCAAGCAGTCACACTTTTAGGGTCCTCGGAAATAATAAAGTGGAAGAACAAACAAAACAACTCAATGAAACAGAACCAACCCCCAAACCTTACCTACGTAAAATAGTAAAATAGTCTTAAATCCCAGACACTACTATAGTGCTCCCAACTTTCCTATCAGAACAAGATACTAAGTTTTATATTGCTATAATGATTTAAATGTATGATTTTTAGAAAATGTACAGAAGTAGCATAGGCTAAGTAGGAAATTCTGTTTGATGTTATGCAATGACATTCTTTTTCCGTAGACTAATTAATGAAGCTTTTGGGGAATTTCTCCATGCCTGTTATTTGTCTCACTGATAAAGAATAATTTCACGTCCTAAGCAAGACCTGTAAATTGGTCTGCTAGGAAACCAGAAGTACTCAGGGCATTAGCAGTAGTCCCACAGAACATAATCATAAGGCTATGATTCCTTCTTTACAATAAATAAGTTGCTAGGATTGGAAGGAGTATCTTCACAGACTAATTTGAAGTTAAAATTTAACCAAACCTTACTGTAACTGGGGATTTTCTTATGGATTTAACAGATACTACAATAGCCACTCTTTAACTGCAAATTGCTTAGTGCTGTGAATACATATATTTTTTATACATGCAGGCATACAGTCTTCACACTTTGCCATGTGTTGACACATCATATACATTTTCTCTGCACTAAACAGTGCAGCTACCATTCATTTCCCCTCACACCTGTCTGAAAATTCCATGCTTTTTCCATCTATATTTTTATTCTGTCAAGGAAAAAAATAGCCTCAGCTTTACACATCAAGGTTTTCCTTTATTGATAAGTGTGATGTATTCTTGGTTTAGCTACAGTGTGTTAATTAGCCAGAGAGAGAAATCCAGCCCAGAAGAAGCAGTTACCTGGTCAGACCAGTGTCAGAGCAGTTAGCCACTTCATGGTTACGCAGCAGAATAAATTGCATCCAGGAGCATGGTAGTTAACTGCATGGTCAGCTAGTGGCACCATAGCGATATTGCTTAGCAATTCCTGAGCTGGGTGGTTTAAATCTAACACAAATACACAGAAAATGCTATGGAGTCATGATGTATTCAAAGACATGGCTTATGTTTTTAAGCATAACTCAAAAAAAGGCATGCGTGTTGTAAAGAAATTTCCCAGTGAATTTATGTGTCTGTGCAGCCTGGGCTGCCAGCACAGCTGGAAAGCCAAGACTGCCAGGACTGGCACATGGAATCTGGAAGCTCTGACAGCAATGGATTCAGCTGAGGCTCTGGGGGCCTCCCTCTGCGGCGCTGCAGGTGCAGGAGGAGCTGCGCTGGTGTTGGGGCTGGCATATCCTGCTGCCCAGGCTCCTGACCCCACAGCGTTCACTCTGGACTCTCTGAAGCTTCAGCTTAGCTCCTGTTCAGGGTTTTGACACTTTCCTGTAGGGCGCTGAGGGCTTTCAATCCTCTGATTCTTAGGAAACCTCACTTAGTATGGCTGGCCAGAGCTGCGGGAGCCTGGGTCCCAGCCAGGAACCAGCCAGGCCCTGGTGGGTACCCTGCTGGTGCACTGATGAAAATTTGTTAAATTGGTGATATTTCTGAAAACACTTTAAATTTTGACAGACTTTCATTTTCAGTTTAGTTAGAAAATTCCTTAACAGGTCTATTCATCAATGTCTTGTGAGTATATTTAGGTTTCTTTTGGTATATAATTTAGATGAAGTTTTTAAAATAATTTTCCTTATTGAAAGATGAGGTAAATGCTCTTGAATTTTGCTTCATTACCACAGTCCTGAATTTGCACATCTACTGAAGGAACGCCTAACATTAAATTTTAGTCTATCCTTATTAACACCAACTTGGATCAATTGGTGTCTTAAGAGGTATGTTTGCTTAATACATTGGGAAAAAATCAAATTGCTGATTCATTCTGATTGAAGTAATTTTATTTGATTTTTTCCTTTTATCCTTGGTTTAGAGACTCAGTAAAAAGAAAGAATATATACAAAAGAAACAGCAGGAACACTAGGGATGTTTTTAACTCAAGAGATATCAAACTTATAACTTTTGATTACTCAGAAATACATAGAAAGAAATCTAGATAAGATTAGAGAAAACCCAGAGGAAGTGAGAGAATATTGTCTGAACTAATATGTTGGCTGAGTAATGAATAACTTAGCTTTGAATAACAATAAACATATTTTTAAATTTAGATCTAAAATCTTAGGTTCTATAAACTGTCTTCTAGTGTGTGCTCTATAAACACATTCATGAGAGTAGCTCCCTGAGAATGTGTGATCTGTAAGTCACTCTCAAGTACCCTCTGTGCAAGTGGGTTCTCTTTTATCTTAGTTTCTAAATGGAAGTACTTTACATTATTTGAACATTCATATTTGAGTACATATTTTAAAGTCTGAATTACTTTAAAATTCTTTAGTCTGATGTCTGTAACATACTTCAGGGTGATTATATTTACTTGTATCTACATTTTAGTCTTAACAGCAATTTCTCAGTTTTTGGTGCACCTCATTAGTACCTCTTTAGGTTTTTGAAGTTCCCTAGATTCTGCTAGGTGGTCACTGTTTTAGCTTTCTAATGCAGTTTATTCTTAACAGGTCTCTTCAGGATATAGTATCATTTTGCAGACGATGTTCCCAAAATTCAGATATTTAAGTTCAACTGAAAGCTGGTGTGAATGTTTTTTGTCTTATGGCCAGTGACCCATGTTCATCTCTGTTATTTCAGGTGAATCTGTCACTTTAGCTTTATAATGGCTTTCTGTTCCGTGCCTATCCTGTTATCATATATGTTGGGGACCCAAAAGCACGATGAGCTCAGAGTTACCTTGCTATATGTGTGTGCTGCCTTCATCTTGTCCATACCTCTTGTGTTTATATCTGTTTTTGGAAAGAAGACATGACATAGATCAACTTCTTTATAGAAAGAGACATTGGAGAAGAAAAAGGTACCTGCATCTGTCCTTCCTGTGGCATCAGGGAGCTCTGTTATTTCAGAGAAATACATTGAAATAGTCACTGCTGTCTTTCCCCATTGTACATTACTGTGACAAAATTAATTTTCATATGATTTTATCCCACTGATGTTTATTCTGTTAGGTTTGAATTTGGTTTCATATCTTAATCTTTCTGGGATGTATCTGTGCATTTCTTATTCTGTGTTCTTGTATAAAGAGGTTTTTTTCTGCAGAAAGAGTCTGTGGTATTTTGTGACTTCTTCCCTCAGAATATTTTAATTTATAGAAGAGCCTAATGCTAGTTACTCTTGCACTGCCTCAATTATAATTATTGTGAAAGGCAATGTAATGCAATTTTATTTCAGTTTAATAATTTCTATGCTGGTTTTTGGCTCTAAATCTTCAGTGAACTCGCCCAAAACAGAGAAGGAATTAAGAACTCTATTTCACTTAAAGAATCTCTGAATAGATGAGATTTTAATTTTTTAAAAGAATTTTTAGTCTCTGTGTACTTCTGTCATAAGCATTGTTTTTTAAGACTAACACAAGAGCATGCTGTGCAAATAAAAGCAGAGATATGCGTATGACATGGTAAAGGATTTGTGCTGGATACTGTGCCACAAAGGTTTGTTACAGGTTCTTCGAGGTGAATACTGCGTGCTTGTTTCCATGGAAGTTATGAAAGAGTTCACATATTTTATTAAATTTTGCTTTCTATATTCAGTTGAAAAAGAATGCTGGCAGCTTTTATTTTTGCCCACAGTTATGGTTCTTTCAATAGCAGCACTCTTTGCATGTACACGTTACAGTCCGAAGGTGTATGGCCTCATTGTAGTCTGTTACAGAAGTCATCAAAGAACTTGGAGTTCCCGTGGAAGAACTTAGGACTTCCCTGAAAGAAAACAAACTGCTCTAACTTCATCAGTTTCTCCACCCGTAACTGTGTGGTCACTTTATACTGGCTTGAAGAACTGCACTGTTGTCAAGTCTTTCCTGATCTTTACAGATAAACGTTTTTTGTGTCTCTAAGTTGCTGTTTATTCTCCTGCCTTTTCTGTGTCATCCTTTCCACTCACATGTGGTTTAATGGAATGATGGTAGATATCAAGCAATTAGATCTTCATCTGTCCAGATTTCCTTGTACAAAACCAGCTTGGTGACCATCCCCATTATGTAGGTCCTTGAAAACAGCATTCAAGATCCATGATTTGAAATGATTCTTTACTGGTTAAGAAATTTTGATAGATCAGCAAGACATCTGCTGAAATTGGGATGAGTTCATGATATGGTACATCTTGCATAGCTTAGGGTTTTTGAAAGTCTAAATTTCGAAGGTGCCTGTATATTGATTGAATTTGAAATAGACTAATCTTATGTTAAGCAGTTTTAAGGTCTACATGATAATAACTTAAACTCTTTTAGAGATGTGTGTTCATTTGTTACTTGCTTTATGATATTAAATGTTCTTGGAAGGCTATTTAATATTTAATCATTAGCAAAATATTGAGCTTTCCTGGGACCTTCTTAGTTCTCCTAAGATCACAGAATATCCCTTCAAACTCTTAATGTGCCTGAAAATGCCTGCTTAATAGTTTCAGACTGTTGTCAAGAGTCTTGGTACTGGATATATTCCATTGTCATAAGATAATTTGTCTTTGTTCAGAAACTTCCTCTGGCACAGAGAGAGGAATCACACACTCTAGAAATATTCAAGGCTGTCTTGGTAATCACTTATCTTCCCCTTCTTTCCTTGTGTGAAGTCTAGTCTAAGCAGAATAATGAAAATAAGCCTGCCTTGGCCAAAATGAGTGGCACCACGTCTCCCCTGTGTTAGCGTCTTGCTGGAAGCTTAGTCTGCCAGAACACAGCTAACGTTATCTACCCAATTGATTAGTTCCTGAGGAGACTTAATTTAGTTATGTTTAGTTGGGATTCTTTCAGACAAGTCTTCACTCAAGTAGTGATGATTTACCAGTCTTCTTCTTGTTTATGGAGTCCTCAGACTCCTGAGCCCTTAGCATTGTGGAGGAGCTGCTTCTTCATATTGTATGTTCTACTCTGGGAACACCAGGATGCATAAGACAAAGGCATGCTCTTAAAAAGGAGTCTTATGATAATAAGCTGGCTTTATGTGTGTCTGAAGGCACATCTGGATTGACAGCACAAGTCATAGTGAAGACTGAAAAAATTTCAGACTCTAGATAGTAACAGTACTTTGGCTTTTTTTGCTGGTTTTTGTTTTATTTTGGTTGGTTGGGTTTCTTTTTAATTAATGACTGTTGTCTTAAAAACAGATTATGAACACTGAACAGTGAATTTTGTCTTAGAAATGAACTAGTAGCATTTTGAAAAAATTATGTCTACTTTAAGAACAAAGCTGTAGTAAAATGTTATTAATTTTGTGGCTATCCTGTTTGAAAATAAGTACATACATTTCCATGCTGATGAATGATTCTATTGACTGCTTTCCTGAGAGAGGTAATATTTTGTTTTTGTGGAAGTAATGAGCTGTTGGAGCCAAGTTCTGAGACTTGTTGGGCGTGACAGATGTACTGTAAATATAACACAGGTTTTAGGATTTTGTTTGAAGTCTCAAAATATGTTTTAAGACCATGATAACAAGAGAATTGTTATGATAGTGCATATATCGAAATACATGTAGGAAGGTGTGCCATATATTTGTCAGAGAAAGCCAAGTCATCATACCAGTAGTAATTAGTGTAATGAAAGCTTTGCAGAAACCAAGAGTTAGTATTGGTACAGAGATTTAAACCATTTCCTGATTTAGACATCTCAAAACTTTTGGGTTCAGGGTTCTTAGGAATGGACGTGCAAAAACTGTTACCTTTGTGTTTCCCAGAAGATAAATTGTGGATAAGACTTGTCAAATTACAGAACAAACTTCATTTTTCTTTAGTTTTAAGTACTTAATAATGCTCTCACAATTTTTCTTAGCATGCTTTTAGCATGGAATCAGTCATAACTAGAGATATTGCCATTTTACTTATAAAGAAATCCCATTTCCTTTATGTTTGTCTGTGTGGATGTCAAAGAGTGAATTCCGTGGGTGTTGATAGTTGTGAAAAGATTATTACTATGATTCTGAAAATCCTTCCTTATGCTAGATATGTTATCCTGGCAACTGGAGCTGTCAGATCTGCTAGCAGATGTAGAAAGGGTCACTCCTGGCACAGAGACAATTTGGACTGTTTTGCAGAGATTTTGTCCTCTTTTTAAAATTGTGATTCATTTGTATCCTTCTTGACATATACTTACAGCATGCATTTCAGCATGTTTCTTTTCTGGTATAGATTGCTTGTCACCATTAGTTTTTTGTTATGACAGCAGAGATTATACGTGTTCTGACCAAGCTCTCTGTCTGGTTACCAGTTCTGATAGAAACATCTCTTTTTGTCTTACTGTATATATTTTCACTTCGAATTCTGTGAGCTTTATGGTCTTTTTGTCTTAAAAAATTAATTAAGAAATGAGATAAAGTTTAGTATTTCTTAATGTCTACCGTTGTGGGTTTTGTCAGTAATTTTCATTTTCTATTTGGTAATACCACACATTCCACAGTAGTGCCACGTATACAGTGTATCAAAGTAGAAAGGAATTTATAATACTGAAAGTCTTTCATATTTCTCATATTTTAAATACAGCATTTAAACATCCTTCTTCATAATCCTTATTTCACTGTACTGTAAACAGCAGTCCCATAGGTGTGCTTGCTGATATTTTAAAGACATCAACACCACTGAGGTCACAATGAAGGTGTCTTGTATTTCCTATTCATTATATGAAACGTAGATTGCAGTTTCCTCTTTTATTACAGTTAATGAGCACCCAGGAGGCAGGGCTGTCTGCTGGGTGTCCTGCTTGGAGCAGGGTCTGCAAAGGCAGGCATTAGTTATTTATTTACGGTCCCAGCCTGCAGAGCTACAGCTCCTCAGTCAAGCTTTAGAGCTGGCTGCTTTTAGCACTCTGCAAGCCTCTCTCTAGGTCCTTGATGTCTCTCTAAAGTTGTAGTGTTTGCTAATTTCCTGATATACCAGCTCATGAGACCTTTACCATGGCAAACAGCATACAGAGCTCAGAGACTTAACACAGTTGTTAGAAGTCATTTTCATATTAGCACGATGTCATCAGTATGGATACTCCCTTTTGTAACAGATTTCTCAAAACTGCTGCTGCCAAAACCTGCTGTGTTATCTAAGTGACTACAGAGCCATTCTCTTGAGAACTACTAGAAGCCAAAAGACTGAAGATGCCATTTCACGTATGACATTCTCAAAGCTCAAAGAGAAAGTACTTTCCTGACATCCGTGGGTTGTTAACACATTTAAGAAAAACAGTTTTATTGAGGTTTTGAAAACTTTATTAAGTAACAAAGACTAATCAACGTGGAAATGTTAAAGGTTTCATATGTTGTAGGTGATTATTCTTCTAATGTACATTAGAAGAGACATCTATCAGTGCATTAAAGTCACTGTTACTATCCAAATGGACTTGTAAACATTAAATACATCTTCCCATAAAACATAAATAATGTAGCTCCATTTTGACTTTTCTAAAAGCCCCTATAAAAGTGAAAAATGTTGATTTATAGTATTTTTGGCTGGCTTCCACATGTAGGTTGAAGGATTTTAAACAAGATTAATTTCTCTTTGCAAGATCATGGATTCTCACCAAACACTGTTGCTTTGCCATTGTCTGAGTTTCTAAATTTAGAAACTCTGTACCTGAAAGGGATAAGGCCCGTCTGTCAAGAGAGAGAAACTCACATTTGGGATGTGGTGCTCCATGTGCAGTGTGAAAGCCCATCTGGAGAGACTCCCCGAGTAGCTGTGTAAATCTGGTAGGATATAGGGTGACAGTTTACTTCCTGACAAATTTTTAAAAATAATTTGGTGGACAGATTGTGGAACTATCCTGTGTAAGAGGTGATCTGTTCTAAGCCTTCGAGCTTCTCTGTGTATGCTAATGGCACACAGAAAAAAAATGAGAAGAAAAAAATGCTGTCATTTTTGAAAGGTTCCACTTATGAAAATGAGTATAAAAGGAATATTCTACATGTACTCTTCTTTGTAGAGCAGAAAATATAAAGGCTATATACTACTGTTCAGCAAAGAATGAATTGTGATGGTTGTGTTAGGGATGGGAAGAAACATAGGTGCAGCTGCTGAATGTAACAACCTCCTCCTATGCAAGCTGAATAACGGAACAGTTAAATGCATCTGTGTTCAGAGATAGTTGAAAATATTGAAACAGCCTCTAAAAATTCAGTTCATGTATAGTGCTGTTCATTATTCTGCTGGAGCAGTTTCACAGTGGACTGCAGGATACAGAGTTAAATACTCTTAAATTCGGAGTTTGAGGAAAGATTTTGGCTTCAACCGGGTGTCAGGACATGCGAGGAGAAGGGCAGATGTGTTCCAGGAGTGCACAGGAAAGGAGCAAGAAAGCTCCAGGTGCAACCAAAGGAGCAGTTATACTGAAAGCAAAGAGTTTTACGTAAACTACTTGCTGAAAAGCAAAGCTGTGAGCACGGAAGCTGTCTCCTGCTGCTCGATTCCTGTTGTGCTCAAGAAAATTGAGCTTTAACATACAATTTACTGCAGATTGCACTGAAGAAATTCTGGACTCCATCATCATTTCCTCCTCTTGAGAGAAACAAGGATTCAGTGCCTGAATTTTGCATAGATGCTTAGGTCAAAAGGGTTGACAGCATTTTGTTTTGATACTGATGTTTGCTTATTGGCTTTTGATAAAAGAATAGGCAGGCCACAAACTTTTATTAGGTACTCTCGCAAGAGATGGGCCCTGTTCCAAAACAGTGGTTTATGTCGGCAAGACAAACAGAAGGTGTAAGGAGGTATATGGTGTACAAAAAGTGTGAGCATTGAAGCTTTTACAGCATTTCTGACTCTCAAGGGTCTCTGACACTATTCTTTTTCCTTGCAACCTCTCCTTCTTCTACTCTCTTTTACTTTCCTCAAAGACCATTTGTTGACTGAGGTACCACTAACTGGTTCCTGATGTCCAGAAAGCAATCATAAACTGTGTTTGCTGTGTTTCAGGTTTGAATTTATCAAAATATTGGAGCTG
Source organism: Callaeas wilsoni (assembly GCA_013398955.1). Classification (NCBI taxonomy): domain Eukaryota; kingdom Metazoa; phylum Chordata; class Aves; order Passeriformes; family Callaeidae; genus Callaeas; species Callaeas wilsoni. The sequence goes on from VWPU01012475.1 coordinate 28,693, forward strand.
ATAACAGTATTATAGTGCTGTCTCTTTCTAGTGATACTGTAATTTTACTTAGGTAAGATATTGCAAACTGATTTAATAGCTATTCTCAATATAATTAAAAATGAAACTTACCTCCCTTTTAATAGCAAGATGATTTAGATACTGGGAAACTTGTAAGCCTCAAGGTGGAAGTGGCTCAGCCCATCCATATGGATAATTTAAAATGCATGAAAATATGAAGCTTGCTTTTGCCAGTGTGGGAAGTGAACATAATTATGACTTTCCAGCTGCTTCTCCTAAAGAAAACAAACAAACAATAAGACTCACACTTTTTTATTGCAACTAAAAAGGAATATGCTCAAACGGAATATATTTATGCCAGAAAGAAGAAGCCATAACCAAGGTAGTGCTGTCCTATCAAACATCCAAGCACATTCACAACTAGGGAAAAAACTGTGAGGTAAAACCCCCACTTCCTCAGGATACATTGCCAATATTACAAAAAAACCCAAAACAACGTTGGAAAGAGTTTTGGCTATGACAAGTCTGTGTAGGTATTTATGGATCTGGGTACAATAGTGATTTTTTAGTATTCTAGGCCAGAGGTAGAACACTTGCCTCAAAAAAGTCCAACACCAAAACAACTAACCCCCAAATTCCCAAACAATTTCCACTCATTAGAAAGAGTCCAGCCTTCTGTGGTTATTTTGGCTTTTTGTTAGTTTGTTTTGCTTTTTTGAATGCTCAACACTTTGTCATTTGTCTATCTTCTCCTGTTCTCTACCATTGTTTGTTTTTATTGCATAATCTCTGGATCATTAAGAACACGTGTTCTTTAATTATTTCTCAAAGAAAAATTCTTAGAGTGGAGATTAATACCTTGCTGATGCGAAACTGTCAGTATGTCGTTTTTCTATGTACCTACATGATGTACAGCAGAATAATATTAATCACAGTTCAAATTAGTTGGGACAAATACTAAGTCACAATGTGGTTTTTGCTGAATTTTATGGAGAAGGCTTGTGAATAAATTCTAGTGAATAAATTCTTGCCACATTGATTTCAAATTACTTGGGTTAATCTGTAGATCAGAATAACCCACTGTTTTGAATTGAAGAATGCAATGTACATAAAGTGCTTTTTCTTTCTTCTTTATATGCTGCTTGTTTAACATAAATGCAGTCAAAATATCTGGTCAGCCTGTATATAATTTCATGACCAGAGGTATATAGAAGCCAGAAAAAATATGAAGAATATTAATTTGCATGACTCATTCACAAGATATGTATTTTGTTACACTTTTAATGAAGCACTTACCAGAGAAGTAGTAGGAACGAATATTTATGTCTCCTGATGATCTTTTTTCCACTTACTGTAGTCACCTGCAGCTCATGCAGTGTTATCATTAAACACCCAGAAACAAAACATGTACAGTACAACAACAATACATTCTTTATTTGTGAAATGAGTCATATTGCTTCTATCCTGCTTCCCACAGATCAGAGCTTTAATGGGGTTATAAATACGAAACTTAACATATGTGACCCTCTGACCGCAGAGTGTTGAATTCCAGGGACTATATTGCTGCACCACTTTTTTCTTTTATTTGAATGTGCATTCATCATAGTTCTGTCGGAAACTGCATGATTTACAATTTATATTAGGTTATGATATGAATTACATTCAGATACAGGGAGAGGAAAATTGTGGAGGAGAAATTCTTGCTACAGATGTTGAAAACAATTTCCACTTAACCTTCAAAAGTCATGGAAATGACACACTTTACCTAATTGTATTAGGTAAAGTTTTATCTTTGGGAAACATTTGCTTCTGTACAAAAGCTTTATTTTTTTCTGTCTAATGTAATAGTTAGTGTTAACATTTGGATCTTGAAATATACAACTCCACAAAGGAATGTCCATTGTCACTTCACTAATGAAGTCTGCCAATATAAATATTGCTTAGTCTGTGCAAAAAGTCTTGAAATAAATCCACAGAATGCTATTCTGCAGAATGTGCAGATCCAAATAAGGTTTTGAAGCTTGGAAATGCTCTGACATTTGTTAGAAAATTTTGTTATTACCTTGATAATATCTGCAGTTGAAACACAGTCAATCCCTGCCATGAGTATTGTTTGTTCTTCTTCATTATTTGTAAAATAGTGATTTTATCTCATTTTTATTAAAAAATTTCAAAGAAAAAGAAAAAATAGTATAAATTTCTATTTCAAACCTCCAGTCAAGATATACTAATAATAATTTGAGACATCCAGTTCAATTCCACTGTGTTGTGAGACCCAGCTATTCTGAGAGAATTTTATTTTGTTTTATGAACTACTTCAGTGTATAGATTTTTGGTGTTTCATCCAGAGTTTCTCCATACACAAAAACCCTTTTAAATATTACAAGTTTTTTCTATTTTGATGTGATTGTTCTGATCGTCACGAAGCATGTCAACTACAAGACTCCTCAGAATATAGTTCAATATCCCTGTTCAGTAGTTACTAATAAAAAAGCCTAGGACCAGCAGAAAAATTGATTTGGTCTAGGACACATCTTTCAGTCAGTTCACTTTCTACTCTTATATAGTCAGGGAATCATATTTGGGATGTACTTGTTTGCACAATTTAGAGTGCATTTTCTTTTGAGAGCAACCCTGGTGATTTTTGAGGTCCATTCAGGATGGTGTTTTAAGCACTGCTTCAAAAAACACTAAAAATGTGAATCAGATGCAGGAACCTTATGATTGTGTGCTCTGTGTGGACAAGAAGACTTAAGGAAAGTTAACAAAACTATTGATTGGCTGAGCAGCATAAGGTCCAGCTGTCAGCTAGGGAGATTTGGAGTCCAGAGGATGAAGGATTTGCTATTACATTTGTTTGCAAAATGAAGGCATGCAGTAGGACCTGTGTTTTGGAATCAAAATTATGAGGCTCAAAGTGTGCTTTCCAGATGACACTGAATTCTCTGAATAATTGTGCCTGAGGTATATAAAATGTATTCAGAAAGACCAAACTACAAGAACAGTTAGCATTAAGAAAAGGGCTTACATTACTTTTTAGTGTTTGCAGAAAGGGGGTGTTGGGGTATTTTGTTCTTTCTGTTTTGTTTTTTTTTTAATTTCTGAAAAGCTTACTGGACAAACTACATGACAGTGTTCTGTGAAAAAATATAGCAAGAGAGCATTTTATAACATTGAATGTGGTGTTTGGAATAAATCCCTTTTGGGAGTAAATCAACCTAGAGAAGCTGGAAATGAATCCTTGAAAATTCATATTTACCAGTTAAATTTTATGTATCTCTATTATTGTGTCAGAATATAGCTTTTTCTTCCATATGAGGAGAAGATAAAATTTTTGTTTCTTAGGGGTTTTTACTATCTTATTGTTGGTGTGATTGAATTTTGTAGTGAAAATACAGCATTGTATATATTATGCCTGGAGAAATCGACAGCCGTTTTTAAACTTAGTACTTAAAAGGGGGCTGAAACACTCAGAGGATTTTCCTTTGTGCTAAAGTTTACTTTTGGGTGAAGCTAAACTTAGTGTTCTGCTGCTGCATAGTAAAGTGCACAGGAACTGAGACGTGGAATCAAGTTGTGCTGGTCTCCAGTCTCCCATAAAGCAGAATGATGGGGAGAGTCTCTGTGATATACCATGGTCATTAGAAAATGGAGAGAGGAAAAAATACGTATTTGTCGATGCACTCTGGGCTTCAACTTTTGAAGTCAGAGGAACTGGTTAAGTCTTGTTCAGTCTCTCTTCTTCACATATCCATAATTTTTCTGTCCTGTAAGGATTCCAAAGGTTTATTGGCTATCCTGTGGTTCAATCCATAATCTTAAAACTGCCTTTTGCTCCTCAGCTATCCTGACATCAATTGGAAGAGCCAAGAAGTAGCTCCAACGACACTGCTTAAAGCAATCTAATAACATTTTTTAAACAGGGAAAAGTCTTTGGCATTTTTTAGGAGTAGCTTTCTCTGGAACATTGTGCAGGCATAACTTCCTGTGCTGTAGCAACATTTTTTTAATGCCCATTGTCTAAATATGCAGGTTAACAGCTCAATGGGTCTGAATTTGTGTCTCCCGAAGACCATGAACTTGTCCTTCAAGGTTGCCACCAATATTTGCATATACTCTTTCTGTTCATTGGAGGTTGGTTGCATATTCCTTTTGCATGAGTTACCATTGCTAATTTGGAATTCCTGTTTTTTTTTCTTCTTGGGATGCATTCTGTCCATTTAAGGTAAGCAGTTCAGAATAAATTCCTCCTCTTCTTCCCAGCTTAAGACAGCAAACCCTGCCCTCCTCATGTGGCCCAAACACCTCATGTTGTAGCAGTGTATTCTTCAGTCTTTTTTAGGATATCTGACTAGCCCAGCACCAAGATGATGTCCTGGTACAAGCTCTTCTTTGGGTATTGGTTTGGCACTGACACTTAAATCATGACTTGTCAGCATTTATATCTTGCTGGGATTGACTGTTCCTAATGAAATTTCACTGCTATTAGTCCTTCTGAGTCTGTCCTATCATGTAAATGGTCTGTGGGCATAGGAGTTGCTTTCCCTTACTCAGTGATTAGTTTTTGGGAGGGGGAGAAAACAGGAGGAGTGACTAAAGTTCACATTGAGGTTTACCTCAGTTAGAAGGAAAAGGAAATGGGTGGAAAAGGTGGTCCTTAAAAATTGGCCAAATGCTGAATTTTTAGTGAGAAACTTTCATGTTTCTAGTATTGCTAAAGTCAACAGATGAAAAAATTAGTTGTTTGATTTTATTACTTTCTTTGAATGATCTTTTTCCTGAGATTCCCTTGCTTATCTCCAGTTTTTGTAAGCAGTTAATACTGCCCACACCATACTTGAAAATACATAGTTTATCTAAACTCTAAGGCAGTGTATTTCCAGAGTTGCTGTGGAGCTCAACATGGAAGACAGAAAGAAGCTGAGGGTTCAGAAATGATGGTGGTTTTGACAGGTTAGAGTGAGGGACAATCATAATTAGCTATTAAATGTTGTTATTCAAATATTGTAATAGAAAACTGAAAACAGGCAGAACTGTAAAAAAAAAAAATCGGTGATTTAAATGATAGTGGACCAATACCCTTAGAAGTTTAAAGACTGAACTGTTTTTGAAAAAGAGTAATGATAAATTTAAATGGCATCTAGCTCACATCCGAGGAGGAGCAAAGTCATGCATCAAAGATAATTGAAGGCACCCTTTGAAATGGGCTGAGGGGAGATGACTCCTGACCTTGGATCATTTGGAACTTGCAGCAATGCACAGGGACTCCTCCATCATGACAAATGTTTTGAGTTTCCACCGAGTGAGTGTCTGAGCATCGTTTATGCTGACTCCCTGATATTTCACTGCCAAGAGGTCAACTGCTGTATTTGAGCACAGATGAGAGTCACTTGAAGATGAATCCAGGTCTGGACACTGTGCACAGAGCAGCACTTAAGGACTGTGTTAGCAGAACTGGTTTTTTTTTTTTTTGCTGGGTATTAGATGGATAGCTGTGATTGAAACTGCCACAGATTTGGACATCATTGATGTCTGAGTAGAACCAATCCTGCCTGAAAATCAGAGCATGAATCAGTGATTTCTTGGCTCTTGACAAAGGATGTGATAATGACCAGACTGGATAGCAAGATCAGCTTCTTCCTTGTTAGGATTCCAATCCACATATGTTACCCAGGGGCTGATGGCTGAACAAAGTACATACTTTTAAATCTGAGAGAGCCTGAAATTCAGCAGTCTCTATCCCTGTGAAGGCACAGTGTCCTGAAAACCCAGAAACTATTTGGTTAGCAGAGAATAAAGTCATATACTTTTGTAATGCAGAGGGTATTCTAATTGAGTATAAAGAACTTAGATGTCTAACACTGGGGATTACTGCAACAAATTAGTGGCCCACAAAGATTGTTTGTGAGAACACAGGAAACCTGGCCATTTTTCTCAGCTGCTGCTTAACCCAGTAACACAGGATTCTGTAAAGTGCATGAATGCCACGTGTTCCCAGAATCTGTGAACATCTTGTTTTAAACAGTTGCCACTTAATTGACATCGGCAATTAAACCAAACCCCTGTGTTCCATTGCAAACTTAGATCTTTTTCCCTGTAATTCAGGGATGTTTTGGCTATGTATACAAGCATGGGCCAAATTTAAATGTGAGGCGTGGGATTTAGGGTTCAGCTCGGTTTCTGCACATTTGCATGGTTACTGAGGTGCCTCAAACTTTCTGCCCCAGTTTCTCAATTGAAAAATAGAGGTGATAATGATTCTTTCTTTTCCCAATATTTTGTCTTTGCTTTTTTGTTTACTTTGTTTTGATTTTTTTGAAGGGTATATTTATTTTGCTTGAAATGCATCTAAGTAACTTAAGGCAGTAAATAGTAAAATGCTTGCTGTCAAAACCTGAAAAGCTTTCATGATCTGTGAATAGAAAATTTTCTTTTGACTTTTCCTTTTTGTTTCTATCACAAGGGATTTCTTAGGGAGGTATCAGTTTCCTACACATGATAATTAAGATTCATATGACTAACTTGACTTAAAATTCAGTAGAATGCTCATATAACCCTCTAGCAGTCCCCAAATCCTAGCTTATTAGTCTGAAATTGGCAAGTAGAAAATAGCAGAGAGAAAACTGGGACAGTTATGTTTAATATTAATGTAAAAAATACAGAAGAACTATAGTGATAAAATAAAAATAAACTTTCTTTTCCTATGCAGTGGAAGTACCTCAGGCAAAAAAACTTATCATAATACACATTGAACTTAACTGAAATACAGACATAAACATTTAAACATATTCCCCTCTTTTTAATGGTATAAAATATTCACTATAGTCATTAAATTAGGCATTGATTGAAGAAATAGTTGTTTGTGAAATCTATTTTATAGTATTTCTATATAACTACAGAAAAAGAATTCTCTCTCTTTTTATCTCTTCGACTAGATTAAAATATTTAATAAATGTCCACCAGGAATAATTTGTACTGAAAACTGAAAGATAAGACAGACACCTTCAACAAATTAACTTTTAATATAAATAATGCTAATATTTTAAATTTTTTTGTGTGTTCTGAATAGAAAAATACAAGAAAAATGCTTCCAGTCCAAAATCAGTTAAAACTTTGAGCATATATCTATCTTAATTCATTGCTTGCAAATATTTTATAGCAATAATATTAATAAATAAAAAAACCACAAATAATAAATGTATTTATCTGGATTTTAGTTGCATTTAAATGCAATTGTTGGCATCAGAAAAACTGACATCCTTTTAACTTCTTCTTTTGCTCCCAACCTGAAGACCTTTGTGAGCATTTTTGTTGTTAGCAATCATTCCATTCATTTATAGATAGAGGTAAAATCACTTCCTGAATCTTAGAGAACAGAAATATCTTTGTCAGATAAAGAATTTCAGTGTTTACCAGTGAACTGAGGTTTTTGGTTGGTTGGTTGGTTTTCCTGGTTTCTTTTTCTTTTAGATGTCCTGTGTTTTTGAAAATTTTTCTATTTAGCTTATGGTCCTTATAAAAAACATGGCATTTAGCATTTTAAAAATTTGTGCTACATTATTATAATAAAAATCATGCAAACTAAGAAAATCTTTCTAAAGAAGAAGTGGAAATGTTTGGTGAATGCCATATAGTAGTTTCATGTTTAGTTGGAATGATTCTCACAATTCAATTTAGGATTTTCAAGTTTATGAATTGCAATATGAGCTACTTTGAGGAATTCTGAAAAAAATAACCTCTGCTTTTGCTTTTAATGCTGGCACAGGAATCAGCGTGCTTGAATATTACCCTCAGATTTTTTCCTCATTGTATTTCTACTTCCTGCCTTGGTAATAGTATGTGTTTTCTGTTCTCTCCCCTCATCCATGTTCTAAGTTGCATACAAATCAAAGATGGTTGGAAAATTCTGTTAAATGTTTTGTGTATATTTTGCTGACCAAGACTCTGAACCTTTTGGTAAAAGCTGGGGACAGTGTGTTTGGTGCTGAACAGATGCATATGGCAAGTGTTGTGAATCAAGTCAGAACTAAGAGGAAATGATCTGCAGCCCTCTGCTTGAGCATATGTTTAGGTGAGATTAAAAAAAAATTGAGAAAGCAAATTGAAAGGCTTTATTAGGCCTGAAAGTGGGAAGCAGATGTAAAGTTTAAGGTAGTAAGGCTTAAATTCTCATGTAGTTCTTCAGAAACAGACATGTAATGAGACAAACAGGCATCTTTGAAATTAAAAACCATTATGATTTCAGTGTTGCCACAAAATCAATATCCTAGCCTAATTCACCAAAGCCACAGTAAGGAAAATGAAAAGAAATAGCTAAAATCTCTTCATGAGGTCAACCTGTCAAAGAAACTTATACTACAATACGATTTTACGTTGTTCAGTAGCTTACGGAACAATAGATTTCTTTTATCTTTTGAAGTCTACAATAGGTCCCAAGAGGAACGAAACACTGCAAGCATGAAGCCCCTGTCACCAAAGAAAAGCACATGTCACCAAAGAAAAGTAAAATGAACTCTTAACAATGGATTAAATTTTTTCTTGACTAAATTCTGTCTTAATTTAAGAAGATGAAACTATGGTAACCTCTTAAACTCTGTTCTGTCCCTTTTTGAAGGTGGAAAAATTTTGACTTCCAGTGTGTCAATGTCTTGCCTCCTTTTAGAAAAAAGACATTTTGATAAGGAGCCATCTTCTTTGTCATCTCCTACACACCATGGGGAGAGAAAGGGTATTCTTTAGGAAAGATGGAGTTATGAGCATAGACCCATCCTGTCTGAGACATTTTCCAGAGAGTCATCATGGTATGGATACAAAAGATGGTCCTTCGTTCCATTAGAAATATTAAGATTTTATTTAGAGGGATGATGGTCAGCCTGGGTCAATGCACATGTGCTGGGTTGTAGAAAATCCTTAATGGTATCTTTAGTACAGGGCTTTAAATAGTCTCCTCAGTAAAAATAGTTTTATAGTAGTTATTTCAGGAGAAATCTGAATTGCAGTTTTAGGACTAATTTAGCTATCAAAGATTGATTGCACTTAATTACTTAGTGGCTTAACATAGACTCCCAGAGATGTAGGAAGTAGCTATTACTGTATTGGTATTGTGTGAGATTTGATCACTAAATTATCCTTTTGGTTGCACTAGAGAAATAGTTTGAGTAAAAACTCTGAAACTAAAAAAACCAATTCATTAGCTCAGCACCTCATTTTTCACTCTCAGCACATCAGAAATGATCCCTCACAATACGTCTACACTGAGAAACGCAATGTTACAATTGCAGCTATTGTCTCTTTTCTGGATGAGTAAATCAGCTTCAGTGGAACACCACACTAATCTAGCTGTACTACTGAGAAAAAAGCTCGTCTGAGCATCTTACATGGGAATGAATTGTGCTTACAGTTACCTATTGTCAGGATTTCAATTTGTCAAACACATAATGCTGTTTTTAATTCTTGTTAATTCTGTGCTGGATATGGAGCTTGATAATGAAAGCTGATAAATACATCTTTAGTAATCTTCCAAGAATGCTATCAGCAATTGCATAGAAGTGCAACAGCGATAGTCCTGAATACGGTTAATTAAAAGGTGTAGGACATTTTCTTCTATTGCACATTCATAAATAATAAGGAAATTTACAGCCCTTTATATTTAAAGACCTCACCTAAATCCTGCTAAGATCAGTAAAAATCCTGTTGATTTCAGTGGTAGGTGAGTAATTGGTTTGTAACTACCCAGGTAGTTTTGGCTGAAGAAAAGAAGTTGCAATGTTTAGCAAGTATTGGAAAAATGTAATCTGATTAGAAGCCAGACCTTCCAAGCTAGTAGTACAGGATATAAAAATGAAAACCTAGCTTTGAGATAATTATGTAGAAAACTATCCCAAATCCAAAAGGGCAACACTGTGATTTGTGGCATTCAGTGCATTAGAAAAATAAATGGTTGAATAGAAAAGAAATCTACTTTAGGAAAAGAATAGAAATTCTCATGTGCTATCATTCTTGGAAACACCTATTTTCTGAATAAATCTAAGTTAAGGAGGGGGAGTATATGTTGTATTATTTATTTCTGATTGTGAGGATGTCTCAGGGTGGAGAAGTAGTTGGTGTTGACTGGCATACATGATTAACTCTAAGACACAGATATTCCATTGTTTTCTCCTCGTGTAGCAAGTGAACAGCAGAGGTTTACAGGCACCAGGGTGTTACAGGAGTAGTTTCACATAATTCCTGACAAAAGCGAAAAACATACCTAACCACTCTTTAAGATCTAAGAAGGAACAGAAAGAACTTTAAAAATGCAACAGTAGTGGAGAGGTGATTTGACAAGTCACAGTCAGAACCACAAAGATCATTCCTCTAACATTTGAGAAAATGAAACCTACTTGGTACTCCTTCATCACCATGCATGCACCCTCAATTAAAGCAGTGCCCCTGATAGCAGGCAGTATAATCTGCATTTTATTTCACTCATGAGCAAAATAACAAGTTACTCAGGCCTGCGGCACTCATGAGTGATATGGGCCGTGTAATATCCTCTCCATTGAGTTTCCTATTATTAAGTTTGAAATAAAGAGTTCAAAATTAACTGTGACAATGATTTTATCTAGTGTTGGCATCACCATTAGCTTCTGCAGTTTACTGCTAATAAAACTTTAAATTTGCTATTACTCGTAATAACCTTTTTGCCACCTTAGCTGTAGAAATTAGACAAAGAACCCGGCCAAAACATGGCTAATGACATTTTCTATTTGCATAGAAGAACCGACTAGAAATAATGGCTGTTATTTATAAAGTGTTAATACTATAAAGTACAATATTTTGGATTTCAGCTGATTAATTTGAAGCACTTGCTTCTTTTAACAGGCATCAGTGTTTCATGGTTCACATATTTAGCTGACCAACTTAATATGCAGTGTGTCAAATGGATCAGCATTATCTCTGCAGCTGTCAGGCTGTTTTGAAAAACAGACACACAAGCGAGTACAGGTAATTTCCTATTTATGACGCACTGCCAAGATCTTCTTTTTAGAATGGATGTTAATGAGGTGAAATCCTGAAATGCTTTCAGGTCCTAAAAGTATTGCCCCAAAAGACCTTTATAAGATGATATATTGTCTTTCCTATACTGCTATAAATCAAGAAGATCTGTACACAAGTCATAGTGTTAAGTTGTGGAACTAAAATCTGCAGCTCAAATTTAAGTTTATTTTCCTTACGATCTTTGTTTATCCTTTTGACATATTTTCTCAGCTATTGTTTCAAGCTTCCTAAGTGGAATTTGCAATAATTTCATTGAGGCAAGGACTTCAGCATCTTTCATCTGACATAGTGACATCCAGAAGTACAGATTTTTAAATAACAATAAAACAACAAAAGAAGTAAGTATAGGCAGACCAATAAAGAGATAGCAGCAAAACACTCAAGCTGAAATGCCATAAACCATTTTGATCCCCTTAGCTAGAGTCTTCTAAGAAAGTACACAAATTCTGTATTACTGCAGAGTCAAACACGTCCTAACGGGGTTGCAGAGGTAAAAAGTACTCATGCAAAGTAAGCAATAAGGGAATTGATTAATGCTGAATGTACAGCAAACATCTCTTTTCACATAGTTTTCACAGCTTGGAATACTGGCTTTAAGATATATGACTATGCTTTTCTTTTAAGATCTATTTTCCTCTTTATGATGGTCACTTATTCCCTTTTAAATAATATATCACTGGTTAATGCACATATGCAGAGTGTGAATCTGACTTTTTACATACCTGTAACTTGACACTTTTAGACTGCACACTATTCCAGAGACAGCTATCTAGTAAGGCTGGTTTTTTACAGTAAGTGAAAAAAACCCAAACCCTGAAACAACCCAACAAAACCACAAAAAAGGATTAAAAGACTGACTGAATAAAAGGGAGCCTAGGAGATCCTAGCTCTGTTACCCACAGATTTGGGTGTTGCCAGGAAGAGAGGAAGCTCTTGGTTTCAGTCTCTGCTCCATGGCAGTCACAGCACTATGTGACACTTGTTAAATATACGTAATTTCCGGAGCATAGACTGCTAGGTAGTGTCTCAGCTCCTACAGATGACAGTATTAAATGAATATTATAAACAGAGGCAGGCCATGCTCCTTCTTGTGGCCTTACTCTGGCATAAGTGATCTTTAATTCTTCATTATGCATGTGGAACAACTCTAGAAGAGATAGAGATTGTTTTTCTCCCTTTTCTACCTTCATCACAGTGGGATGGTTGGGAAAATGTGCAGGGAAATGGGTGAAATGAATATGAATTCTGTGAAGAACTGAAATGAATGGAATCAGGGATCTTCAGGACTACAGTGGTCTGAATGCTAAATAAATGTGTGTTGTCTTGATCATCCAATGAAATTAGAATGTGAGAAAGTAACAGAGTTGTCAGGAGATCAAGAGGAAGAAGTGAGCTCTTAATGATGCTCATCATGTGCCTGCAGTCCTAATTTTGATTGCTTATTTCCTCTTTCCCTACTGACTCATCATTACTTCACAGGAACCAGGCAGAAGGTAATGGACCATGGGAATAGCAAAAAGAAGTTAGTTTAATGAAAACTGACTAACACGTGATCATATGAGTCAGGAAGAAGAATTCAGGTGGCTGTGAAAGTTGGTAGAGAGGGAAGTGAAAGGACTGAGGGAGGAAGAGGCAGTATAGATCTGAGATATTATTTTTCTGCTAGTTTGTGTTATTGCCCTTTAGTCTATCATTTGATAACCAGGGCAGTTCAAAAGACAAAAGTTATACTTACATGATCAAATCAGTTTTATTTTGAAGAAAATAATTGTAGTATTCTCTTTCTCTCTGTCTCAGTTTCCTTCTTCCTTCCATCTCAGGATCCAAGGTTGGATTATGTATATCATGTAAAGTGTCTTTCATAAATAGCAGCTTGAATTATGCCAATTATAGCACCACCTCTTTAGAGTGCTGGCCCAGCAAGGAAATTATTTAAATAACGAAGCACTACACATCATACCGATGCCTTGTAGAGGCTGACCTGGAACAGAGGCTAGACAGAGTTGAAGGATAAAGGGTAGGGATTTATGGAAAGGCCTTCACAGGGTGCACCTTGGGCAGTGCAGGAGTCTCGCAGACACTACACCCAGGATGGACACAGTCACACGTTTTTCGGACAGATATAAGTTTTGTCCATTTGCATATCAGAGGTTGATTGTCCAATTACAGCTTCAGGCAGTGGAGTCCCATTCTCTTAGTTTACTCCCCCCCAACTCACTTTTGTTTCCATTTCTCAGGGCCTGAATCAATAAGGTGTCCTTGATTCTCCGGCCTAGAGCGGAATTGTTGTGTCTGACAAAAATGGGAAAAGCAGTAGCTAACACTCTATATGGAGCTCAGTCATACACTGAAGAATTGCAAGATTACAAATATATGAAAATATAAAAGCTAAAATCCTATGGCGTCAATACAAATATGCATGTTCAGTGCTTTGAGTAGTACCTGTAGTTCTCAGTCTCTCTGTCTCCTAAATTTTAAATTTGTTTTTTATTTTAAATAATTTAACTAACTTGCTTGAAAACATGGATATGTGGAGACATAGACTCATTATTTTGATGCATCATCTGAGAGAAATCCCAGCAGCGAGGATGATGATGAAGGGTGTAATACAATATCTTACAAAAGGTCATTCTGATGCTGCTCTTCACAGTGTTGCTGTCAAGAAGTCAGTGCTCTCAATAATATTCTGAGAGCATGTTGGGTGTAGATGTTGATAGATATGCTTGGATGCTTCTTGAGGCTTTTAGAGCAGTAAAGAAATATCTTTTAAGTGGAGTGGCATCAAGTCTAGCCTTAAAGCTCTGTTGATGCTAATTCTCATTGTGACAATATATTGACTGTATTGTAAATAATTTCTAACTGGTCTTAGGCAATGCACTTCCCAGACTTAAAAGCTGAAAAAACTGTTCATAATTTCCATTTGAAAATGCTGTAGGTATGCTTGCGTGTGATGTCTGAGAAAGCAGTGAACAGAGGATAAAATGCTCTGTCCCTAAGTAGCTTTAACATGCAAAATGTCTTGTTCTGTGGCCTCTGCTTCCACCCTAGAGGAGAAGAATGCTGAGAGGGAGAGACATGAACAATATTTTATCACCAAAAGGTTGGATTTCCAATTGCTTGCTTTAGTGCATCTCTTGCTACCTTAGTACTCTTTTCTTTTGTAGGTTTACCATAATTTAAAAAACCCAACATTTTAGGCCCTATTCTTGAAAAGATTGTTCTTATTTCTGTTGATATGCGGAACTCACAAGTCAGTGGTGCCTCTGTCATGAATAAAATGCTAACAATTATATGTTTGTGTAATTATTCATAGAAGTGAGGACAGGCAACAACAACAATTTCCTTAGTTGTTCTTCATTCACAGTGACACCTGTATATATATCAGTCAGATATTTTCTTTTAATGAAGAGATTTTTTTTGGACCTGATAAGAAAAGCAATGACAATTATATTTATGCTACCTTTGATCTTTCAGGGTTTATTAGAAGTTTTACAGCAAGTTTTTTGCAAAATACATTTTGACCTTTGAAATATTTATCTGAATGTTGAGGTAGTGGTTCCGCCTTTGTCATTAAACAGAGATTTTGCCAGTATATTATGATTTGATATGCTTTGGACATGATTTCATCTCCTTTAAGGCCTTCAGAAATGATACTTTCAGCCAATCACCTTTTAATTAGAAAAACTAATTTAAATTTTCTTTTTTTCCTTGCACGAATGAAATTTTTATCTTAAAATTATACTCCCTTCCTTTCCCCTTCTGCCCCCTTTTTAAAATTTTTTTGTGTATGTTTCAACCATGTGAGTATGTGCTACCTTAAAGATTTTACATGGTCCTTTCATGATATATCTGTTAAAAAAAGGGTCCTGGGTTTTACCTTGAAGGACCATGGCCAGCTTAGCTTGGTGGCAAACATACTGGAGAGTTAATGTCATAATCAGGACAATGTTTTGATTGAGAAGCACTGTATAGAGAGAATTGGATATAGAACAGCTTGAAATTCAAATTGAGTAGATACGAAAAATAAACTTTCCTCGAAATCTATGAAAGTCTGTCATTTAGAGAGAAGGCGTTATTTCGAGTACGCAAGTCTATGAAACAGTCCTTCTCAGTGGGCACTTGTGTCATTTATTTCTGAGCCAGTGCAGTGGTGAAAGCATCTGAGGAGGTTGTGTGGGTTGTGATGTCCTCAGCATTCCAAGTGCAGTGGGAGGCCTGCAGTGCTGCTGTGGTCACTGCTTTGCCTGCTTTGAGCTTCCTTTCCCTTCCCTGGCTCAGGGTGCTCTCTAACTGGCCTGACCAGCTGCCTGGTTTCTACATCTTTCCCTGGCCAGACAGGGCTGCTGTGAACTGTCTCATCTTCTCCTGGAGCTTTTTATCCAGAGCAACTGAATTTTGTGGTACGAGTAGAAGGAGAAGAAATTGTGGAGGAAGAGCAAAAATATGAAAAATCTCCTTTCAGTACACCATCTCTTTTGACTAAATTAAAGTAGCTGTGGAAGCAGTAAACTCCCAGCTAATGACAGAAACAATTGTTTTAGTGTAACTTAATTATGTTAATTGATTTGACAACTTGAGAGAAAGGGGTTTTTGTATGGATGAGTGTTAGCTGGAGAGAATTCCTGTGGAGTGGAGACAGAAACTGCGATTTAGCACCAGTGCGTGGAGAGAGATCAGTAGGATGTACAGTAAGAGGACTGTAATGGGCCATAAAACTAATGTCTTTATTGAGTCCATGATTTTTAGTATCCATTAGTTATTGAATTCCTGGATTAGCTCTGGAAGGTATTCAGTAAATCTCGTGTGTGGGTAAAGGCTGCAGGATCATCTGGGAGGGGCCATTTTGTGAAAATGTTTTTCTGCTAATAACTGTATTCTTTCTTTTTATTGGTCATATGAATTTAGTTTGGCACAAAATATGTGAATTGGCTTTTAAAATGGTTGCTATGAGGACACTGTCCTCATCAGTATAGAGTTCACTAGATGGTAAAATAACATCCCATACCATCACAGCTTGCCATAAAAGTCTATAAATCCATAAACTACTCCAAGAGGCTTTTGGTGTGGGCTTACTCTCCCTCATCCTGCTCTCAGATGCTGAATTTGCTGTAATGGCCAAATCGCCAAAAATCCAACAATTGCTTGCTATTAGAAAAGGGAAATTGTTCTGGAGTACTCCAGAGAGATAGAAGTTCTAAGGAGAATTAATAGGTTTTATTTGAACTTTTTATCAAGTCGGAAAAAGAGGAAATAAATTGTCCAGTGGAGTATTATTAGACCCAGCTATTGGCAGAGGCAGCGTAACAGCACTGGCATGGACAGGTCCTGCTCTCCTCCAGTGGCGTGTGGCCTTACCTCTTTCCTCAGCTATATTAGTTCGCCAGCACGCTGGCCGGGCTGAGAGGGCAGCAGCTTGTCCAGGTGTGCCCAACACAAAGGGAGGATGCCCTGTGGCACCTTGGTGCCTCGCTGCCTTGCTTCCCAGCCCGTGCGGTGGAGGGCACGTAGCCTAGCGCGCCGGGGGCTTATGGATAGCCCATGTGTGACCAGAAACAAATGAGCAGAGGTGGCCCTTCGGCCGGTGTTCCAAGGGTTTATTGTAGAAGCTCCCTCGAAGGGGACCGGATGTAAAGAGGACAAGATAAGAGACTGAGTGGGCTTTAAAGGGATAGAGGGAAGGGGGTGGGGATGGCATAGCAGGGACCTGTAGGAAGCGGGGAAGAGCGGGACAGGTCTGGTTACCTTTGCTTAGGACCTGCTTTACATCAGGTCACAGGAAATCAACGGGAGAAGCCATCCTCACAGAGGGGGGTTTTACTCTTTGGAACTAGCCCACCAAACCTCTTTTTCTGGGCTCTGTGGCCCCCTTTTCATTCTTGTGTTTGGTTCATTCACCATAACACTCAGCTACTCTGAATCCCTTAGTGAGCTGAGGCAGCTTGCCTTAATGCCAGTAAACTATCTAAATAGTTTACTGAGTTAGTTTTGTTCTGCCTTGCTGAGCTGCTTTGGCTCCTGCATGGCCGGGTGAACCCTGCAGGCAGTGAGAGGAAGGATGACAGGAGGGGTGGTGAGGTGGGAGCAGGGCACCAACACTACAGGGCAGCTTCAGCGGTGAGCGGGTGTTGGGGCAGTTCAGGCATTACGACCCTCTGGGGGAGTTAGCCAACGGCATCCACTCCTCCATCCATGGGCCAGCTGCACAGCCAGAGAGAGAAGAGAAGCAGGAGCTGAGGAGCAGAGAAGTGAGAGGCTGTCAGCAGGAGAAGGTGTATGAGAAGAGTGTGGTGAGCCATAACCAGTGTCTCACCTGGATCTGTGATAAGGTTATGAGTTTCAGTTTCTGTGAACATCTTCTGAAGGTATTTTCTAGATCTCAGTGGTGTGCAGAAGTGGGAGTAATGGATTTGAGTGTTTCTGGGTGCTAGAGACTGACTAAGCCATCAGAAAAAGAACTGTAAAAATGTTACCTTGCGAAGACTACAAGGAGCTTAATATACAATCCTCTGCCATTGCAAGCAGGAACTGAGGGAAAAATCCCACACTTTTTCACCTTGAAACACAGTTTTTTATCAATGCTGTCCCTTAGCAGCTTCCAGAGGAATTGCACGATCATTTTTCCGAAGCTTGTTCCATAAGGTTCACATGGCAAAAACTGTTGACAGATCAAGACACTGAACTGGTAGGCAATTGTTGTCTTTTGAAAAAGTCATCTTTCTGCTCAGAGATGGCAGCTAGTCTACTGGCCATAAAATATAACTGGCTCCGTTATTGCAACAAATCAGGCGCCTGGTGGTAGGCAGAGGAAACACAAGCTTGTATATACAGTCTCAGCTCTTGGAGTAATTGTAAGCATTTAAAGGAGACTGGATTGCTGTCATGACATGAGACCGTTATTCTTCTAGCTGGTGACATCCAAAGATTGTCTTATGTTTTTATTAAAAAAGAAAAAAAATTTAAAAACCCCTCAAAGCACAGCAAGTACGATTAAATACAAATAAAGTGTCATGAGGATGAAGGAATGTTTGAAACTGTAAAGCAACTGTAACAATTTAGGTTGTATTTGCCTGACTCTTGAGATAGCCTGAAATAATAATCCTGAATAAAAGTGTATTTACGGGGAAGCTCAGATTTAATACCCAAGTCCCATTACTTGATTGCCTTTGTCCAACTCAAAACTTCAGTGACTTCCTGGTGGAGAGGCAGAGGCAGACAGGACCTTTTGACACCTATAGGCATTTCACAGCGAGTAACTGCTGTGCCCCTTCTGATATAATTTCCATTTTTTAAAGTGAGAAGGAAAACCGTGTGCTCGAGCTAGAAGTATGGTCCTGTAAGAATAGAGCTGAATGAGAAGAGTGTTAGCATTTATATCACTTAGACAAGCCCTCTGGTCATAACCCTGAAGAATCTTAAAATCATGGCTTTATTATACACATGAAAACCATTTTAGCTAGACTTCAGGAAGATGGGCCATGAGAAGCCAATGTTATCGTGTTGCAGTAAGAGTATCTTCACAACGTATTTTCCTTTTCATATTGCTGCTAGATTTGTAGCATTATAAGCTACCAGAACAACAAGTGTGTCTGTGTTTAAAATACAAACTTTGCTGTGTAATGACTTACCACTAAATCCTAATGCATTTTTGTTTTGTTTCATTTCATTTTGTGGCTCATTTCTTGCTCTGTACTCCCAAAGATCTTCAACTCTGTGCTTTCTTTCTGAGGCAGGAATGAATTTTTAAAATAAGTGCTTGTACAGCGAACCATAAAGCAAAATACTGAGATGGAATCAAAAGAAGAACATAAATTACTTTTAGTATTCTGCAAAGAAACTTTCATTTGGCTTTTCCTGTTGTTCTGAAACAATGAAAATCAATACTGAAACATATATTCTGAAGGCAGGTCATGTGTGTACCGGGTGTTTGCAGCAGTGAGCTTTGAAGGGGTTACTTATGCCCCACCTGACACGAATCTACAGTTCTTTGCACCAAGTGTCCCGACAAAACTACATTTTAGCTGCAGCTATCCATCTCAATGGCTGTTACTTTTTACTGTTTCAGACTGCTATCTTTTATTATGGATTCACTGATAGATCAATATAACACAATCAAGATAAAAGTCAGCTAGATGTACATGTCTGTTAGAAGCTTGAGATGTCAGAAAACATTTTTGGAGGGATAGAAAGGATATTGCATCCACCAGAAGCCCCATAAATGCTACTTTCCTGCTAATTAAACCCAAGTTTCCTTTCAGTTTCTCTCCAGCTTTAGTGTCTCTCCAACTTTACTGCCTGAGCATCTTTGAGATCCTCCTGGCCCTTCAATGTCATTGAGTTGAGGAAAATAGACTTGAAAGGGGAGAGTAGAAGTTGCTGCGGGAAAGAGGCAGTAATGGGAGTGATGACATGTCCATACCCTAACAACAGAAAATTGCAGTATGCGTGCTCTATTATAAACTTTATTATAAGCCAAGGTAAAACTTGACAATTTTAAACTGACAGCATAAAAATAAAGAAACGTATGGTTTCTGTGAGGAGACTTCAAAACTTCTGAGAACAGGTGGAAATTGCCATAATAAAATCTCTCCTATGAAGCTGTCCAACAGAATAAAGAAATACCCTGGGGCCACTTTTTGATCTGAACAGGAGAGAAAGCTTTTTGGATCTGTGAGACCAGGTGCTGGCAGGAAGAGATTGCTGGGTGCACCACAGACTGCACCTGCCCAGGGCTGCAGGCACAGCCTGTGAAGGCTGCTCTCCTAGAGCTCTTTGGTTGCCTTTAGGGTCAGAAAAATGTAGGATTAACTTTGAAGCTTTTCCTGAAATTAGGATGTATATGAAGGTTTCCTTTAATATTGGTTCCTTCACAGGAATACTTGCTTAGCAGCCTGGCTTCATGAAATATTCAAAAAAATCTCTTGGAAATTCCTTGTCAGTTTTTTGAAATTGGCAACAGTTAGCAAAATGATTGACAGGGAACACGGATATACACCTACTATGATAAAATTCTGTTGCTAATATGTATAATATTGTCCCTCGTCAAACCAAGTTTCCATTTTTGTACAAGTTTGTCACCAATTTTTAACTTGGAATTTAGCCTCTGTGTTTTACCTCTCAATTTGAAATGAAACCCATTAAACTGTGAACTCACAGCTGAATAAAGGCTGAGGACCGGGATGTTTGTAAATTTTCACTTATAGCTCTGCTTTCCTGGAATTGCAACCATAAAATGAGACATCAGTAATAAGCAATACATGTATGATGAATTGTCTTGCTAAAAATAATTTGCTCTGGAGAAAACCTCTCCTTAGTCATAGCTGGATAATACAGCAGTGTTCATTTTGAGTGAGTTCTAAGAAGCATGATGCATGAAGACAGTTTAAAATATTCTCACTTTTTCTTCTGAAAAGTGTCCTCCTCTCATCAGATTTTTCCTTAAATACCCGTTATTGAATGCAATTTGATATTCCCAAAGCGAACCACCAGTATTTTTAAAGGTCAATGGGTAACTTCTCTGATTTGAGGAGCATCTCAGAAGTGACCAAACTTTTATCAGCAAGGAAGTATCCCAATCTCCTGTCACTTAAATGATTTCTTAAAAGGTGATATCCAGCAGGGCCTCTTTGCCTCCAAAGGCAGCTATGCAGAGCTGTGCCAACCTTCTGGCTTCATCAACATTCCCAGTGTGCTTTACTGGAGGCAGTAATGAATTAGCAAAGAGGAGATGTAAAAGGAAAGGCCTGTTTTGTTTCTTTTTGTAGCAGAACCTGTACAGGTACCCTGAAATAACATGGAAGAGATTCCTTTGCCTCTATTAAACCTTTTTGCAATTGCTGGTGCTGTTAGTGCAACAGCCGTGGTAATAGCAATGCAGAAGTCTTACCTCAGGAAGACTTTTAGAAGTGTTTAAACTGTCAGTTCTTACAGATGTGGCTAATTGTTCTGTCTCAGGAGATTATCTGCAGCTGAAATTTAAGGTAAATTTGTGTACATGCTGGGTAGTTTGGAGTGATTCTTCCAAGGAGTAGAGCTCACAGAGACTGCTTTCACAGAATACAATGCATTTCAGTTGATGTTAGCTGATCTGATTGTTTTATAAAGTGACTGTTGGTTTTAGTGGGGATTTTGCGTGTTGTTGGGTTTTTAAATTTTTTTTCTTGTTTTTTTTTTATTTTTTTTCCTTTGTTTAAAGTCAAGTGGAGTACCTTCCAATTTGTCTTTGAGCAGAGTAATATTTCTGAAATGTCCCCTAATGCTGAATTTTGTTGAGCAGCAAACTTCTCTACTGGAACTGTGTGTGCATTGGGTGGTGTTAATTTCAAACTGTGAGCTCAGTCTTAACTTGATATTTCTGAATTGCATGCCAGCATGTATATGGAAGGCAAACATGCAGATGAGTTCAAACAAGTAGTAATTACTTGAATAAGAAGGGTGAGAAATTGAAGTGATAAAGCATTAGGTTTTTCTTCAGTGGCTCACAGTACCAATGCTGTACATGTTCTCAAGGGTTAGCACCACTCTGAGAGGAGCTGTCAACCCCTTTTTATATTCAGTCCCTTATAGTAATGGTAATTGCTGCTGCAATTTTTTTTTGAAGAAAAATAGAATATCTTTGTCTGAATATTTTTAAGATGGCACAAGAAAAGTGGCATTGTTTGAAAATCCCAGTGGTGTCATAACAAGACTTCACATAAACATTAGATCAAGCAACCACAAGCAGCCTGTGAATTATTCTGGGAAGTTTTTAAACGTGGAATACATGGCATTATTTAAGTATTTATAAATGTCATCTCATCTGCTATAAGGAAAGCTAATAGACTGTTTTGCAGACATTTCAGCTCCAAAAAGCAATTGCTTCTGTAATCTATTTCTATAAAATCGGCAAAAGTGGAAACAGGCGTACAATGGGTCAATACCAGTGAAAGGCCTCTCTGCAGACAAAAGATTCACAGTCCATTAAGTTTCAGGTCTGTCCTGATATGGATTCCTCTGATGTATTACTATTATATCCTATTTTTGTTGACTCAGTTGCTGTGTCAGCAAATCCAAACATTTTGGCTTGTGTCCCGGCATCAAGCTGTCTATGGAGGATATGTGTTTGCCTCCACAACGACAGTAATGAGAAACTGGCATTAGTTTGATTTGCATAATTGTACGCTTCTAACTTAGACTCTGTGTCAGTGGGAGACAACTTATTGTGATGATACTCACTGCACATTATTCGTTTTGTGCAATCAGCATTTATTTATGCAAATTTCATCATTACAAGAGGTCATTTTCCAACCTTCTACCATGAAATCATTTTTTCTGCCAATGAACAGTAAGAAAACACCATAGGAGGACAGCCAGGTATATTTGTCATTCACACTCATTGGCCAAGACACTGCAAAGGGTTTATTGTGTGTGTGCATATGTGTTTAAAATTATGTTTTATGAAAGACTGACAGCTCTAATGACAAAACTAAAATTTGATAGACCACATGTGATTATTTTAGACAAATGCTGTCAAAAAAGGCACACACAAAACTCGAAACAAAACCAACTGTCTTGCTAGTTATGAGAGTTTCTATAAGAATAATTTATAGACTGAAAAAAATATTTTGTGTTCCCCAGATGATCAGTGGAATGTTTTCTGTGATAAGAAGCAGAACCCTGTAATTTATTCATGTGAGAGATAAAAAGACTGAATAACAAACTAGGATGTCCCACTTGTAACAGAGACCTGAAATAGCAATAAATGTCGAAAAAGCTTATCAGAATAACTTGGATCTTAAGGATTCATGAACTAACCATCAAGATTCTCTTGATAAAAATGTTTCCAAGGTCACATTGTTTATCTTATCACTAGTGGTAGAGGGACCTCTTAAGGTTGCGTTTGCAAGTAGCTGAAACGACACCAGAAATTACTCTTTTCCCTAGACAATCACTCCTAAGTTCAAAAAGACTTAGAATGTGTCAGTGCTTACAAGGTAGGAGGAAATTACACAGAACAAGTAATTTGGGTGCTAGTTGACTGAAAAAGTGATGAGTAGTTAACAGATTGTATCTTCTCAAGAGGCACAGAGAGTTCACTGGACTTGCTAGCATGCAAACTATTGCTGAAAGGAAAAGAACCAGACCACAAATATAGCTTTACCTTTTATCCTCCCCAAAAATAATAGAATCTGTAATTCTGAGTAGAAAAATTACATGTACTAACTCAGCATTTAGACTAAAATCATAAGTACTATAAGTAAATACAAAACAAACCCACAGGTGGGCCACTTTTACAAAGAACGGTTGTTTGTAATGGTCTTTTGTATGTCAAAAAATCTGTAAATCAGATGTTGTACCACACAGGAAAAAAAAGTACTTTTCAAAAAAATGAGTGTAGTTGAAATCTGTTTATGTCCTCACTCAGAAATAAGCATTCCAATATCCCAGCACATGCATCTGGGAGAGAAATTTCTATCCGCAGGTGTGCATGAGATGATTAGTTCCTAAATATTTTTGCAGTCCTTGCTTCATGTGGGAATATAATCTTCTGCCCTGACATATGCTGTTTCATAATTCTTGAGTGAAAAGGTTCTTAAAGAAAACTCAGTTGGGCAGCCAGTGCTGTATGAGCCCCATGTGGTAAATGAAGCTATGTGAGCTCAGAGTTTAATAAGATGATACTGCTCTTTGTATCATTAACCCACAGTCAGTCGACATGCTGGATTAAGATTAGAAATTGTATAGTTAGGAAGTCCTGATTATTTCTTTAAGTAATTTTTATTTTTCGTTATGAGCTAATTGAGAAAGAAGGAAGGCTAAATTAAAAGAACTGTATTAAAACTAAATTCAAGAACAGAATGAGAAAATGGAATCCTAAAAGAAAAAAGTCTATAGAAGAAAAGTGAAGAAAAAGGATAGAAAAAAGCGCTATAAAATACAAAATCTCAGAGAGGGAAAAAGAAATTTAGTTTCACAATAAGAGCCAGTGCCCTTAGAAGGACAGACCAAAATCCCAAATTTCACAGACTAAAAGAGGATCAAATAAGATGAACCTATTGGACAAAGACAAGAGGCAGAAATAACAAAAGTGTGAGTAAAGGAGATACTCATCTGCAAAGCTTACAGAATCTTTGTGTTAGCCAAAACACAGGAGCTGTGTCGGTGAACCACCACCAAGGTGAACTTCAAGTAAGTACCATGAATGGGTGATTAAGAATGGACAATACAGATATATGATAAGGGAAAGACAACATCTGGTGACTTGGATACTATGATAGTATATACGATAGTACTCTTGGATACTATGGAGCATATCAAATACTTTTGAGAAAGTATTAGGACAACCTAACACATGGAACGAAATACTCTCAGGGGCTTATTTGAAGGAATTAAGAGACCCTAACTGGGTAGCTGAAAGGCAGTGGCAGGAAAAACTGACAGTAGGAGCCTGAAGACCAAATGGTTGCATCTGGAAGAAATGAAGGGTAGATTTTTCTCTAAAACTTGACTTTGAAAATTGCTGTCAAACAGAACTCCCTAACAACAATATTCTTTGTAATTTCACTTTTATGTTACTGAGCTGATTTAAATAACAAATAAGAACTTTCTCTCCTTGTTAATTAGATAAGTATATAATATGCAAAAACATTATGTATGGACACTGATTTCATGAGGTCTTCACTTATGAGCTGGCCTAGGCACAGCAGTGATAACTAATGAATGCTTTTTCTACATTCCCTCTAAATAGTTATTTTGGTTGGAATGAACTGGAGAAACTCAGGGGTGTCCTTTACTAGTATGTGACAAAGCAAATTCATACCATTTTCTCTGAAACAAATAGATACTCCTTAACTCTCAGATTTTAATCTCATGTCATGCTACAGCTAGTACAGGTAGAAGGTGAATTATATAACCCACCTTCTGACTGTCACATGCCTAGCCCAATTATAATAGTCAGGCTCAGGTTCCAACATGGTTCTCATCTGTCAGGCATGGCACCAGACTTGCTTGTCAGAATTCAAGACAAATTTTTCTGTAGAAGATGTGACATATCTGACTTAAAAATTCTAAAGGTTAATCTGTTTTATTTTGACTAAATATTTATGATTCCTTTGATTGTACCTGAATTTGTAAATTTTACTGACTCATAGACCAACCTCTTGTGCAAGTCTTCTGATACTGCCTGGCTGTTGTTCACCCAAAATAAAGCAAAAACAGTTTGTCTAGAAATTAGAGAATGAAAACAGGGTAAATCACATAGAAGAGATTTGTTCAGATTTGCTGTTCACTGAGATGCATGAGAATATATATCAAATCCTAAAGCTGTATTGTTGTTGTAAGTTCTTGCAGTTGCTGCTTAGATTCTCTGATAGCTGTGTATGGATTGTCAGGACAAATATATGGACAACTGGAGAAGACTGTGGGGTTTCAGAAGTTGGGGTTTGATGTCTGGAGTTGTGTGAACTCTGATTATAGTCTAGTGTTTCAGCCCCAGTCTGTCTCTAATTTTATACCTGCTCTGTGTCTATGTACTATGGAGTGCTCTTTCTATTCAAGGACATCACGTGAGGTACATATTGCTTAGCAGTCATCCACACCGTGCCAGTGGGTTTCTTTTATCTAAATCAAGAGCATGTGTGGATGCTTGTTGCAGATTTCAAGTGCACTATGCCAGTGATTCACACAAGGCAAAGCCCTGTTTGTTGAAAAGAAATCTATGGCCATGGCAATTATGATATAGCTGAACTTTTCTAATGGTGAAATGTCTTTGATTCTATATAATAAAAACCATGCAGCCTTGGAAATATTTATTAAAATGTTTTAAAATATATTATAACTATTGATTTATGGATGGGCAGAATGAAAAAAGCAGAAACATTATAAAAGGTTCAGGAGAATGCCAACTGCTTTGAAGTTTTGTTTTTACTTCTGCAGTTACCTTTCCAAACTGCACTGGATTCGATTCAGATGCTCAGGGTTAGGTTCACCTTACCAGTCATTAGCCATCAAAAGGCAGCTCTTAAAGTTTGTCACCAAGGCACCTTTTGTGGTCAATGGAGAGAGGAGGGTCCTTCTGCTGATCTTTTGTTATTGCCTACCTGCTCCTCCAGAGGCACTTGCTTTTTCTGTGTTTTCACAGAGGAAATACGTGACAGTGACTTGTTTAGAGTGGATACTTCCCTGTCACTGGGGCTGGTGGAGCCTCGTGTGCCGGTCTGGACACAAATCCACGAGGAAACACCCCGAGAGAGGCGTCTCTCTCTCCCTCTCTTGCCTGCCAGGCAAGCAGGCCCCGGCAGCATCTCCCCCACGGGTTCAGGAAAATAATTTCTCGAGTGAAAATGAAAGAACCTATTTATTTAACAAACAGAGTCCCCCGCTATCACGGGGCAAAAAAGGATATTGAAACCCCCTCCCCTGTCCCCTAAAAGAGGACTATGGATATTAGAGTTCTTTCTGTAGGTAAAACCTGCAGTCCTATGCTGGGCCGGGCCGGCCAGGCAGGGTCCGATGATCCCCCTTGGAGGGTCCCGCTGAGCAGGTCTCACAGATAATAGCTGGTCTTGGACAAGGAAAAAAGCCAAAAACAGTCCAAAAAGGAACAGAAGCCGCTGAGGCAGATCACAGTCCCTTCTCCACTGAAAGCTGAGCAACCTAGAGAACAAAACTCTTCTAACCAAAAAAAGTTGTCAGATCGGGAGAGAAAAGAATGCAAACATTCCAATTACAACGTCAAGCGAGCCGCTTTGAAGAGTTCTCTCGGCTTCTCTCCCCCCTTTGCAATTTGAAGGTACACTACCAGGTACAATCAAGCAGGCCATGGGGAATACAGTACTGCCATAGAATCACCCCAAGACACCTCGGAAGCCTGTGCCGAAGTGGGTGGCACCGCACACCCACTGTGGGTGTTGTGTCTCGCTTCGACAGAAAAGGTTTAAAAATGTGCTGACAGGTTTCAAAATGGGAAGGCTGCACCTCCAGTTTAGGCAGATGGACGAGTTAATGTAAAAGCCATCTACTATGTGCTTCAAGTATTGGTAGCACTCCTGAAAAAAAACCCACTAACAACTATTCTGAACAATTTTGTTGATCTTTGCATGGAAGCTGGGGTTAAAATCTGGAAAATCCCTAACATAGGCTGGAATTAGAATCTGAAAAAGAAATTTTGATCTTTTGTCTTCTCTCAATTTGATTGACTCTGATAGAACACAATGAGACTGAAAATATGACTTGGAAAAGCTCCTGCACTGAATTTCATAACCATTAGGGAATGAAAAAATTGTTTAAATCCGTAACTAAGCCTCCCAACTTGAATAGTACAAGCAGTTAATTTTTAGTTTCGTAGCTTAATTAATAACTTTAAAATAATTTTGCATGTGGTCACCTTAAAAGTAGTTAGAATTTTTCATCTATATAGAAAATCCAGATTTTCATTTTTATTCAAATGACTAATTGAACTTTTTTCTTCACTTTCTTCTGGCTTCTTATGCATACTCTGTTTTAATTCAAATGAGTTAAATGTTTGCAATCTTTATTTTGCAAATAAAATATTTCATCTTAAAAATAGCAAAAATAAAGATATTTCATTTCTGGGATTATTTTTTTCCTTCAGTCAAAAAAATTTGCCAAATTCAACGCTGGCCACAAGCAATTTCAATCCCAGATTTAATTCTCTGGGAATTCCTTCTTAGAAAATACAGTTTTGATATAGTGAAACATTCCAATCAGTGGAAACAATTATCCTTTAAAATGAAAATGGAAGTTCAAAAATAGTTCAAATAACTTTAAGAAGAATTTACGTGGAATTCCTAATGAAGTATAGTCCTGAATTTGCAATGATTACATCCTTACCCAAATTAATTTGATGAGAACTTCTAGCTCCAAAAATAACAATATGTGTTTATATTTCACCTGAAGAATGTCTGGAAAAATTTTTTTTCATGTCTCTACAGAATTAATTTAGTGCACATCCAAATTAAAGAAGATTATATTTTAAAATGAGACTTATTTTTTCTGTATGCCAAAATAGATTCTCCAGTAATCACAGTTTTAGTGACTATGGCATAAAAGATCTGTTTGTAATGTTTATTTGCACTTCAGTATTATAGTAATCCTAATTATTCAAAATAACTTTATAATAATTCTTAGTATGTTTTTATAGTATTACTTGAAAGGAATACTCTGTATTGATTAATCCTAGCAGGATCTCATAGTCTGTAGCACCTGTATAGTATTTGAGGTTTGCATAGATGATCTCCAGAGGTCCCTTCCAGCCCTGACTATTCTGTGATTCTGTGATTTACAGTTTCATTGCACAGAACACAAGAATTTAAAGATCTAGGATTCTGAAAATCAAATAACTTTAAAATCATTTAATACTTCTTACATCTCCCTGAATTCTGATTTCCTCTTATACTTGGTACACATTCTTTTTTGCATTATACCAAATATGATTTGAACAGAAATGGTTTTTCTG
Organism: Callaeas wilsoni; assembly: GCA_013398955.1. Classification (NCBI taxonomy): domain Eukaryota; kingdom Metazoa; phylum Chordata; class Aves; order Passeriformes; family Callaeidae; genus Callaeas; species Callaeas wilsoni. Next base: position 57,185 of record VWPU01012475.1, read on the forward strand.
CTTCATATTTCAGTGTGTATATTGATGCTTATAAATCCAAATGCTGCTAGTTATTTTATCTTTCAACAGGGTTCATGATAAAAACCAGCTCTACATGTTTCAGAGCAGAAAGTCTCTCCTTCAGAGTACAGATTAAAAGTATAACTGTAGTAACATCATTTTCCATTTTCATGACACAATAAGATTGTTATATAGAGCAGATGTATTTTATGTTTATTCTGTCATTTAATTTATTTTTTTTTTAACTGAAATAAGTGGGCTTGACAAAACCTAATGGGGTATCAGGAGATTAGAACCAAGGAGCTTTTAATGATGGCTCTCCAATTCATCCCTCGAGTGGTCCCATCTAAATGGGAGCTTCATCTGAACTGATGCTTTGACAAGTTTCCTTCCCCTCTTCATTAGGACTTGAGAGGCAGGAGTATGACATGGTTAAAAAAGTCTCTGGAAGATTACTGCTGGCAGAGTTTTCTTTATTTCAAATGAATTTTCTAATGTCCTCATACCACCAAACTTATGCATGAAAAACAACTGATTTGTCAGTTGTAAATCTGCATGTAAAGTTACAAAAGTAAATCCAGATATTACTATTTTTAAAGAATCTATATTGCTTACAGTGATAAAACAATTAGCCTAATCTGAACATGAAATGATGGATTTAGAATTTTAAAAGAAAAATTAAATAGGCTTCATGGTGAAGGAGGAAAGTAAGTTTGAGAACAACCCTCTGTTTTTTTCAGAATAATGCCCATAATGGTCCCATATATCCACATGATGAAAGAATTAATTCATGTTTCCATTTAACTTTTGTCACTGAATACTTATGGGCGGACTGCTAAACATGGGGATTCTCACTCTCAAATGCATCACCACAAGCTCTGACAGATTAAGTGCCCACATTATAACTGGTGTCTTCACTGGATCATGACAGATCACTGTGCTTTGGAAGCACTTGTTTAATGACATGATTTACAGCTTGCTGAGGGGAAGAGGCAAAGGGCTGTTGCAGAGTGAGTAATGCCCTGTGCATGTGGGCTCTTATGAAACGACATCTTCATGGCCATTTGTGGAGTTGTCAATATCCATCACTTAACAAACGATGTTTCTGGTTCACTGAACATTGGTAAATGAGACACCTTACGAATCAATTCTGGTATGTTTATGTTGTTCAGTGTCACCGGACGGAGTATCCTGTATGTTTGCTGACCTTTTAACTAATAAAAAAAATTAGTCATGTTAGTGCAGAAAAAAAAAGGGATTTATACAGAGCAACCTCAGGTGAAGCACTCAAGCTTTATTTCTGGGTGGTGGCATATTTTAGTTACTCCAAACATCCACAGACTGCATGATATGGAATTTACAAGAATGAAACTAGTAAATATTTGCAAAAATCAAAGTTTAAGTTGGATACATAGTAAACCTTTACATTCTAAATTTTCAGGGTATTAAAAGCCATACTTAGAAAACATTTGCAATTTCTGTTACCTTGACTGTAAGTTTAGTTTTAGGAAGTCCTTTCAGAAACTTTACCCTGCTGTAAAACAGGTGCAGTGTAGCTGTTTCCACACAAACTCTGTAATTATTTAATTCACGAATTGTCAGAGGTAGTACGGGTTTCTGCCTTTTCATCCTTTGGGGTCCTGCAGATGTTGCGCGATATGCATGGCTTATGTAGGGAAAGATGCTGTAGCAGTTATAAAGGACGTTCCTTGTGATCTTCAACTCTCTTTTTGCCTTCACCTGTGGTCCAAAGGGCAAAGTCTGTATTTAGAGGGGAGGCAGCTGATAAGATTCAAGGAAAAAGTGCATGACTGTGCTCCATTTCACTCTAGGTTTCAGTGTGTCTTTGTTTCCTATGTTTTTACTGCCTTGAATTTCCTTCAAGACCCAGAAGCATCGGCAGGAGCTTTCTTTATTCACTGGCCCTTGGCTCTGTTACGTGCTGATATCAGTTCCTCCAATTTCCAGGCTGCTGTGAAAGACCAGACAAGATATTGCCAATGCTATCAGTATAGCTTCTGCCTGAACAAAACCATTTCAGTAGCAGGGCTTAGTGTTCTTGATTTACCTTCTAAGACCAAGACTGCTACTGGATATCCTAAGATAAGGTGATCACCTTGCATCCAAAGGCAGCTTTCCTTCATCTCATATTCCAGATGGGTATCAGAAGAGATCATATTCTTCAAATGTTCAGACGTTAATGTGATAAAAGCCTACATTGCTAGGTGGAAAAGAATGTAACTTCGTAAGAGCAACATCAATTCCATCCTGGTACCGCATAGGTAATTGGTTTTGTTGGTCTGTTCTCTCTTTTAAGTAGTTGGTGCTTTCATTAGATCTGTAACAGTGCTCTACATTCCTCACAAAGGCTAATTGATACCTACCTTTCTTGCCTTCAAAAGGTTTTGCACGAATTTTTCCACCACTAGTACAGCTGCCTCCCCATTCTCCTTGCCACACTGAACTGTTGCAACGGCTCGTATTGCGTTCGCTGCTGTGTGTTGTTACTGCACCTTGTTAAGCAGCAGTTCTTAAACCTACAGGAATTGAGGAGATGGTCTTCACAGAACCTCCATCTAAAGTAATTTGAGAGGAGTGTCTTAGGCCATAATTCAAGTCCTTAAATCTCTATTATTTCATGTTCTAATAAAGTAGCCCATTTCCAGAATTTTTTGCTAAGCTACTTTCTAATCACAATTTTCTGGAAATGGGGTTTATTGTTTCCTTGAAGGCTTAAAAGCCATCAGTGCGAAAACTATGTAGTCAGATAGCAGGTTGTGTTAAAGTTTGTAATAATGTAGTAATTTAGGATTCCCATGTATTACATTCATTGTAATTAAAGTCGAGTCTTCTCTAGCACATCCTGCTGTTTCAATTTTCTTTCTACTGATGTTAGTGCATGCAAGGAATTTACTTGGTATGATCAGATCATACTTCATTGTTATGCTCTTTAAACGTGGATGTCATTCAGCAGAGGTGCAAAATATGTTTTCTTGGATTAGACTGCCACCCACTGCAGTGACCAGTATATCACCTGGGAATCATAGAGTACCCCTAGTTATTTTTTACCTGCTCCAATACCTGGCATTGTGGAGTTCTAATACATGGGATTTTGTAGAGTAAAGAAAATAAGTAATAGGTGTCCTCTACCTTTTTGGCTATAGAATAGGGCCAGAGTGAGATGCAGCTATATCTCTAAAACACACAGATAACCTGTATGGAGCCTGTCTGGGGCATTTATTTTCTTCTTTTTAAGGCTTATGGAATTTTTCTTCAAAGACAAAACTTTTCTTTTTTCCTTTCTTTGTACCTACTCCTTAGGTCACTTTAGAGTTTAGTTATTCTAAGGTGGAAGCATGAAAACCAATACTTGCTTCTACCTCCATGTAGAAGAAAATAAATTCCATTATCTGCATCTGCTGAGAAGTCAGCAGGAAATTTTTTTTTTTTAACAAAAATGTAGTGATTTTATGTTAAAATAAATATGATTTAAAGGATTCTTGTCAATCTGAAATCTTGTGATTTTTCTAACTTTTCCCATTAACATTTCAATTTTCTCTTGCGCTGTTGCTGGTAATGAACCATATTCTGAGAAACTGCTGTGTTGGATTGCATGAAGTATGAGAACTAGTGTCCAGAATTTCTCTCATTCAAGGAATAAAATGAGGAAACAAATCATAGCTCAGTAATAGGGCAATCTATGAATAGAAGAGGTGTTCCCCGTCCTCCAGAAAACAAGTCTTTTTCTGTAATAAGGTATACAATACACAAACATCAATAATAGAGAATTTCTTCCTTCAAAATATTGTGACGGCATCTAGCATTTTGCTGTAAGCTCTCAGTATCTCACAGAATTTTGCTGTAAGCTGGCATGTGGGACTCTTCTAGAGGACATGAGGGACTGGTTGAGGAATCTGGGCTTTTGAACCAGTAGTGAGGAAGGTGATGAACAGATATGGTGTAAAAATGAACAGGGGTAATTGAAATTTGGGCCCCAGAGTCAGTAGGATGCTTAAGCTAACTGAAGTGGAAGGGCTGAAGGAAAGCACAGACTGAGAACAAAATCACAGAGCAACCCCCAAAAGGACTGTTGCATCTACAGGGATATTAAATAATACTAATATCATAGCTGGCCAAATACACAGTCAATTATTTTTACCCCGTGTTTATCTCTTAAGGCCTGGCTTTGGCCACAACAGAAAAATTATGCTCTCTGAAAGGCAGAAGGTTTGTATTTAATTTTTGCATCTTATTTCACCTATAACAAAGCTGATGATCAAACAAAGTTGCATTTTGGCTTCACTAAGAAATGGTAGTTCTACACCTGCACACTGAACATCCTGGGAAAATGTTCCTCTCTCTGCAGATGCTTCAGGCTGAACACTTCTTCACCCTCCTAATGCCTGTAAAGTGTTTAGAGCACATTTCGTTGAAATTAATAGCATACACAAAATCAAAAAGGCCTGAAAAAATGTTAAAAAATTTATGAATACTGGTGAATGATCAGAGCACACAAAACCTTACATGCCTTCCATCTTATTTTACATATGAGCCTCCTTTGATCTTCTTATTCTGTCTTTTACATTGCTTTCTTGTACTATTATAATTGTTCTGCTAACATTGTAGCAGAATGAGTCAGTCAAAGTCCAGCCAAGATGTGGCATCTTGAACATCTGTTTAATGTTATATATAACTGTAATTTTTTTAAGTCTGTGTAACAATTCACTTAAACAATTTATACACTTTAAGAGAATTGAACTTCACACAGTGTTTTGGCAAACAGAAATTTGCATCACTATCTCTTTAGGTATTAATTTTTATGACTAAATGAAAATTTAAAGTTTAAAAATATATCCATTTTAAGAAGGAGATTGCCGTCCAGTTTAGTATAGTAACTTGTAAATTTAATGTAATTTATAATTTCATTAGTTAAAAGAATAGACTGAAAACTACTACTTACTAAAATGTTGTAAACAAAAGTGGTAATTTTATGGCTGCTGCATAAAAAATTGTAAGATTGAAACTTCTTTGTATAAAGCAAAACAGTGCATATGAGAATTAAAAGAACTAGCATCCCTTGCCCCATACTTTCTCCAATTTCAACTTGGGTTGCTTCATCTTGTGTTAGGATTTTTTAAGATATGATGGGCTGTGGGTATTAATTTTAGCAAATATTACCTTAGTATGAAAATGAAATAAAGAGGAAAGATCATGGGCTTATCCGAGAAGCCTGTGGCTGGTAACCCATTTAGCACAATCAGGAAGCGTGTCTTGTTAGCATCAGGCCTAATTCCTCACGGAACATTTAGAGTGACGCTAAGGGAATATGAGATGATATCTTTCAAAATCAGTAGTGTTTCCTCTTCTACCAAGAGCACTAGGAACTGTTTAGAATAAGATTTTATGACAGTTTCCACTCTGTGTCCCTCTTAATTTCTGTAGAAATTGTTAAAAGTTTTACTTTTAAATTCTGATGAATTCATTAAACCAATACTGGTGCATTAGATCACAATCAATACCAAGAAAAAAAAAATTTAAAAAGTATTGCTAGAACAAAAGTTGAAGGCTACAATTTGGAATAAACTGTATTCTTTACTGATTGGCAAGCAATGTCTGCCTTTGTCCTACATTAAATCTCAGTTTGTCTCTGTTCCTCTTATTAATAATTTATTACTGGTAGTATTTTGCTTGGGAAAAAATACACTAGGTGTTATGTAGGGAGAGCACCTTGAACTGGCTCCAGTCTTTAGCCTCTGAATGGGTGCACCTATATTAGCATTCCAGTTTTGGTGTGTTTTTGAATGGAATTTCTGGGTTATCCCCACTTACCGTGCTTTGGTTCCCATCACAGAGTAGATTTCAGAGTCACCTGAGGACTGTGGAAAGCTCTCGCTGACTTCCCAACGAAATACACACTTTGATCGCACTATTCCTCTGGTCAGCCATGGAGACGGTGTGTCACAGAAGCAGTTTTCTCAATGCCTAGGATGTGTGTCCTAGGGGCAGGTTGGAAGGGAACAGGTTCACAGGCTGCTGAAGTGGTATCTCCATCCCTTAGTGCTTGACTGATATTAAACTGTTGCTTGGCACCCAAAGGTCTTCATAGGAAGAGGTGAGAAAAATTCCGAGGGTTTGAGGATTCAGCAGACAGGCTGGGGAAAGCCTCCTGGTATACTTTGGAAACTCAGCAGCTAGAAAACACGCTGAAGATGTTTTATTTTGAGGAGAGGATTTTAATTAATTGCACAATTACAGTATTGTCATGAAACACTTAAGAGTCCTCTTGAGCCTTGCCAGGTTTCCAAAGAACGAGTCTCAGAAGTAGTTTCTGTTAAATACTGCAGGAAATGCTACAATGGTGGAAAGTTTAGCTTTCACATTAAAATACCTAGGAGATGTCCTGGTTTGGAAGTTTAGCTCTGTACATTTTTATGTATAAATGCAAAATGCAGCATGTTTAGCTCTACGGTCCTTTGCTATTTTAATGTGTGGAGAGGGGGCCAGCACACACCTACTCCTAGAGGCACCACCCATTTATATCTACAACCTTAGACATACATTTAGAATCTTGCAAGGGGCCAGTGTATCGTGTAATTATAGAGTCACCTAAATTGCTACACAATTGCAGTTCATTTTTGAATGTGCCATATAATAGTGCTTCAGAATCTGAGCTTTCATCGTAGAAGTAATTAAGCTCCTTCTCCTTATGGTTACAAAGATAACCTTCAAAATGTCAAATGAGCCTAAGCAGTTGCCTTGATTTCTGTCTGCATCTGCAGACAGCTTGAAACAGTAGCTTCAAGAAAATGATACAAAGTGCTGCCCCCTTCATTGCGGGTGCTTCCTCTGAGAGAGCCTATAGGAAAGCAATCTTGTTAACTATTTCACAGCTGATAGATCTAGCAGAAATAGCCAACTCAAGAGCTACTCTGATCTTTTTAGAGATAATTACAAGGAAATAAAATATAGGTTCTATTGATACAATTTATTTTGTTAAGCTTATCCGTGGTAGGGAAGAATTTATGAATTAATTTGTTTGCTATTAATTTAATATCCTTCTCCTTGTGCTAGAGATATTAAGGAAGGTGCTGATGCAATCTTTACCAGACCCCCGACAAAAATATCAAGTAATGAAGTAATAGCTCTGCTGTTTTCCATCCATCTGCAGAAACTCCTTCCTTCTCATGAATGTCTTGCTTCACACAGTTGATGTGATGATTCCAGGTTTTTCTGAATAATTCTCTTCTCTCTCCTTTTCCATCAAATTGAGTTATTAATCTAATAACAAAATACATAAGACAGGTGGATTTAAAAAATAGCAAAAATCCATATGTTACACAAGAGGGCATATATCCAGGAAGATAATGTAAATCCAAAAAAAAGCTTTTCTGGGAACTATATTAATTTAGCTAGAGCAAGCTTACTGTAATACAAGACATCTGGATACTGGCTGTACCAAATTTGCATTTTTTAAGTGTACTATACCTTTAAATGAAAAATACTGTACTGTTTCTTGTCACAAAGCATGGAGAAAATTTTGAGGCTGTGATTGTGCTTGCAGCCTGCCTGGTGGTTTTTGCAGGATGCTGGCTGGTGCCAGTACAAGTAGGACGTGCTGCTGGGTCATGTTTTCTGGGAAATTGAGCAGAAGCACTGAAGATATGAAAGCTTCTGCTTGACACTGCTGCTTTGGAAGCCTAGTGAGGACTCATGAGAACTATTCATCTGTTTCATGACAATACTTTAATCTTGCAATTAATTAAAATCTTTTCCCAGTATACAAGCCTTCCTTCATCAGCCTGACATGCCATGCATGGAAAAGAACAAGAATTGGCAAAGAATCATACAGATTAGTGACAGAACTCCGAATAATGCCACATTGATTATTTAGATCAGCATAGGGCTAAGCTTTCATCTAACGCAGTGCTTAAATGACAAGGGGGGTTCACCCTTGAGAAAAACCCAGGTCAGGATTCTAAGTCTGCATTTTTATCCTGATGGGTTTAAGACAGGCTCTTGTAATAGTTGCATGAGACTTTGTAGGAGGGATACAAAGACCACTGTAGTAACAGAAACACTTCAGTGATTTTTACATGCTATTGTATGCATTTTGATCTATGCACCATATCCTTTTAGTGCAGTGTACACAGTTCAGTTGAGCTAATTTTGAAATTTTCCTTCAATCAATAGAAAAAGCTGGTATTAATATTAGACTGACATAGGCTACTTTAGGCTCATTTTAATTTCGGGAAATGTAACTTCATAATCCCTTCCTATGTTTACATAGATGCTCTCAATGAAAATAAGGCTGCTCAAACATTTAAAAGCTCACTTTTCCCACCTATCAAGAATGCAGCTGTCCTTAATTTCAGTTTTAGCATCACTGCTACTGGTATTTCTTATGTCAGGAAGGGATACATTCCCTAGCACTATGCTTTATGCAAATGAACTTCATTGTGGAAAAAATACTGAGAGATATAATAGAGAAAAAATCCTGAAGCGCTAAATTATAATATGATAAATTATATTACGTTATATTATAATATATCATATTTTCAGGAATTTCTTGTAATGCTGGTAAAAATTGATTTTGAAATAGATGTATAATGAAGGGGAGGGATGTCTTCTTTTAATATATTACATTTCCATGACATGATCTCATTTCACTCAATTGAAACCTCAAGTGAGCAAATAATTTTTCATCAGTGTGTGTTGGGGAATAGTTATGTTTCCCATAGGTACTCTCTGAACATGGAAACACTTTGACAAATATTATCAGTATTTGTCAGACACTAAGAATGTTTAATGCTGTTTTGGGCATTTTCTTTTCCAAAGCTTAAGAAAAAACCCAATAACAGATGAGCCTAGATGGATGCTGTGGATAGAAAAAGCCATTATATTAAATTTTCACTGAAGGTGAAAGTACAAGCTTAACAGTAGTTGATGTGTAACCCTTTGCTTCCTGGAATGGAGTATTTTATAAACTCTATATTCAGCCTAATGCCTCCATATACCGAAGAGAGTTTTTAGATGAAGCCATCCAAGGTGGAGCAGAGCAGCTTCATTCTTGTAGACAGACAGAGCCATGGAGTGGAGCTGGAGATGGTTAAGAAATAGCTCTTGAAGCCATGTGTGAGTTTGGGCTAAAGCTGACAGGAGCAGCAGTCCAAATTAGAGGCTGCTCTTCTCACTGTCAAACCTCTAATCACTTTAGCTTGGTCCTGTGGAGAAATCACCAGGAAAAGTTATGTAGCTCTGCCTGTGGTATAGAAGGTTAATTAATCTGAACTTGGTATTCCATCATAATTGTGTATCTTTTTGGAAAGCAAGGGTATCTATGAATAGCAAGCAGATGAGGAAGGTGGATTAATGTTGGAAGACATAACTTCATCGCCCATTCATAAGTACAGTTAAGTGAATTTTCTTCCTCAGCAGGTATTAAACTGTAAAAAGGAAAATTAAAATGGAGTTTCAGGTAGTTAAACCTAGTATTAAATATGAACCAAATTCATCTATAGTTTCAGGAATTTGCAAATGGTGGAGATTATAAAAGCTTCGTATTAATATTTTTCTAATACGTTTATAGATTTTTCTTTCCAAAAGTAACGCCTTTTCAAGACTGACCTATCTTTAAGATGAAAAGCACCTGATGTCTAACCTATCTGCTAAGGAACATCTCCAGTTGTTTTAAGTTAAACAGACAGACCAATTCAACATGTTCTGTTTGGCAAAAGTTACGATTTCACACTGACTTGATCTGAATTAATGATTCTGTCATCTCAACCTCTTCTATTTGCATAGTATCCAAAATACAAAAAATTACTTTATTCTCATAGATTGCTCACACCAATAAAGAGAGCTAAGATCCCCACTTTTGTAGAAATTTTTGTGTCAGAATAGAGTTCTATCTACTTAATATGTCTCATATATATTTTTTTTTTAATAAGTTTCCTGTTATTTCCCATGTCCATGCCTTGCTTTGTTAGGAAGGGTTTAAGTCCTTAACTGTTGCAAGGGTGAAATTTTCCCCAGAATGTGTGGAGTGAATTTTCAGTATCTACCTTTACACTATGACAAGATTTTAATTTTATGGATTAAAGACAAAACTCTCCAAACCGCCGTTTATCCCTGCCTTCTGTGGAATCACTTTGGTAGGGAAGCTTGAGTTCAACACATCCCCCCACCCCATGGGCCTTAATCAGCATTATCCTCGTGCACATTACAGTACTGCCCAAAGGTCCCAGATAGAGAGAGGCCCTTGTGAGACTGTACAAGTTTCCTGGAGACCTGAGATTTTACCTCAAGATCACACAGCCTGAGCTTTAGAGCCTGCAGCTGGCAGTGGAGCAGACTTCAAAGTTCAGCTGTAGGGTCAAGGCTAACTCAATACAAGTACAATAAATAAGTGCAACAAAAAGTAAGAGGAAATTAGGAAAGTGAGAAAGAGGATGTAATTTATAAGAACATGGGCCTGTACAGACAACTTACTGTAAAATTTGAGGGTTATGAAAGCAAGTTACCAAAAGGCATCTTTTTTTTTTTAACTTCCTCAGTAAATTTCTTTCAACTACTCATGAGTAAAAAACTTACTTTTTGTTCATGTTTTTTGACTCATTTCTTCCCCCATCTGCTTAGTAACTTTCTTTGTCTCACTTTTCTTTATTTTGACATTATTATTTATCCCTTGATGGTGATGCATGTGAGAGATTATGACATGGCTACAGTATTTACCTTTGCTTACTATCATCATCAAAATGCTTTATGTGACTTGGACCTGGGACACTTCATAGAATCATAGACTAGTTTGGGTTGGAAGGGATCTTGAAGATCATCTGGTTTCAACCCTCCAATGTAGGTAAGGACACCTCCCACTGGAATTGACTTCCACTTTCTCAGTGAAGTTTGATTATTTGTGACTTATAGAGACTGTACACTGAGGTCTACATGAACAAAGTATAGCATATAAGTACTGGCTTTCAAGTGCACTATTTGTGGAGATTTTTTTCATTCCTTTCAAGAGATGCAGAGAGGGAGTAAGAGCAGAAACCTATGTTCTCTTGCTTTTTTCCTCCTCCCTTGAAGAAACCTTAAGCCAACACTGGGCTTGCTCAACTATAATTAAGTTTGTGATCCAGAAGTCTACATTAAATTATTCTCCATAGTAGCAGCACACTGGCTTCTTTCATTTATCAGAAGATCCTTAAAATAAGGGATTGCAGCTTTTTCTGTCAGAAATCTTCCTCCCTTTTCATGAGCTTCTACTGCAAATGTGTATTCTAGTAATCCATAAACTTTAAGTATCCACTTGTGGGCCATTATATTGTTTGCTCTTCTTCACAAATGTCATAAATGGGTGTATACTTTGACAGGTTTTAAGTGACAAAAAATTATTTTTGTAGTGTACAGTGCAGCAATATAATTGTAATTAAACTTATCTAAGTTTAGGCCAAAGGCATCAGAGGATTTATGTCTTGTGTTTTGCATCTCTTTCCGAGTTATTTTATTAACATAGGGTGTCTTTAATTATGCAGAACTGCAAACTGCATTATTGATATTCTACAAACATTAACTACAAGTGTCTCTAATGAAGCAGGAAGAAAACATGCTTTCTTGTTATTTGTCAGGACTTGCAAAGCACTAAGTATTTCAAATGCTGTCTTTACATTTTATAAAGTGGAAGGGATCTGAGACATACGACATACCAGCTCAGTATTTATGCTTGGCAGTACGTGTATACATACTTCTCTCTCTCCACACATACACACATACATACACACACAGATATGTGTATGTGTATATGTGATTTCTAAAGTGGATTTCATTCCTGTCAGTGGATGCTGCATGTTTTAACCTTCAAAATCTTTAACTGTGTTTGTTTTCATTTACATTGCCAGAATATATGGAGAACAGAAGGATAAGAACCCAGATTATGGAGGGTACTGTGAAATGATTACTATTGGAAACAGAAATGTATGTCAGCGAAAAAAGTGATTTACCCAAATGAATTCACAATTCCAAACCATTTTCTCTGACATTAATTCAAGTATATTCAGACTCCCTGCATTCACATGTTCCAACCTAACCTGCATGAGAGTGTAGTTAGAGTATTGATGCCTTGGAGAGGCTGACCTGGAACAGAGGCTAGACAGAGTTGAAGGATAAAGGGTAGGGATTTATGGAAAGGCCTTCACAGGGCACACCTTGGGCAGTGCAGGAGTCTCACACAGACTACACCCAGGATGGACACAGTCACGCGTTTTTCAGACAGATGTAAGTTTTGTCCATTTGCATATCAGAGGTTAATTGTCCAATTACAGCTTCAGGCAGTGGAGTCCCATTCTCTTAGTTTGCTACCCCCAACTCACTTTTATTTACATTTCTTGGGGCCTGAGACAGTGAGGTGTCCTTGATTCTCCGGCCTAGAGAGGAATTGTTATGTCTGACAAAAATGGGAAAAGCAGTAGCTAACACTCTATATGGAGCTCAGAGTTACACACTAATGAATTGCAGGATTACAAATATATGAAAATATAAAAGCTAAAATCCTAAGGCATCAGTACGAGTAGCGAAGAGGTGGAGAAGCTGTATAGGAGACTCTCAAATAAAGAACAGCAGATGTTGTATCCTAACAGAATGAATTTGATAGTTTGCTTAGTTAAATTGATATATTGAGCTCCAAACTTCTGGCAGAAGGAATGAGTTTTGTCAAGACAATATTTTCAGAATTGTTTCCACTTGTAATTTCCATCCCTGTTTATTAATTTAATATCTGTTTAGCAGTTTAGAACTACTTAATAACAAACGAGATTTCTAAATAATTTCTGGCGATAACATACAGTTGCACTTCCAGCCTCATTCAGTAATTTAACTTTGGTTGAGTACAGAGTGGTCCAAGGGCACAATGTTGGGAATCAGTTTTGATATGCTGACCTGCCCTGAAAATGAAAATGAAAATAAAATAAAATAAAATAGAGATTTCTGCATAATAATGAACTCTGGCAGAATATTGTGGTCCATGTCTCTCTTGAACATTAATGTTTACCTCTTAAGAACTGAAATTGTCATCTAGAAGAGGAGGAAAACTAAGAACTTTTGAAATTTAACATCAATTTTGTCAAAATGATTTTTAACAGACACAAATGGTATCCAGGCCATAACAGACAGAAAATAATATCCTGTTGTCTAAGTGGAAATGCTAACATAAGTGTGATAACATTGCTTAGCTAAAGTGACACACATTAAGGCCATATAGCAGGGGCTCAGTGCGGCATTTATGCTTTTAAATCTTTAGATTCTGAGTAAATCTCAGGCATGGGAGTAAAACTGAAAGTGCCTTTCAAGAAAATCTCCCTAGGGTCTGTTACTAATCAATAGAGGATATTGTATGAGGATTCCACAGTCATTTAATGACCTTAAAATCTAGGGGAAAACTAGAGACGTTTGATATCTTTTTTCCTGCATATTATAATATGAAAAGATCTTTGGGAGATATATAACATATTTTCCTATGGAATGATCTTAAAAATAATATTGATGTAGTACCCTCAGCTGTATTCCCCAGTAGAAAAAGAAACATAGGGAATGTATCAGTCCTTAAACTGTGTTGAACAGCTTCTGAGACATTACCTTGGAGTAAATTGTGTCTTAAAATTTTAATATACTTGTGTTTGGCACATGGCTAAAATAGTCTTACCCATGCCATGACTGTGCAACGTTTTGACTCTATGCCCCAACTGTGCTAAAATTAATTTTGAAATCTAGGTGTGTTGCTTTTATGTCATATAACTCATATGGGACAAGGTAAGAAAACCTGTGAGATCACAGTTCAAGTGATGTCTGTTAGGCAGAGATCAGTGTGGATGTTTAGATGATCCCCACTGGCTTCACATGAAGGCATCAGAAAATTAATTGCTCGTAAACTGACTGCAACTTCAAAAGTATTTAAAATAGCGTACACAGGCATATTGTTGGGTTAATTTCTGTAGACAACAATTAAAGTCAGAATGAAAATCCTTAGCTAAAATAGCTTCTTATACTACTGGTTTAACTGAGATATGGGGGTTCGCCCTCAACATTTCATGTCTGACTTTTTGTATTGAGTATTGGTGTAAACAAATAATGGGAGAACTGAATAATGTAACTATTTTGTGGTGCTGTTGGGCTGGCTCTTCCTGTCCTGTGTCTTCCACAAAACAGGGTAAGAATCAGTTAAAGTGAAGGGTGGACACATGAAAATAAATGGTGTCAGGATCCACAGTTCTTTGGCCCTAGAGCTTTCAAAGAGAAACTTAGAAAGAAGCACAAAAACTGGATCAAGAGCCTGCAGTGTGTCAATGAACTGCTGAGGGATGCAACACGACAACATAATCAAATCTCATGTGTCTTTACAATGACATACCAAGTCTGCAGAATTCAAAACGGCTTAGCTTGCTGAAAGCCATGACCAAAACATGTTTTCTCTTAGCTGCAACTATTTAGAAGAATTTAAAACTAATTTTTTGAAGGAAATTCTCTGCTGTCCAGAAAAAAGAGGCTTCTGTGGCCCAAATATTTTCAGTGATACAGAGCTTGAACTGAAAAAAATCCAGCTCAGCCAGATGTCATCTTAAATTTCCTATCAATGCTTGAATCTGTGGGAAAGATATGACACCTATGCTATATTAATTAAAACCCAGGTTCCCTGTTTCTGATTTTATAAGAATCTTTCAAGAAGTCCATTGAAAGGATTTGAAATATCGCATACTTCCAGTGTAGTGTCACATACTGAATGTGTTAGAGAAAAGACAGTCTGGCTAGCAAATTAGAGATAATAACAGCAAATCTCAAATACACTAGTCATTATGTTTATTGTATAGTCAGATTACACACACTAGTTCCTGTTTTTTTTTCTTCCTTGGTCGGTTCAGCACGTTGTCTCAAGGAAACAGTGTTTGATTACATACTTCTGGTTTATATTTTACTCTCTGTAGGTGTACACATTAAAATGTTTTTCTCATACTTTCTAGTGCTGTATTTTCAGTTAGTTTTATCCCTATTGCATGCCTTGCACACCAGAAGTACTTCTGTAATTGCCATATCACAGTGTACGCTTTTATGTAGACTGACTAATTGGTAAAATGCTGCTTTCTATGCTACTGTTTGTTCTCTGTAGTGTCATTTGTGCCATTCAGTATTCAGTTGTATTCTGTATTAACAGTACTTTTTGGGATTTAAAAGTAATGGCTTACTGATTGTCCTTCAGAAAACAGTTTCCAAAGCAATATTTTTTCTTCCAAAGGCTTGTGTTGTTACATTAATTCATAAAATACGTTTCGTCTATGCCAAAAGTGTGGATGTTTATTAAGCTTTCATAAATATTTTGTTACATTCATTTAATATAGAGCAAAAATACATCTAAAAGACAATGGTAACACTTCTTGTTTTTTTAGTTAAGAAAGATGTTCTGTCTGTGTATAATCTTATGCAGATGTGCCTATGGTAAATACCCATTCTGACATTCTTTGAAAATGGCCAGAACTGTATATTTAGACCCACACCAGACAGATTTAAATTACAGAATGGTATTTTTCATAACTTTTTCTACTTGCGTCTTCTTCTTCTTCTGAATATAGTAAGTAAAGTTTTCATTTCAGAGACAGGAATGTCTGATTTCTGCTAATCCCACAACTTTACCATATTCCAAGCCTGCAGCAGAACCACAAACAGGGATTCATTTGCTCATAGCTTGAAGGAGAGGCCCCAAGTGAATTTATTCTCTTAGTTTTTCCTTTACATTCCCAGGGAAATGTCATACAAGCTGTCTGGAATTGGTTACTAGGGGACACGGTCTTTCAAGCAGTTTCTCATCAGTCCTTCTGTTCTATAGGGAAATAAAATGGAATCTTGCTAAATAATGGGTCAGAATTCGAGGCAGGTATCGATATGATTCTTAATAACAAACAAATATCAAATGATCATGAAAATCATAACTGCCTCTATGTGCTTGCCACTTTAGTAAGAAGAATTTTTTCCTTCAAACTTTTATATGTAAAATATAAATAGATTTGTAAGCATTTACAGGATCAAAACTGAATATGGCTGTGCTATTTTAATATATTGGTATTTCCACACAGTGGGGTACTAGAGGGTGTTTGGGTGTGTGATTTTAGGTGAATGTGTGTGTTAGTTTTTTTCTGTCACTCATCAGCTAGGTGGTTTTTTGTTTGGGTTTTTTGGTGGTATTTTTTAAAAATCTCAATAAAATGTTTATTTTATTGAGATTTCATAGAAATTACAAATAAGATATGTAGGCCTTGATTACATACAGAGGTTGTCTTGCTAAAACAGACTGATTGCCTGCATCTTGCTGTGCTGAGCCATCACGTACCTGTGACCCTGAAGAGGACAGTCGGGAGACCCTGGAACTGATCCTCCCATATGATCAGCCTTGTGAGCTCAAATGTGTCCTCGTGCTGTACAGCTCAGCTACCAAACTGCTCTCTGGCAAAGAGAATATTGCCTGTGCCTGTGACCACAGTAACCCAGAACTTCATCATCAGTAGTCTACAATGCACATTTAAACTCTTCTTTATGGGATTCTTTGATTAAAAATAAATAAATAAATAAAGGTAGTCTATTTGGCAAGTTTTCAAACACTGAATCACCTGAGCAATGAGGCCTCAGCCCATGCACCTCTTACTGTGCTTTGTTGTGGTGAAGGAACCAACCGGGGGGCCACAGGGCCCAGAAACAGAGGTTTGGTGGGCTGGTACCAAGGAGTGAAACCCCCATTCTGTGAAGATGGCTTCTACCTTTGGTTTCCTAGGATTCCTGAGGGGTGGTTCTGTCTACAGTTGACAGACACCTCTTGTGTCCCCTAAGGGAAGGTGTCCTGACCTGTCCCACCTTTCTCCTCTTCCTATGGGTCCCTGTGGTGTCACCCCGCCCCCTTCCCTGCATCCTTATAAAGCCCTGATTACTGTGCCTTGCTCTCTTCGGCTTCCGGACCATTTGAGGGTGCTTCTACAATAAACCCTTGGATCACCGGCCGAGAGCCACCTCTGAGCAACTCATTTCTGGCCGCGCCTGGGCTATCCAAAGCCCCCGGTACGCTAGGCTCCGTGTCCTCCACCGCACGGGCTGGAAGGCTGGCAAGCGAGGCACCGAGGTGCCCCGGGGCGTCCTTCCTTTGTGTGGGACACGCCTGGACCAAGCTGCTGCCATCTCAGCCCAGCCAGCGTGCCGGCGACGCATTTTAATATTAATATACTGCTTATTTGTTTTTTTGAATCCTTTGTGAAAGGAGCCTTAATCTTTGACCAATCATACTGCGCGATGTTTATGTCCTTCAGCATTCTCTCCTTGTTGCAGTCAGTCAGTGCGTGGTGGGCAGTCGGTGCCTGTGGAAGGCAGCTGAGTTCTGTGTCTCAGCATGAGCGCAAATGTCCTTTCGCGGAGCTCCCTCTGGAACGCGCGCAGCAATATCACAGCGCCAACCTGAAGTCACAGACATTTGCAGTCACTGCCCGTGGGGATAGGGGAGCCAGCGAGGGTATCCTGACAAATACTGAACTTGCCTTTTGTCGTTCTACTTTCACAGGACAAGTGTGGCACAAAGGATTACGGAGTCAATGGCTAGTTTCTGTTTAAATATCAAATGTGTTTAGAGTGAGTCCCATGATGATGGGAATCAATCACCTGCTAATGCTTTAACCACATAGAAAAATGTACAGACATAGAAATAGTGCTTAAAATAAAAATAATGCTTAAAATGAAATGAAAATTACGTGTTAAGGAAACATTACATAGACGTGGGAGGCAATGAAGAGTAATACTGAAATATTTTAGCAGTTACTGTGCAAGGTGTAGGCCTTTTTATTTTTAATAATCAAAGGATTTAAAGAGTGAGGCACTATCCTTTTTTAGGGACTATGAACTTTCCCTAGTGAATTGTAAGGCATTATTCACAGCAAGTTAGGGTAGTATTTTTGTGATTTGCCAGTATGAAGGCTAAGGTTCATAAAGCTACTTCAGGCTGTTTTCTTCACATCAGTGATTTTCCAGAGAGAAACTGGCTGCTGATATTGGTTCACTTTTATGGATTTGATCAGATACTCATAGATTCATCAAAGTTTTTTTGTGACTATGTTTTAATTATATCTTTAGTCCCATCCAAAATGCTTTTTTGCTCATAAAAACAGCAGTGCCATAATGCAAATGTTCATCATTATAGTCTGGGATCTGTTTTTGTATTCAGAAAAAGTTTGTAAATAATTAATATTTTCTTTGAAACAAGAATCTACTTATTCGTGTTTTGCAAAAAAAGACAAAACCGTGCTATCTGTTTACAGTCAATAGTACTTATAAAAATCTAGGGTGGTCCTTTCCACAAGTAACTTCAAGTATTCCCTACATCTCTCAGGAACTAGTATACGGGCATAAAACTTAAACAATTGTGTTTGGAGAAAAACATCTCAATTTATAAAAAGTAGTGGCTTGCAAATTTACTATGCAAAAAAAGATGTGTGGTAAATTTTATTTTTCCTCAGGCATATTTAGAAATTTACAGAGTTTGGAAGCTTAAGAAAATACTTGACATATGTTTCAAAATGGGCTGGTTTTGTGCCTGTATATAGTTTTGTTTATTTGTCTCATGGCAAGAAAAATCTTTTACTCAACGGTGTTAGAATTAGGCCATATTGTACTTTAGATCCAGTATATCTCTTTTTTAGGAGTCTGTTCTTAAATCTCTATTTTACACTTTCCTGTGCTCCAGTCACTGCAGCTGTAATGAGTAAATGCTGTAGCTTTCAGTTCTTACCTCTGGGACAAATAATAAGAGAACTCTCGAACAGATGGAGTGGGCTTTCTCATACATGTTATCCATTAATGTCAAACAACAAGCTATAGAAAATGTTTCTATTACACAGGTGAAAAGAAGATAATAATATCACCTGTTTTCAATAGTGCCTACATTCACACGGTTTAAATTTCACTTTGTCCCTGTGCCTTACATTACCTATTGGCTCTTATCTAGACCACAAAAGGTCCTGAGCCCATGGGAAATACTGGACACAATGACTTAAAGGGAATTTAGGCCATGTGACTACAGACCTTTCTATATTACATACATACTGGAGACCCAATATTCTCCTTCCCAGCAGTTCTGAGGAGGCAGTATTTCTTGTTTTGTGAAATTACCATTTTACAGCATTAAGGGCTCGATCCTACATAGCCACTGGTATATCTCCAGTGATGTCACATAGTTTAGGGCACTGTAAGGTTTTCAGTTCAACTTGGCTGTTGTTGGACAGAGCAATAGTATGTCAGGTTAGTCAATGCCACTTTTGACACCTGTGCACAAAGTTTGCAGCTGGCTCAATTTTAGTGTTCAATCAGTAGTGAGACAATTATTTTTTCACATTTATGGGTATGGATTCAAAGTATCTTTGTTTCAGTACCTCTGTAAAAATTAATACACTTTTCAGTAAATAGACACTTTTACTGAGTGGTTCACCCCTCATATCTGAGGGTTCTTTCTGTTTGTTTACTTTTGTACATGCAAATTTGGAAAATATTTTAACTTCCCTAGAGTTAAATTAATGGTCAAATATACTGCCCTTTGACAAGCTTCCTAACTTAGATGAAACATTACCCAGGCTCATTACCACAAGGCTTAATTTTATCAAATGTGTTGAGATTCAGTGATTCTGGTGATGATTAGATAAAGCAGGAATAGCAATTAAAGTATATACTTAAAAGCACTTGAGAACAAATTCACTTGCAGAGCTACTTCTCATTTTGGATTTTGGAACACTTTGCAATATAAAGGAACCTCTTAATCTAAAGAAATTGTGATCCAGTTTTCAACATATCATCATTTTGATGGATAGTCTCTAACTGCAGTCTGTGCTACTGCACCGGGAAATTCACAAGAGCCAGGGTTAATGAAACTGCATGGGTTTCAAATCTGTCAAAACGGGCTGCCTGAGAGGCTGGCTTATGCCTTTGTTCTTAATGAATGCCACAACAAAAAGCATTCCTGTGGGCTTTTTCTTTTTTCGCTTTTTCTTTTTTTTCTTTTTTTTTTTTTGACTAAACATGCTTAACAGTTAGTTAACATGAAAAGACCTTCTTGCTTTCTTGTGGTACTTCCTGGCAGGGGTCTTTTTCATAGTGTGTACTTGTTCATGAAACTTTGCACTGAAAATACTGAAGAAAAGGATGCCAGTGAAAAAAAAAAAGCACTATTTCTTTTAATGGTAGCTACAGATGTAAATAATATATGCCTTTCTTTTGGAAATTCCATTAGACAGAACTTTCTTGTGTTACAATATGGAATGTGAGACTCAGAGGCAGAGTACTTTGGAGTAGAAAGAACAAGAAACTGAGAAGCTCAGAGCATAAGTATCAAAACTCCCCCTTTTCGTAAAGTTCAGAATAGTTTATCTGTGTATGATTAATATGGTATTTATTATTATTAAATATTAATAGAGTAGCAAAAGAATGTAGGAAAAAGTATGCTGGAAAAAGCGAGGCCTTTTTATTGTCAGTCTGTTTCTTCCTTATGCTGGTATTATAGGTAATGATCAGGTAGATTTTTAGTCATAACCAAGTAATTCTCTCCTCTAAGTCTCCAAACCTGGTTGATTTTTGTTATTTTTCACCTTTAGATAACTTTTGATCATCATTGTATTTTTGGCAAACTCCTGTGTGTGGCACTACCTATCACAGCTCCCCCAAAAGTTTTCTATTCTTTTAGGGAAGGATACCGAAGCTTCTGAGGAATTAATTTCTGAACATGCAAAACTCATAAACAACAGAGTTGTTCTCTCCCATAGAAGATAAACTGTGTTCTCTGTAGGACTGTTGCCAACATTTCTAGTTTTCAACTCGTATTGGTTTTCAGCAGGGTCTTGTTTGTTTGGTTGGTTTTGTATGATGCAATAACAAGATAAAACTGTGGAAAAGTGCAGGTGAAGACTTTTCACTCAGAAAATTTTTACTTTCTGAGATAATTTTTTCATTGCTAAGTTCCAGAACATCTCAGTAAAGAAAAGGACTGGAAATAGTTATTAAAATAATGAAATACTATCCTTGTAGTCAAAGTACTGAATAGAAGTTGATCCAAGTTGTTGAAATGATTGCAAAGATGTTGCAGTTTTTTCATTTGCAATTTGTAATTGTAATACCATCTTGAACTAAGACAAATCCTTAAGAAGCTAAAGGAGGATATATTGGACTTCAAGAAGGCATATGTTAATTCAGTTTTACTCTAAGAATAATATTGAAAAGAACTCTGAAAGAAAAATCTACCCCCACATTTCACAGATCTAAAGAAAATATTTCACAGTTGTTGCAACTGAACTTCTTTAGATGCTGTTATGTAATAGAGAAATAAAACATATGATCAGTTCATATGGACATGAAAGAACCCATGTTTCAGGGTCATACTAGTGTCAACCAGGAATGCATTGTGTCACTTCTGCTACCTGGCATGGCCCTCTATTTTAATACAGAGAA
Organism: Callaeas wilsoni; assembly: GCA_013398955.1. Classification (NCBI taxonomy): domain Eukaryota; kingdom Metazoa; phylum Chordata; class Aves; order Passeriformes; family Callaeidae; genus Callaeas; species Callaeas wilsoni. Next base: position 78,686 of record VWPU01012475.1, read on the forward strand.
CTAGGAAATAAATAAATGGAAACCAGGCACGGCAAGTGTCAGCAAAACTACAATGAAATATCTAGTTCTCGGTAGGTGGCAGTTTGTGAGAGCCCATGGCACACATGCCACTGGGCAGCTGGAGGAACTTTGGAAAATGGATGAGTGGAGGAATTCCTTCATCCAGCAGTTCCTAGTGTGAAACTTGGTATGGGACTTTAATGTAGTTGATATTCGAGGAGGGACATGATAAAAAACATGTCAAACCCTTTTTATGTCCTACCCGACTTTTCCTTGAAGAAGACACATTCAGTTTGTTTTTACACCAGGAATTAGTCACTTAGGTGATCTGTCACAAGTCACTAGTAGATAAAAACTCTCAAAGGAAAATTCTACAGAAACAGCAAGAGCTAGAAGCTGTCGAGAAGCAATGAAGGAGAGCTGTGGCTGAACCGTGTCTCTAACACAGAACAGGAGAATGGGACACCAGCTTGTATCCTATTGTTTTGTTAAGTCCTGTTGATTGCCAATGACACAAATGTGGTTTTTTCTCAGTTTTTTTTCTCCCATGAATTTATTGTTTTTGATGCAGGGCTCATCCTGTTTAAGTGTTACTTTCATGATCTGAGTAAATTTCCTAAAATGAAAACCAAAATATCCCCGGTTTTCCTGTGCACTTAAGACTGCTCTCATTACCTTCATGACAAAACTGTGCTTTTTACACCAGTTACCTAAGCCATCATCCAGTCATGTTTCTCTGCATGTTCAGTATCTCAGCAGATGCAGGAAATACTTGCTACATGCTGCTGGCAACACCAGGAGCTGAAGTCCCCCAGTCTCTTTGAAGCAGCAGCAGTATGCAGAGTGTCAATTACTTTACAATTTCAGGCTTCAAATTGATTCCTTCATAAGGAAAAACTTGCTCTGCTGCACTGACAATGCAAATAAGTAGTCTGAATAACTGAGAAAGGTGGTCAGAGTTTTCACTTTAAAAAAGTCTGAAGTCTTTTCCCCACTCTTGTTTGTGTTCTACACAAAAGTTACCTTCCTGGTCTGCTGGTGGAATTCTTCAAGCATAAAAGCTGAATTTCTCCTCTCAGCTTTAGAAAATCTACATCAGTTTTATTATTCTTCTGATTAGAAGTAATCCATGTAATGGGTTTGTAGGAGAGAGTACTTTTTAAGGCCTTTTCTGCCTACAGCCCATACGGAGGGCTCAAACCTAGGATCAGTTGAGGCAGCTGCTGAGACCGGATCACTGACAGCTCTCCCATAAAGTCTCGTTTTAGAAACTAGTATGTCCTAATTTCTCTGACTATTGTGAGCGCTGCTGACAATGTGTGCAGCTTTTTCACACTCTACGTGCTTTTTTGTAAATATCTAAAAGAGAAGCATTCCATTGGGTTCACATTTCTTCTTTTAATTTATTCATGTGTATGCACATTGCTTTTCTCCTGCAGTTCTATGGCCCATTACTGCATGAGTAAACTGTGTGCAGATTTTGCAAGTCTCTGCCAGAAGATGTTTATTACTCTCATCATTCTTATGAAAATCATGTTCCAGCAGATTCAGGCAATGTGTAAAACATGGTGTGTGTGAATTGGCCATTTCACACTACACTTACAATATTACCAGCAATAATAATACCAGGGAAGGGGCCTTAGGGAAGGGGATAGACCGTATGTTAATTTGGTCATGGAGCTCTGATATGTGATCTTTGTAAAGCCCAGAGGTGTAATGAACAGTTAGCTTCTCCTCAAAAGTCACTATCAATTGCTGACAAGCCAAAATATTGATGCAGAAAAGAGCTTGCCAGTTTTTCCACATTTTGCCAATCTTGGGAGTATGGTTGTAGAGTGTCTTGAGGGTTGTCTTACTAAGTAAGAAACAGTGCTCTAAAGAAATGTCTGATGTTGCATAAACAGGGAAGCAAAATATACTCCTGGCTGTTTTAAACTTCTCTTGTTAAGCAGTGCACATTCTGGGTAATTGCACCATCATCGTACAGCTGATGTGAAAGTTTCAGGCATGCTGACTAAATAGTTCTTGTAGTAAAAGATACAACATAGATCTTCTTTTGCTGCATTATTAGTAACATCACTTGAGCACCCCTATTGTTTATCTCCTCCATTCAGATGCAAGTTCTGCTCTTGATCTACTTTACTCTTCATTTGCCTTTGCAGTTTCTGTGCAGTTCTTGGATTCCTCTGCTCTTTTTGTTCAGTGAATAGCTTTTCTGTGTGCTCTGCTTGAGACAGAGGACTTCACTGCTTAGGATTTATTATGATTTGACACAAGTTTCTTGGATTTTTAAAAACTCTTTAAAGACTTTAAAGTTATTATTTTTTATACAAATGAATTGATAAATGGTAAACCTGAAGGGACCAAAATGATCAATTATCATAATCAGAGACTATAGTACTGGCATACGGCTTTTTGTCACTCCGTTCTCATGGTTCATGTTTAAAAGTGGGCATGATTACAATAGCAAGGGGAAAGTTTCTGCTCTTTCCTCAAAAAACTATCCATTACGTTCTTTTTCACAAAGTCCATTGTTCAATATATGTTTAAACAGACACCTAAGACAACCTTAAAAACTAGAAATCATCAGATTAGCAAAATAGTCTAAAAAAATTCAGTCAAACTGTGAAGTCTCTAGCATGGCTTTTACCTGGGTGTTTGTCTCCCCACTAATATTCAGGGCTTAGAATAAACCTGGAAATTTGTTTTTCAATGTTCATTGGGTTTTTAACTGGCAGTACTTCTTACACTTCCTTTCTGTTTCCCCCAACCTCTTATTTGTAAGAGGTATCATCTCTGTACTTCCAAAAAGAGAAAGTTGACTTTCCTAGCTAGAGATCTCTCCTTGCCAGCACAAAAATTCAATATCTGTAAAATCTTAGGCTGAAGATACTTATTTAAATTTCACTCATGTGAGCATGTCAAGAAGGAGGTGTTTTTAGCCAGATATTTTAGAATAATATTCCTAATTTGAAGACTTTACAAGATAATTAAGAAAACCATGAACATAATAACCAGTAGGTTTCAATTTCACCTAGTTATCATACTAACAACTGTTCCTTTCTTTATAGTTTCTTGTCTTCAAGTCAGTATCTAAACTATGACATTGTTTGACTTCAAGATCTAGTTTCTTTTGTCAAAAGCTTTAGAAGCCCCTATAAATATTTGCTATTTCTTCCTCATTCACTTTTGTTTACAATCCCCAAAGTGCTAAATAGATGACAGTGACACATCTTCTTTTGTAGGAGCTGTGCTTGCCTGTCCCTACATGTGTAATTTATTCTTGTTGCAGTTGTTTCAGCACTTTTTTTTTTTAAACCTTACTAGTGCCTGGCTTCCATAATCACCCCAATACCTTTTTGAAGGAAAGCCACAAATTAAAATGCCCCCAAGTCCCCTGCAGTAGTAGATAATTTCAAGCAGATAACTTTTTTTACATGCTACTCAGCCATTTAATTCTGCAATTCCCTTAGGATTTCTGCATGAAGATTAGTTTGTCTCCATGTGTTATTGCAGTTAATATGTATTTTCTTTTGTAACCAGGCCAAATCTGGGGATATGGCTACTTCTGAGAGGATGCAGAACATTAGCTGACTGTCTTAGATGCATAATGAGAGTAGACATGCACCATCTTGTAGGTGAGGAGTCTGTGAGGAACATGAGGACCAGAACTATGGGACACCGTGCAGAATGCATTTGGCCTGCACTTTTATGAATGTCACATATACCAGTGGAATAAGCTAGTGAAATAAGTCATGGAACAAGCAGAATGTATCATAAATCTCATGATACTTAACAGTGAATCAATAACCTGTACTTAATGAACAGATCAGACTGAGGATAAACGGTTGGTATGTGTGTAGAGGGAATAACTCCTTTACACCCAAAATGATCAGGAAGAAGCCACTCACAGGTTTCTGAGAGCCCATATATCTTCTGGCTGATAGGTGTAACAGAGTGGAGATGATGCTCAAGGCAGTCAGTCAGCAGAGCCTGCAAGAACTTTTACATTTGAATCTCAGACATAAATTCAAAGTGAGCATACTCTTGGGTCAGGGTAAAATTGCTGATCAGTGGCAGTGACATTCAGGAGAGAGGTTATGTTTGTTAACGTTAACCTTTGCCTCCAGTGTGTCAAATACATCTTGAAATCCCATGTATCAAGAGCAAGCAATTAAAGGAATATTCCATCGGTAAATATAAAACTTTAATTGAAGCAAGATTAGTCTAAAATTGGCTTTTACTTGTGACCTTTTGTATCCAGTGCTATAGCTAACAGTCTGATCATGAGATAGGTAAGAAATTTCTTTGTTTTACAACAAATACCTTTTCATAAATTTAATCAAAATGTAAGTTACAAACTTGGAGTACTCTCATCTCTAGGGAGGAAGAAAATCTGAAATGGTTCATGGAACCACTGGGAATCTTTTCTATCAAGAAAGGGTTATGTAGCCAAATGCCTGCAGGAGAAAGGGTTTCTTTTCTATCAAGAAAAGGTTGTGTAGCAGGCTCTTGCAGGAGAAGAACAGGACAGAGAGGGTTCACAGCCACAGCCACACCTCTTACGTTCCCACATTAGGTGCACCTGCTTCAGGTACTCTATGGAGAGGTAGTTGGGCCAGGTACTGGCTGTGTACAGAGTCTCCTGCCAAAAGGAATTCAGTTGTTTAGGACTTACCTTCTGTCCGTTTCTGATGCATTTTATGTTTTAGTATTCTAATGTATCAGTCTTCTTCTCTTGTTGAGTCTTAGAACAAAATATTTTAATATTTTTATTTGAATTTGTTTTATTTTGCATCTTTTACTTTCAGTATTGAAATTTGATCTTAATTTCCTTGGGTCCATCTTTCTGTATGAACTATTTTCTTTTTGCTCTTTTTGCTGGCCCTGAATAGAGGCAATAATGTCCCCACAGCAGACAGTTCAAAAATCCCTCTTCTAAACTTTCCTAGCCTCTCAGAACATTCAGTTGGATTTGTCCAAAACTGCTAGCCACAGAGGGTGCATCTTGGTTTTTAGATCTCCCCAGTAAGCTGCCCTGAAGTTGCAGGGGGAGCTCCCAGCTGGCCCTTGCTGCTGCAGGGAGGCAGCAGGGGATGGCTCAGGCGTTAAGCACCTGGTCACACACACACAGAGCCATGCACAGATGGAGTTCTGCTCCTCTTCAGGCTGTAACAGTATTAAGAAATCTAATTTATATACAGAGAGCTGAAGTTGCCTGTTACTGCTGTTTTATTAGACTTTATTTTCCCAGTGGGGTCCTGCCCCATGACTGGGGATTGAGAATGTTAGAACAGTTCTCTGAGTAAATAATGTGTAGGGAAAATATTCAGACTAGTAATGCACAGCAGCCTTATTTGCAGACCATGCTGTCATTGTGCTAGTCACTATTTAAACACACATTCCCTGATCAAGAGATGATTAACACAATGATGCTTCTAACATCTTTGTTTTCTGTTATTTGGGCTTATATCTGTACAGGTGTAATTGATTTAAGTAGACTTTACAGTGTAGCCTTCTCTCTGTGTTGTATTCTGTATGTTTAAAATAGTGACCTCCCCCCAGCTGCCCTTTTCTGTGCTGTGTTCCCTGCTGCACAGCAAGGATAGGCAGCCCTGATGTAGGACTGCTTTGCTGTTTCTGTAGACACATCTGTATTTCCCTGCTCCTTCAGTTCACCAACTCTGGCCTCAAGGTGCTATACCAGTGCTCTGAGGGCCATTAACTGCTTGCACCACATTTGGATCAGACACATATATCTAACCTTATCTTTGAAAGGTCTGGAGAAAATAACATTGGAAAGGAGATCTTCTGTTCAAGCTCGTGCCCTCTTGACTAGTTTGAATTAACACCCACTTAGAGGGGGTAAGAAGTCAAAAATGTGCCTGGAAGGTTAAACATTAAGTATGTAAAGCTAGACTTCCAAACTTCCATAATGCATGAAAATGTGTATGTAAAAACTGTCTGAACAAACCCAAAGTTTAACAGTTAATACATTTTAAAGTATGTGAATTTTAAAGCCTTTTTGAGGTTCCCTTTTGCTGGTTGCCTTCAGGGGAGGTGAGACAAGTTTCTAACCTTTGCAGCCATCTCAATGGAAGAGAGAGAAGGAAGAACACACAGGCAGAAAGAAATCTCAAATTTCATCTTGTTGTGTGATCTTTGAAGGGCTTCAAGAATAAAAAATTTTAAAGAGAACCCCATAGGTGCTACATGATCTGCATTTTGTCAGTCAGGCTTACAATTGCCACAGGAGACAGAAGTCACCGATTTACTGCCAACACGGTCACCCCTCTTCTCAGCTGCCTTGTCTTTGTCTTCCCCTTCCCAGCTCTTAGGTTTGTCATTGACAGCTCTTCCAAAGAGTTTGTGGTATTTTTAGGGTATCCACCCTGGATGCTTCTAATGACAGAATGAGCCCCGGCTTTGCCTCAAGTTAATCTTATCTAGGGTCTCACATTTCAACTTGTCCTTTCCTATGTTTAGGGAGAACTTGTCTGGCTTACCAGAAATACTCCTTTCCTTTCCTGTTTTTTTGACATAGTTTGTCAAAGTCAGGCCAGATTCCTGATTCAGTTCATAACATGGCTGTTTTTCAGTTGCCTGGGTAAAATAGGGGAAACTGTGAGCTGTAGAATGACAACAAATGGGAGCTGTGGGGTTAGCAGGAACTCCATAATCTGCAAAAGTCTGTATATTGTTCAATTATAGCCTCTGTCCCAACAGCTAATAGAAATATCTCTGATGTACCAACAGTCCTGTGCAGGAATGCAAATAGGTTTTTTGTGCCGAAAAGCAGATGTGTTTCTGTGTCTCTATACCAAAGCACAGAGAGAGTCTTTGCCTTACACTTTGGTCAAAGACGTACAATAGACCCTCCTGATTAAGGTGCAGCCTATAATAATCATGGCAGTCATTCAGTATATTATAAACAGTGTCTATAAATATTTCCAGAGTTATGAAACCGTTTGTTGTTTAATAACTTTGCAGTCTAGCTGTTCTTTGTGTCACTTTATGAGTTTCTGAAGTTCAGAGCATTGGTGAGACAAAGGCAGTTGAACATCAGTCATTTGATTAAAAAAAAAGCAAAAGTATCCCAACAACCGAAGTTGATTTAGGATCTTTGTAAATTTTTTCCTGAATTTATCATATCATCTATCACTTAGTCATTTGGTCCTGAATAAGATTGAAAAATGATATATGCAGCTTGCTGTCCATTGTCAGCACAGACAAGCTTGTGTGACTGCATTTGAGCTGAATATTTCAGCAAATAGCATAGCCCAGCAGCAATTGCTGAGCCCTGTCTATATCCTCTCCTTGCAGTGAGCAGGGATTTTTCATTTCATACATCATTTACAGCTTGCCACAGTGATTCCAGTTAGCCAGGATATATTTTCAACACAAAGAGAAGAAAGAGAAATATGTATCATTTGTTGCAGAAGTTGGGCGTATTGGGTTCAAATTTAATTACACTACAACATCAAAAGCTACACTAATAGACAAAGAGTCAACTATGCTTAAGTCAGAGTAAAATAAGATCAGTTTTCTTGTTGCTCAAGAATTCTGCCTAGTAATTTTGCTGCTTTGATACATTGCATCCATAATAGTCAGTGCTCATACTTAAACAGGTACAGTGCATATATCATCCATTGAAGTATTTTACAAAATAACAGATGCCTTCAACCCTCTTGGCAGAATTGCCTTGTTAATGGCACTTATTACTGCTGGAAAGTGCAGCTCCACTTTCTTTGGCTCCTGGAGAGTCTTTAGCTTCCTGCTGGGCAAGACAATCTATTAGGAAGGGGGGTCTCAGCAGGGATCCACTGACCGAAGGATCTGTGTGACCCTGGAGGGAAGGCTCACTTCCATTTTTCTCTTTTCCCCCCCTCAGTGCCCTACCAGCGTGTCTGGATTCTGATCTGCAGTAGACAGGATAGGTTTTATTAGTCAGCTGAGCTGATTCAAAAATAAATAGAGAAACAAGCAGCCTTTTCCTGCAAAATGCTGGAAACCTTCACAGCTTCTGGGAAACTCAGGTGATCCTGGGCACTGGCCCTTGAGATCAGGCCCACAGATAAGGGATCTGTAGAAACACCTGTAAGAAATACAGGCCATATACCTTGATAACTTCTTTTCTTTCCTCATTAGGATTTCAGAAGAATTTCTCGCTAGAAACTAGAATGAGTCTTTCTATTTTTAGAGGCCTCAGAGTCACAGAAAAAGGCTCAGCAAGACCTCTTAATTTTTGAGACATTTGAGACTGCCGTGACTGCTGAAGCCTACATAACAAACAGGAATTTATCTTCAGCTGAAATGCAATAAATGCTGAATTTGTGAAAAGTAGAATGCTTGAAAGATACACAAAATCTAGAAAAACATTGGTATTGAATTATATTTTGAACCAGGATTCAAGATGGTAATTAACAGTGTCTGGGGCAGTAAACAGAGTGCTAATGCATCGCAGTCGTGAGGGTCTGGGTATGCTGGGATGCCCAGTGGCAATTTTGGGATCGAGAAGTTACTTCAAATGGAAGATGTCTTTGAGATTTTCTCCTCTCCACCTTTCCTGTGCTTTCCCTCATTATGTGCTCCTTAGTTTTGCAGGAATAGATCAATTTGCCATTATATCCTCATCACTGCTGAAATAGGTTTGAAATACCTACTGTGTACAGAGGTAGGAGAGTTACTGCAGTAGGAGCTTACCTCAAATAAGGCTCATTATTTAATGAAAAAAGGAAAAAATCCTGTGTAAAAAGATGGTGGCATTAGAGTATGGAAGTATTTCACCTGTTTCCGTGGCACCGCAGAAGGAGAGCTCAGGGGCAGCTGTGCAGGGAGCAATGCACTTTCCATTAGCAAATAGTCAATGGAGTCCTGACGGGGCAATCCATGGCATAACAGAATTTTATTTCAGTTCTTCAAATGACAATAAGAAGAAAACTAAACCGGCAAAGTCTTTCCTGGAATCATCTGTGGCTGTCAGACTTTGTCAATATGCTTTTGACACTTTCTTTAAAGCTGGAAAAGCAGGGAAAGCTATATGCCTGTAGCCTTGACCCTGTTTCCTTGTTGGGGAAACTGAACTGATGAGCTGTGTTTGTTCTTTCAAGATTCATTTGTCAAAATATATAAGGTCATCACAGTTGTATGTATTTCACTTTGGGAGATGAACTGCTGTAATTAGTAACAATACACTTATTTTATTACTTGCTTTGATAGAAGCCAGGGGTGTTTGTAAAAAAATCTTAATTTCAGAGTGAATTATATAAGCTTTTTGTTGTTGCCTGCTTGTGTTAAACTCTTTTTTTGGTGTAATTAGCACTCAGTAAATTACTTAATTTCTGTTTTGTTTAATTGAGGTAATGATGTCTGCAAAAGAACATGATACCAAGGGGTTGTTTTTTTTTTTCTGCTCTCAAGGGGCTCTCAAGAGTTTCAAACTAGAGACTCCAAGCTATAAGGAGTGCATCAAGAGCTGTCCCGGCATCTTTTAAAGAGCCTTTCACTTCACTGCTGCATAAAGGTGAACCTAAGTAGTACAGAAGACAGCTTGAACAGAAGCAGGTAGAGTCGAGCTGCCAGAGGGAGCATGGCTCGCAGGCTGACCCCTTTGTGTAAGTGAGTGTGTGTTTTTTCCTTGCTGAGAGGGCAAGACTGGTACATTAATGAGCCATCTGCCTTGCTGGGACACAGTTTTGAGAACTACATGCCTTCCTGTCCTTTTCACGCTCTGCCCTCTAGAAAATGTAGCTCTACCTTTCCTTATGACATGACACTCCGTCATATCAAAGGATAAAGAAATCAGTGATGAAGAGAGAATTAGGGAAATGAGGGGAGTTACAGGACAGAGAGCTTCATTAGAAGGATAAAAAAAATCAGGGAAGAGGAAGATTTAATGAGGCTCCTGTTTATTACGTTTGCTAATTTAGGAAGTCTTGCTGCTGGCTGTGGCACTGGAAGGTTAAATTGTACAGATACTTTCAAAATTAATACTGCAGTGAGCCAGAATACAGGACTTTATTATTCACTTGCATTTAATGGATATATTTCAGCCTCAGAGAATGGTCATGTTAAGTTTCATGAGAAAGAGCCAAGGCTCTTTCAGGGGTAAAACTGCCTGGGCCTTTCTACAACAGATTGGTCTAGATTAAGGCTGCTCAGCTCTGAGTGTCCTCATTTGCATGTTGTTATATAGACTTTTGTCCTTTTTTTCCCCAGTTTCCTGAGTCCTGTTTCTGCTCGGACACTCTAGTTCTGAGCCTCACAACAGTTTGTGGGGCAAGAAGGGCTAACACCAGTCACCTTCTAAAAGAACTACCTTAACTTCACTTACTGGATCCTTTGGAATTCTCACCAGCAGCCCTGCAGTGTTGTCTGTGCCTGCTCTGAACACTGACAGCGCTGGACCTGGGTGTGCCACGCTGGCCAGTCAGCCAGCAGAGAGCATCGTGGGCTGTAGGTGCAGAGTGGATTTATTATCTGGTTACTGATGTCCAAAGTGCTGTGAGAGTGGTTCTGTCTTGGCATGGACCGAAATTGTACTGAACTTCTTTCTTCACTTCATGTAGCTTCATTTTTTCCTCTGACTTTTCATTTTTGAATTGATCCATCCACAAATTAACATTTTTAGTGCTTGGTTTCTCAGCTAAGATTATAATGTTGCATTTTTACCGTGTGGTGTTTCCTTTTATTGTTGCAGGCAGTTTTATGAATAGTATTGCATGGCTACACTAGTGGTTGGTGCATTTTCCTTCATTATTGTTTTATTTTTAACATCTCCATTTTTACAGCTGGAAAATGGCAATTACATAACTTTCCCTCTATGTGACATATAAAGATCAGCAAGCTAATATTTATCAAGAATTCGGGGATAGAAAGGATTATACATGCACTGAACATACAGAAGCCAGCATTAGATACATATTTTTCAACAGAGGTGGATTTTTTTATAGTTCTCTAAGTTCCTTGTGAGTACCTCCACTGATTCTAGGAATTATTAGCAGTGATCTTTATTTCTGGGATTTAATTTCTAGAGGAAGCCAAGATTTAGGCCTTAAGGCTGTCCAGTGTTTATAGTTACTGTACTCATGATTCTGTTTTTCAGTTGAATTTTTTTGTGCACTACCTCTAATGCAGATGCTGTTTGACTGTCATTAAGATCATTTATCCCAATATATGGCATTTTTTTGATTTTCCATAACAACTTTATGACAACACCAGACCAATCAAATCCTATTCACTGTGCCTGAGATACCGTTGCCTTCTTGTGGTGTCCTGACCTGTGGTGCATGCCAAACGGGATTTCAGCTTGGGTGAGACGCTGACCTGTCAGGCAGCACCTTGCAAATGTGTCCTTCTCATCTGCAGCCTGGTGCCAAAGACATTCTGCATTGCTCTGGGACCCAGACTGCAGGTGAGCCTGACATGGTCCAAGTGGACACGGAGTCCTTTCCAGACCGGCTGGCTCATGAAAAGATGAGGGGTTGAGAAAATGGAGATGGATGTGCTGTACTGGCTGCAGTGATAGAGTTCAAGGGAGGCACTTTCGGCTATTAGACACTAACTGAAAGCTGAGGTTTTCTTTTTCAATACGGACTGTCCTTGCTACTGTTTGCTGTTATTGATACACTAGATAGTGTTTTGTGATAACAGTATCATCAGGGAGAACCATGCCATGTCAAGAAAGATTTTTTAATATGATCTATCACAAGAGCAGTAAAAGAAGCACAAAAATATGGAAGTAGCTGTGTCATTTGAACAAAACTAACTTTTGCAGAGTTACAGGTCTAGAAGAAAAGCTGCCCTTTGAAATTCTTACGTCCAGTGAAAGCGCTTTCCCGAGTTTTCCAGCCAAGTAGCTGGGAGTGTGACATCATGCTTCTCAGCAGATATTATTAACTCAATTAAGCTAAAGAGATATAAAGTAAATTACTGCATCCTAATTATACAAAAAATGGATAAACAAGCAACAAAAAACAATTATATAATTCACTCTGAAATTAAAATGTTTGAACCACTCACAATTTAAATCAAAGAAACAGTAATAAAATCAGTGTAATGTTACTAATTACATAATTTCATCTTCTGAAGTCAAATACATAGACTTTTGTTGACTTGGTGTACTTTGGCATTTATAAGTAGAAATGGAACATGAATGTTGTTTTACACAACAGTGCCGAGATCTGTAACATCTTCGGCAGAGTGAGAAGCTGAACTTGTAGTGATGGGAAAAAATAGGAAGCTTCATGCAGGCTGGTAGGCTGTGCCCAGGTAGGAAACTGGCACTTGGCATCTTGCATTGTTGCAATTGTACGTACTTAACAATTATAATTCTTATGTACAAATTATAATGTGCTGATTATAATGTCCTTTCCTACATAAAAGAACCTCTATATAGACCTTAGAAAGAAAATTACTTGTGTTTCTTTTAGAGTAGGAAGCTGAGCTGGCAGTCATGGAAGAAATGCAAGGGTCTGTAATAATCAGTGCCCACAATGACCCCAGGTTTTCTAACAAAATCAGCTGTCAAAAGATCTGACCCATCCAAATACAAGCTGTGGAAATGCACCCTTCTACACCATTGCCTCGTACCAATCAATAACAATTCAATCTTGGCAGAATTCAGGCAGAGCCTATTATAAGCTATCTAAAACTGAATTGCTGTCAGAGAATTAGACATGAAGAGGATTGCTGAACTAGTACGTGATGGGAAAAAATGCTGCCATAGTTTAGTACACTGAGACAGTTTCAGGTGTTGCTCAGTGACAGCTCCTTGAAAATCCAAAATGATACTGGAAATATTTTAAATATCTAAACATAAATTAAGGTTGACAGCCTCGGCTTTGATCCTAGAAGGAACTGAGGCAAGTGAAAATATGGTTGTACTTATCATTTCCCATTGGTCAGAAATCTGCTTGACCCATGTCTTGTTTCAAAATAAAAGGTAGATTTCACTCCCAAGCATTTCATTTGTTTAAAGCTCCAGTTACTCCTGGATAAAAAAGAACTGTATTTTCTTTTCACAAGAACAGAAGAGGGAAGGTATTGCAGCATCAGAGGAAATCAGAGGAATGTTTTTCTCTCTTTTTTCCTTTTTTCTTTTTCTATTGCAGAACTCAGAATGTTCTTACTCCTGGATGCCTATATTAAAATGCTTTCCACCAAATAGTTATTTAATCTTTTTGTTCTAATCTGAGGGCAAGCATAGGGATTATCAAGTATTTTGCCACTAATTGGGTATGTCCTGTGAGATAACATGGAAGAGGAAAGGTTCCCTTTCATAATGGTGTTATTCTGAGTAGATGTTTTATTATTAGCTGTCTGCCAACACAAAAAAGAGTGAAATACTTTTTATTGCCTAAACAGTAAAGAAAAAAATCACCTCATTTTATATACTGTACAAGAAGCACCCTAACAATAAGAGTAATCCTCTGCTACTTAGAAATTTGGTTAGAGGGAGGTACCTGGTGAATATTACTTCTGGAGCTTACCGATGCTTTTAGGACAGGCTTGGAAGGACGGTACAGATGGGCTCATTATTCAGTACCCCTGCTGCCTGGCTAAGTGCACTGTTACAGATTGCTGCCGTGGATGTGCTGTGAAGCAGCTCTCACTACCCAGGGAGATGAAACGGGGCCCATTAGGGAAACAAGAAAATGTGATGTAATGACTGGTTAATACCCTTGGGCGTGAGGGTAGAAGGTATTTGCTCTTGAACCACGGCTGTCAGTGAGTGAAGAGGTAATTTCCATGTTCTCTTGGACTGGTGTCCAAGGAAACCATTTTGGATTGATAGGGGTAATCAAATGTTACTTTAATTTGTGGGCAGCGTGCACATTTGTAAGTCATCGGCCATTTTACCCCATTGTGTTACTCCCAAGACACTCCTGTGCACAGAGTGGCTCACTAGTTTCTCCTCCTGCCTGCATTTTTCTTTACCTCCTGCGGTTGACATCTTTCCTGCCAGCTGTGTCTTTTCCGCAAGGTAATTCTCTTCACTGCTGACTGCGGTCCTGGGGGATTCTAGGGCTGTCAGCCACACTTCTACCTTCTGCAGTTCTGTCTCCTTTCCTTGCATGTTTTCCTCCTTTTGCTTCTCTCTTGCCACCACTGCCTTCTGTTTCTTTCCTAATCAGGACATCACTGCACCCTGTAAAAAGGGGAAAAGCTCAGGCCCAGTTAAGAATCACAGAAAGGGACTGTAACAGTTAAAAATCTCTCTGTGAAGAATATCTTCTGAGCGAGAAAGCCAGAGATTAAGGTTTTAACTACTCAAAGAGGACAAAATTGCATTTGTAGTTATAAATAGACTTCAAAAGGAAATACTGTTTTTTTTTTAATGGAAAATAAAATACTTCGCTCTGTATGTAACACTGAAAATCGATGTATTTCCTGGTTCTTGAGCTTGCAATTTCTGTGTATTGGTGACAGTACCTAGCAGTCTACAGCTGCCTTCGACAGAGAGTGTAGTACGAACCAGTATTCACCCCACAGGTTTTCTCTGCTTGATACATAGAAGAATCACAAAAAATATCAAAATTAGTTAGACATTGGTACAGACTTAGTGAGACATAATAGATTCTTCTGTATTGTCAGTTCTCTTCTCTTGAGGTTCCCTTCTTGCTGCTACCTTGGCATACAACTCAGGTACATCTCCTGACTGCACCTCCACTTACTGTAGTTTTTCATACGATAAAACCGGTGAAGAAAGACATTTAAATACCCTATTGAGAGCACATGAATGCAGTGTTTATATTGTTACCCAAGAGCACAGTGAATTAAGAAACTTTCTAGCTTTTCTTTAATTATATCAATGCAGTTTGTAAATATCAATTCAAGAGCATGACACAGTCCCCTGAAGATAACAAACAGCTGTGCCATGTGTGGTGGTAGTTCAGAGCACGCTGCTACGAGCAGCGCATCAAACGGCTTCATTCCAAACACATCGAGTGTGTCATGGATGCAGCGTGGCTCGTACAGTTTGCTTTTAATTTACCCTTTTACTAACTGTATTATCTTCCCAGTAGATCTATTTATCAGGGTGGCGATTAAGTAGAGTCTACTTTACATTATGTCTTTTGAAAAGTATCTAAATTAGGATGATCTAAAACTCCAACAAATTACGGGTACTTCAGTTGCTTGTGTTTGTGCTCTATGGGCAGCAATTTACCCGGTGTTTTTCCAATTCAACTAAATGGGAGACAGCTGGGGGTTAGCAAGACTCATCTTACCAAATCATAGATATTTTAAACAGCTGGCAATAAACTGTAATTTATATCTATAACATAAAATATTTATCCAGAAGAAGTACCTTTAGAATATACTTAAAAGCTGCATCTGAGCTGACATGAAGGAGAGCTTTGTATCTTATTGCCATGGGCTAGGGCTTCAATGTATAATTAATTTATATGCTGTTCCTCTGAAATGCTGTAACTTTTATTATTAATCAATTTAAATTGAAAGAAGTAGTAGTTCTAAGAATTAAAACCAGACTTCCTTCAGTAATTGAATTCATCAGACTAGTTTCATAAGCAGTAAATGCGACTGAACTCTGCGATGAGAACATCAGTGAAGCTAAATTCATGTGCATGGGGAGCTTCACAAAGTCTGTATTTCACTCATAGTCTTTTCTAAACTGTTATCGGTGATGCTCTGAAAGGGCTGAACAAATGAGTTTTCCAGTGCCCTGACAGTTATGGTGGTTCTTAAAAATCTTGACTTGGCTTTTCCTCATTTCTGAGTGTTGAAAGTTTTAAATGTGCTTCGTTTTAAAATTTCTTTCCTCTCTTCTCTCCAAAACCTGGATACTCTCTTAAAACAGGGGCACTGTTACAAGACTTGAAAATCACTCTGTTTCTGCTCTTCACTAATTCTTGTAGCATGTTGTCACATCTTCATTAACTCAGGGGGCAACATTGTTTTTATCCCGTAATTTGATGATTTGGCGGTAGGATCCATGAGATGTACATAGCGCAAGCCGTCTTAAGTGATCAGAACATCTGAGCGACCACTGTGGCTCAGTGGCATTGAATAAAATCAAGATGATTTTGGTTCTTTTTGTAATAGCAGTGCATGTAAGGAGGTGAAGGGATGCACTGAAAAGCTGCAACATTCAAGCAGCCTGCACGTAAAAAGAAGTGACCATACAGTAACTCAGAGTAACCCAAAGCAGCAACTGTAGTCTCAAGACGTAATGTCATTATTTATCTTCACACATCTAGGTAAAAGCATATTTTCCTAATGTTCCAAGCAATGTTACAGCTAACTTTGCAATATTGCAATGTTTGTTCTGCTGTGATAGCGTTTATTCAGGTGGGATGGAATACTGTTGGTGGAGTTTCCCAGTCCATGTAAAGCCTGAAGAAATAAAGCAATAGAAGCAGACTTTCAGTGGAATTTGCATTCTTTCCTTCTTTGCTCTCTGAGGAGAAGGTTAGTAACTGCTGTTACCTGTTAATCTCAAACACCTGCTGGGTAAAGTTTAGCTATGCTATTGGTGTCGTACTCACCAAAGACCTGAGCTGCTGTGGTAGCTAAATGCACGTGGCAGTCAATTTCTAGTCTCACCTGCCTATGACTCCATCAAGGAGGAATTAATATCTGTGCTATGGCAATACTGGTCAGAGACTAGAAATTTGGAAATAAATGCATTTGATGTGTTGTTTGGGGTACTTGGCACTCAGTCCAATGTTCTGGAGCTCTAATGCAGCCTTAGCCATCTGCTAAGCAATAGTAAGGCACTACTGAATAGTGTGAGATAGCCCAGTCTTCAAATTAGCTGAATTGCTCTTTTTCACTTTAGAGTTACTTTAAATAATGATTTTGGCCTGTGACATTTTTCTCTGCTAAATTTCACTTCAAATGTTAGCTTTCTCTTCTGTTCAGTATCTCCTACTGTAAATTTAGAATATGGAGTTTGGTGGTACAATATGCACATATGCTACTTAAGCTGAATTTTAAGGTTTTAAGACTACTGCTTTCATTCTTCTGCAATTGTTTTAGTCTGAGAAGCCTCTTCATCATTACCTATATACACATTGTTCCCAGAGTGTAGAATTGGCATATGTGTGTTTCTAAAATACTAAAATAATTAATACTTTTATTTCTCTGCTTTAGATTTGTAGACACCTCAATACAGTAAAGTCTGGCTCATATTTAGCAATTACCTAGATGAATTAGCAAGAATATTTAGTTTAGCCTAGATAAATAAGGCTACCTACTGAAAAAATTTCAGCACAAAACATTAATACCTTTCTGATATATTTAAATATTTTTCTTAATGACACAAAAATGCATTATTATTATTAATAATAATAACAACCGTAATTTATAATTTTAGCATATTCTTGTTTATCTGAATTTTCCACTGGGAGATTTTTTGTGGTCCAGAAATACAAAGATAAAACAGCATCATGGGGATTAGCTACATAATTGGATCCTGTAAAATGTTGAGTGACCCAACTTAATACGATATTTCGGCTGTCTTCTATTATCTTTCTCTGCCTCTGGTTTCTGGTTTTTGTGGTCTGCTTTGTTTTCTCCCAAATGTTACACAGTATTTTCTTGTTTGTTTGTTTTTGTTTGTTTGGTTAGGCTTTGGGGTTTGTCTGTTTGTTTGTTTTGTTTTCCCAGAAGTACCAGAAGTAACAGAAGTAGAGATCTTGGGGTTCAGCAAGCTCTAGTTACATGAAGTCTCCCTGGCAGTTATTTGACTATGAAGTCAGGAAACCCTTCATTGAAGCTGTGTAAGTTCTACAGTGCGTAGTACTAAGTGAGAAACAAAGGTGTGGTAACACAAATACTGGTTTTCTGAGAAGGTGATACACGGCTCAGTGATTTTTGGAGCTTCTGTATTCATCTGGCTGTGCATGTCAGATTCCCTGTGCTGTGCATTAGCTAAAGCATCCTTGCATTCTGTTGGTTATTTTGCTTCACCCCAAAGCCCATCTCCTGCACTCCTGCTTTTCAAGACTAGTAAACATTACTCAGTCTTGTGGTTCCTTTCTCAATTCTCCATATATTCTTTAGCACTTCTGTCCAGGAAAGGGCACATTTATAGCATAAAATAAAAGTCAGCCCTGTCAGTTGTTCCAAGTGAAAATTATATCATGGAGAAACTCTCTTCTGTGGAGGGACTACCGTGGTTTTAGCACTGCAGCAGCAGTGGCAACTGTAGTCCAAGTTTTACTAATGTGATTTCTTTGTAAGTAAATTTAGTAATCTGGTTTATTTGCAAAATTCTCTTGCTTTAGGTGAACATCATATGTAAATATATAATCCGATTTTCTCCATACATTTCCATTGTGATCTGGTTTCGGCAAGATGTAAGCTGGAGACAACAGGTGAACCAAATGGATTAATCTGTAAATGTTGCACAGTAAAATTCTTATAAAACTGGTGTCTATTCCCAGTGCATTCTACTGCCTGCATCCCTGTCACCATGAGAGAACATAATCTGTTAGTTTAAAACTTTCTGATACTTTTAGACTTTTGGTTTTATTATATGCACACAGAACTGAAATCTAATATGCCTTGTAATCAATACTGGAGTTGAATTTAGGACTCTGATACTATAAAATATTTACTTGAAGAAGCAGAGATGCATCAGCTTTTTCACAGGAAGCTATGAATAAGCTAATGAAAGAAGGGAGTACACTATAGCCACTTTTTATGTGGTAAAAACTGCAGACTTGAAAAGCAAATGCTAATAGCATCTTCTGTGTTAGTTATGCAACAAAACAGTGCTTTAAAATGCACATTCAAAATTTAATTTACTTATATGCTAAATTTTGCAAGTTTCTAATCTTTGTTTTATTTATAAATCTCAAGAAAAATGAACAACCGTGGCATTGTGAATTCTAGATAATGAGGCAAAGGTCAAATGTGATAAAATAAATTAGTGTCCATACTAGAAACACATAAAAGTGGAGCTATACAAAGTGTCTCCAACCTATTTCTTCTTCCCATACATGGCTGCCGTAAAAACGGAATTTTGTATTTATCTTAATTTTCTAATCTTGTTGAATCACTTGCACATTTTCCTTTGCACTTCTATCCATAACTGTTGATGCTTCTTTGGGTGATTTAAGCCCATGAAAAGATGGAGTTGAAAGACTTCATCTACATCATAATGACAAGAAAAAGGAAGAAGTGGATAAAATCTTGAAATGAAAGACAAGAAAGAGAAGTCATGTCGGAAAATTCCCTAAATGGACTTTCTATGCCAAATTATGCTAAAATTTGGGCACACTTTCCCATCAGCGAGGCAGAAGGTGAGTGGAGTTCATTCAGTATCTTTTCATTTTTCTTGGATTGGCAATTTTTCAATTTCAATATAAAGGATCTCCATTAAACATGGTTAAAAAGCTAGTCAAAGGCTACTGCCACAAGAAATTTAGGAGTGAATTAATTTCATACAATAATGCCATCACTGAAACTGCAATCTGTCAGCTGCCTCGCAGCTATTTGACTGTTTTGTCCCCAAACTGCAATATTTCAGTATGTTGTTAATTTGTTCCAGAAAAAAGAGAAATGAAATAATATTATTTTTCTTTTTCTCTTTTTTTTTTTTGCTTTTAGGTATACTTTTTTTCTCATTTCACAATCTGTAAATGCTATTCCCCAAGCATACCCAAAAGGCAATATTTCTAGAACTATAGATTTAATCCAACTACTGGAATATCTGCTGCGAAGTGCTGCTGATCCAGCTATGAAGTGCTAGGTTATGTAGGGCTCTCTTTTCCTGCTTCTGATTACTAGGTCTGATCATTGGGAATACCATACAGCCCTGGTGGCTGAGAGGTTTTATTTTTATGGAAAAAAAAAATTTCTCATTCATTTTGAAGGATTTCTTCCATTCTATTGATTATCAAAATAATAATTAAACCCCCTGACTGGTCAAGGGATCTTGTAAAGTTTTTCCAAAATAAAGAATTTTGGTTTTGATAGTATTTTCCTATTTTAACAATATGTTGTTAAACTTCTGGTTTCTGTCTGTCTGGTATTATGAAACACATTGTCCTTTCATTTTTATTATCTGATGTTCATACTTGCTAGCTAATACCAAAGTATGTGAGTGGAGAATTTAAAAAAAGGTGAGCTGTATTTAAATAGTTCCCTACAACTATGATTTCTAGAGAAAGCTAGCTTAGATTACATGAGCTTTTCTGTCTTCATTGTGAATCGGAAGAAACATGTCTTCTGCTGAAAAAATATATGGCTTTAGGAATGAAGGAGTTAATTGGGCAATTTAATTTAAATTTGTAACATTTTTAATGTTTAACTTAAATCTCTTAATTATCGTTGGAAAGAATATGTTAGTTATTAGTTGTCTCTTTTTTGATTTCAGGATTCAGTTCCGAGGACTCTCTGGGGGTATCTGTTCTCAACTCCTTTCTCATAATGTTGCCTTGTCCTGTGCTGCTGTATGCTTTAGTAAGAAAATTTGCTTTGGTTTATTGAAGCTCCTGTGTTTGCACAAATAATGGCTATCTTTTCCTTTCAGATTTTGTCTCTGAAAATGAATGAGTAGGTGGTATATACTTAATTTCTGAAGTAATACCAATCATTTTCTTACTAGCTAGAAACAAACATTAATTATAATACTTACAGTATATGGGTGCAAAAAATTTCCCCAGTTTTGGGTGTTTATAAATAAAAAAATTTAATTTTGCCACGTGAAATGGTCTCTAATCTTGTTTTGAAGTAATATGAGCTCAATTTTTATTGCTAAAATAGCAGTTTTGGTTGTTCTGGGTTGCTTCAGAGGACTGTGTTCATAAACATTGCCATCCCTTCCAGCCAGTCACAGCAGATTGCCATGTGGGCCCTGCAAATGCTTACCATCCAAATTGCAAGCAAGTGATAGCCCACTGTGGCACCCCAGAAAAAGATACTCAAACCATGGAACAAGTATCCAACTGCTTCTCGTGGAAAGCTGTCCTCCTATGAACTGCAAGAATTCATTCTGTGTCAAAACGAACAGCAAAACAGCTGGGTGACAGATTTGGATATCAATTTGTACTGTTGTTTCTCGAACTGTTTAACATAAAGAAGACATTTCTGCATTTCTCTGTCTGCAGCTGTTCCACATCAGCCCTTTTCTTCCTCTTTGGTGTCTGCGCCTTCCGCGCGGGCAGAGTTCTGGGTGCCGGGAGCCGGAGCGCGGAGAGTGGCGCTGCGGAGGGACAGGGGGCTGAGGGCTGTGCCCCAGCTCTCCTTCTGCCTCAGCTGGTCACAAGGCAGTGCTGCCAGGGTGGTGTATTCACGCCCTTCATTGCTCATCTCTGCCAGTAACTTGGCCCTGCCTAAGCTGAAGCAGATGTTATAAACTACTGGATTTTTCCAGTCTTTTCCCAGAGATGTCATAAGGCGGAAACGAATCTTGTGCCTATTTCCCCAATTGTGTCAGGCCAGGGCCTTGGCTGTGTGTGAGTGGCACTGTGTGAAAGAGGGTGTTTGTTGCCTTTGGAGGATGTTCCTCTTGCACACTGAAGGGAGAATTGTCCAGTTCTGTGTAGACGAGTTTTTTAAATTTTTGTTGGCTTAATGTAAACACGTGTTGGAGATACCGAGATGTTAATGAGAAATTTCTCCACCCACGTACAGCTTTACAACTGGCTGTGTAGCCCAGAGGCCTAATGTGTCTTAAACTGCAGAAGTTCTGTAACAATCATTATTCTGTGTCAGGACAAAATTACCTTGTAGGAGCATTGCATAATGTCTGGTATATTAATCATTAGAGATATTTTTGCAGCACTCAATTATATTACGAAGGCTGGGTTATGTTCTGATCTTTCTAATGGTCACATGTAAAGTACTGAAGCCTCCATTATTTTATAATAAGTAATGCATATCCGACAGAATAATGCATTATGCACATCCTCTCCTATATGACTCTAAAGGTCAGCTAGTAACTTGAATATTTTTGTCCTCCAGAACATTTCACTTTAAGGGTTCATTAGAAAGAACGTCTTTCTCCTTTCAATATGTTCTAACAGCAGGCTATCACAGTACCAAGTTTGACTATTTTATTTTCTACAAAGTAAAATTGCATGAGCATGGCCATTGCACACATTCACTTACAGCTATCAATTTAAAAGCATTGCAGGATCAAACTAAGCCAGCTTTTACTGGAAGTTATGACAAAAGTAACAGCCCAAATGCTGCAATTTACTTCGGGTAGATGTTTCAAATTCAAACGTAATAACAGACACCAACAGACACTGCCCTAATTTATGGATTCTAGCATTGCCAACAGATGCTTAGTTCTTAGTCTGATTGCTGTTTCTTCCAAAAAATGTACAAGTAGTCCTTTATTTTTAAAGTGTGGAACCCTGCAGCAAGCCTTAGTGATTGTCAAAAGCTGTATCTCATTTCAAACACATCAAACTCCTGTATTTAGCAGTGGAAAATATTTATTCCAAAGCTATTGACTTAAAGTTTAAAGATCTTATCCTGTTTGAATTCCCAGGAATGCATGCTCATTTTCACAAGCAGTTTAATTTCTGTGGTATTTTAATTACTATCCTATTCAGAAAACACGTGCAGAAGTGAGGAGAAGAGGCAAGTTTTGCCTGTGCAGTGATTGCATGTGCATTGCATCTGTGAGCCACAGAAGACTTGCCCAAAACAGCTGATGGGAACCATGTACATGAGGTTCAGTGAAGTTTAAAGAATCAGCTTAACTTTGAACATAAAAGTGCTACACATGTACTCTAAAAGGTAATCTCATTGTTACAATTTTGCTCTAGAAGGGTGCTACTGGAAAATTGAAAGGGAAAGTAAAGCCTGTAACTTAACAGGCCAGCCTAGTAAGATGAATAAAAGTGCAGGATAAGACCCAACATAGTTTTCTCGCAGTAGGAGGAGTGCCTCTGACCTTTGCTTTCTCAAATGTTTAGTGTTTAGGTCTGAAGTGGCTGTTTCAAATGCTATACCCTTTGTCGTTGTTGTTGAGAAGCTCCTATTTGATAGAGCTGAGTTATTGTGATGGGTTAGTCTGGCAGAAAACTGGCTGGAGGATTTTGTGATAGCTTTGGGGCCAGACCCTAATCAACAGGCCATATGTTTAGATCCTTCTCTAACAGATGATTGTGTGTACACGCTCCCAGGTGCAATGTCATTGGGATTGTATTTGCAAACATAAACTAGTGACATTCAATTATGTTCATAGGCAATGTTGTAAAAGCCACAGAGGAGGTAATTTACAACACTAGCACAGTATGCAATTCTTTGCTTATAATCAATTTTTCATTATATAGGAATACGGTATACTATGTTCATATTTGTTTTTCTAATTTGTTGAAAGAGCTGATAATGTGTAAAGTTTGTCCCTTTCAAGCAACTGACATTTGAGAAAATAGTGGGTGGGCCAAAAGGAATTGCTAATAAAACAACATCAGTATATTTTTATGAAGTTTTAATTAGAAACAAAACCTGAACCACCAGTGTGTGGGCCAGTTCCTGAGATGCATCTTACTCCTTTTTTCTGTTGGAGCATGTATCGTGCTGCCAAAGTGAAGTGGAGCCTGCATGCACCACACAGCCCATTGCAGGTTTGCTCTGACTAGAGTTTGCTGTTTCTTTCTATCTGGTTCATATTCTCTCTTGAGATAAAAAAGATAGTTCCAGTTTTTGGTGATGATCTATTGAAACTAGCAAATAATTTTTTGTGGACTTATCAAATAGTTACCAGGTGGGATTGTTCCTGTAAGTGTTCAGACTATGACCAGTTTCTAGGGACTAATGGCTCAGTGGGCTATCCAGGCTCATTTCAGCTTACCCTGATACTAAAGTTTCCTTTTTCTTTTAAACATGCAAGGGAATCTAAGATATTGACCTGTGGTGGCGAGTATCTGATGAAGGAACTTGTAAATTTGTCAAACCAAAAATATTGGCAGCAACATATTCAGCCTTTGTGCAGCTCTTATAACAGAAATAAATAAATGAATCATATTACTAATAACATTATCAGTTTAGTAGGTAGTAAATTTATTCTGCTACTCTGACTTTATTTAACAAGTGGGTTTTCTTTCTATGCTCTTTTAACTTGGAGGACTCATGAGGCCCCTCAAAGATAATGCTGTCCAAGCATGCATTATGTGTCTTTAAAGAACTAGTTGCTAGGAGAGTCCATTTATCAGCACTGAGGTTGCATTAGGGACCATACTCTGAAAATGACTTCAACTGTAAGTTTGGAAGTGATATTATAGAAGGCGTGAGATGTTCCAAGGGAGAAGCATTGCATACTGCAATCCATCTTGAGGGGAACAAATAGCGAGCGTGAGCTTGGAAATGGTACCATTGGTCTTGGAAAGCTGATAGGCTCGTGCAGACAGTGTCTCCATCTATTCAGACCTTCTGTCTGTCCCTTTTCTACATGGTGAATATTAAGCCCAAGCAAACCCAAATCAAATGAAGAAAAGTGAATCAAGCAATTACTTGCAACTAATAAGACTTTTCATATTCTGTTGACGAAACTGTATTAAATGCTCTCTCTCTTCTTTGCATCCCTACATTTTTCAGAAGATTTGTATATTAAAACTGGGGAATTTTTACCAGGTGTTATATCTAATCATATTAGATAAATTATCTAATTTCTTTTTTCCAAATTTTATCTTTTCCTGTCTGATTTAACAACATTTACCTTACTTTTCAGTAGCACAAAAACACATTGTTATCCCATTCTTTTTGGGAGGGAGTGGCAGAATGGAGGATTCAAAAAATAGGTAGAAAAATAGGCTCAGGCCTACATAAATACATTATGAAAATTGGGAAAGTGCAGTATAAGTATAAGGTAATGCTGTAATGGAAAAAAAAGAGAATAAATATATTAATATAAAATAATAGGAAATTATATTTGGCCCTCTATCTATGGACTCTGCCTGTTGCTAGTTAGTTATATCATTGCTTTTGTTCTCTATATATTATCTTTTAGACTGTTTCAGACTGAATTTTCTTTTGCAATGAAGAGCATATGATTTACATAGCAATTCATAGATGCACCAGCAAAACATTGAGAGAGTAATGATTTCTATATATTCATACTGGAAAGGTTTATTAAACTTTCTGTTTCCACTGGAATAATTTTCTGTCAAATTACAAGTACAATTTAAGAAAATTTTTTCTCATGTTATGAAATCACATATATATCTGATTTAATACTCCAATTGAAGGCAATGGACATAAGTAAATTTTTGCCCTCAGAGGACCAAGCTTACTGTACCAGCATGGAGTATATTGTGGTGTCTTGATCCTTTGAGGTATTTGCATTCTGGTGATTGAAATTGCTTTCAACTGAGACTCAAACGTGTCCTGCCAAACAGACGATAGTGACTCAATCAAGTATTAAACATAAACTGTACAAAAGATATCAAAGCTTTATTTCTTTTAAGTTTCTCTATAACCACAAACACAAAAAAAGATTAAAACTAAAACAGTAGATGTATTTTCTGGGATTCGCGAAAATATAAATTAACTGTATACTCCTGTATTTATAAGCTAGAATAAATTCGCTGTCAGTGTTTAAATGATGGTAATAAAGCTCAGAGTTACCAGAATAAAGCATCATGTCTTGATAAAACATTTGTCTACCCTGCAGCCTCCCAGTGAACAGATGACAACTATATTTAGTGGAGCTGAGTCTTTATTTTCCAGTTTTAGTCAAGAAATTGGAAAAGGCCAGGGAAACACAGGTTGAAAGCTGAGAGTAATCCAATCCTTGCCTTTGCTTCTAAAATCTTGCTAGTCTTTGATTGCCATCTTATAGTATTTGAACTGCTCACTTAGGAAATTAGATGTAGTAGAGCAAATTGAAGGCAGGTGCAGCTACTTATCATGTACAGGCATAGTCACCTCTTTGCTGAAAACATGCAAATCAAATTTGGAAGTAGTAGCACTGGCTCTGCAAACCATGGGATCAGTTAAATGTTTGACAGGGAAGAATGTATGTTCGTGACATGACTTGACCCATGTTCCAAGGGCAGCATTGAAACCATAATTCTAGTCGGTGGAGCCATAGATCAATGAGAAGATGGTCTCATAAAGAAACTGTGTCAGGCAAGGTCATCTTCCTCTTGTCTGACTTCCCGGCCATATAAAAAGCGACTCATAAAATGTTCACTGTACATGCTCTTTGAATGTCTCTTCGAGCAAAAGAGATTGATGACTGAAAAAATAATCACAGCCGTTTACTCAATGAATAAATGCTGAATAAATCTTTCTGCTTAAAGGATGACCAGGAACAAATAGCAAAGTATTTAAAGTTAGTCTTTATTTGATATTTTCTGAATAATTTTAAGAATAGCAAATCCATTCCTTTCTTAATGCTTCCTATTCTTTATTGATGTGGTACTGAAGATTAGTTGCAAGCGAAATGTGTGTTATTGATTCCCCTTCAGACAAAGTATAACATTTCTGGTCAGGTGGGATTAGTGTACCTTAGTGTTGTGATAGATCTGCTGTTTACAGTATCCCTCATGCTCCTATGGCAGCTAAACCAGGTGCTCAGGAGTGCTTCACCAGCAGAAAAAACAGCCTGAGTGTCAGGGAATGCCGCTGCCTTCAGCCCTGGCAATGTCCCTGCCTTCTGCCCTGGCAAAGCCCCTGCCTTCCCCCCTGGCAATGCCCCTGCCTTCTGCCCCGCCAATGCCCCTGCCTTC